>OY821519.1:81555557-81705557 GCA_963682025.1 Cordilura impudica | reverse complement strand
ATTTTTGTATGGCGAGTTCCATCTTAAACGGTTTGCATTGCAAACCTGCTACATCGTAAAAGAGGACTGTAACAGAAAGCGCTTACATATGGGCTTTCGTTTTGTACAGTTTCTAAAAATTTAATATATTTTTTTTACTTCTCATATTAACCTATCAATAAATATTCAATACACTTTAGAGCTCATAGAATCAACATTTTATTTCATAATCGTATTTGAGTTAGCCAAATCGTTTAGTAATATATACCAGTATTCGTCCGAATCCAACTCAAGTAGCTAGTTATACGAGTGAAGACACCTGGGTAAGCTTTTTCACAACCGTTAGAAGCACCGAATGAAACCAAGCCTATTTGAATCTTGCTGGATTCCAAAACCAATGGACCACCGGAATCACCGTTACAGGTAGAAACACCACCGGGAGTGGACACACAAATGTTGGAGGGGAAGATAATAGTGTTACCATAGGTGGCAGTGCAGACGGAATTGGTGATGACTTGAAAGCGGGCCCATTGCAAGTTCTCGGTAAAAGAGGTAGCAGCGTCAGAGACTTTACCCCAACCGGAAGCAATAGCGGTAGCACCAGCATATGTGGAGTCAGCATTGGCCATAGCGGGCAATTTAACAGATTGAATTCTGTTTGTGTAAGAGACGGTAGGGATTTGAATCAAGGCAATGTCGTTTCTCAAGTTGTTACTATTCCAGCCGGAATGGATTATGAAGCTGCTGGGGGCAACTGTGCGCGTGACTTCTGCAGAGGTACGGACAGTAGCACCCAAGTAGACGGTGACAGATTGAACATCATGGATACAATGAGCAGCTGTCAAAACCCATTGGTTGCCGATCAAAGAGCCACCACACCAGGCAGAGGCTTTAGCACTAACTTTCACGGATAGACCAACTTGATAGGGGAATTGACCAGGGGTGGCAAGATGGCCATGGGTAATGCGTCCTTCGGTTTCCACGACAGGCACAACAACACTGCGGGATTTGATGTCAGCACCACGGAGATCGAATGCTGAAGCGGTGGCCAAAACCAAGGCAAATACGATTAAGAATTTCATGTTGCTACTATGCACAGCAAAGAACTCAACTGATATAGTTCATGGTTCTTTAGACCCCTTTTATAGTGTAAATTTTAGAGATCAGCATTACGATACGACTATCATATCAAATGTTTGATAAGACCCGCTACGTTGTTAGCATAATTAGTATATTACATATTTAAATCATAATAATATTTAAAAACAATAGCAAATATAGTGTGTGTGATAATGCGATGGAAACTTTTAACAAAATGTATTTATGACGATTTCAACGGTCAATACCAAAAAAAAAAATTAACTATAAAATAAAAAGGTTATAAAAGTTTAAAAAGTCGTATTTTCATTATTCTTTTTTGACGATATGAATAATGTTGGATAATTTATTTCATATACACGTTATAGCATAACATTTGAAGAATCTTTGAGAAAATTTTCAATTGGAAATGCTGTATCTGCTTAAGTTTTGCTCCGATTTACTTGAAATATTGACACAACACTCTCGACATGTTGTACATTCAGAAAGAGAAATGCAAATAAAGAAGGTATTAAAACCTTCTCCCTTAAAACATTAATTTTTTTCGCCAACAGTATTCGCCAACAGTATTATAATATCAGTGGTTTCCTCACATGACGATAACAACCAAGATCAGCCTCAATTGCTCGTTGGGAAACATTTTGAGCTCATAGT
Source organism: Cordilura impudica (assembly GCA_963682025.1). NCBI lineage: Eukaryota > Metazoa > Arthropoda > Insecta > Diptera > Scathophagidae > Cordilura > Cordilura impudica. The sequence goes on along the minus strand of OY821519.1, from coordinate 81,703,826 downwards.
TTTACTTTCAGATTGTTAACAACCTCTTTATGTAACATTTTTAGACATTTTTGAACTCTCTTGCTATTAAATTATCCCATATTTAACTTGTTTTATGGGGCCTGTGCCACAAAATCATATTCAGCCCTATTACGAATATTCTCAAGGAATTTATTTCCCACGGAAAATACTTTTCTCGAGAAAAAAATCTTCCAATTATAAACTCCGCGTGAACAAAAAAATGAATAAATCGAATTTTGAAGCCAGTTGTTTTTTTATTGACAATTTGTTTTTCTATATTTTTGTGTGTGCAAAAATAAATTTATTTTAAAGAAAAATTAAATAAAAAAAATGAATAGCATAGCTACGATGCGAGCAATTGTGGAGCAAATCGGTGTTATAGAATAACAACAACGAAATAGCTGAAGGATTGGTAGAAGTCAATTGCGGGCTGAATCTATGGAAAACGCAATCAATGCCTGAATTGGCTTTCATTAAAGTTAACAAACGTTGAAGTTGAGCTTTATTTGTGGTCTTCAACCTACAAGAACAATAAAATATTATTTTTTTTTTTTTTATCAAAATACTTCTTACATTTTTATGTAAACTCTCGTCTGTTTTGCAAGGGAATTTTTTGAAGGAAAAAACCAACTTCAAGTGCCTTGAGAATAACTACTTTTTTCCCATCGAATTTTTTTCCGAAGGAATTTTTATTCATAATAGGGGAAAAGGGAGAAATTTCATGCGAAATTTTTGTTTAGAATTGGGCTGATTATGGATTTATTCATAGAATATTCCTCACAAATATTCTTTTGCTTACGACCAGCACTAAAATCATTTGTTATTCTGGGTTAAAACTTTTTTCATGCCATTATTTTATAATTTATCAAACTTAAAAACTTTGGACAAACCAACTATTCATTATATCTTGACCACTTAGTGGTATAGGGTATAATGTGTTTGTGCTGATGTTTGTAGCTACCAAAAACATTTGACCTAGACCCATATTTTATTATATCGATTAACTCAGAATCACTTTCTGAGTCGATTTAGCGATGTCCGTCCGTCCATCTGTCCGTCTGTCCGACTGTTTGTCTGAGTAAACCTTGTAATCAAACTACAAGTCGCAAATAAGAATATATTTTGATGAAATTTGGAACAGAAGCTTTATTCGGCCATAGACCGAACGCCATTGAAATTGGTGAAAATCTTGAATGTTCAGACCTAGTCCCTATAAAAGTGAACCATATGAGTCCGACTTAAATTACCATAAGATCCAAATTATAAAATAGATCGTAGTAAAATTGGGTTGTGGGTGCATCCATTAATTAGTAGTTCAAAGTATACCCTATAGAACAATCCTTAGTCATAGCCCCCATATAAAGCTGCTTTCCAATCTTCACTTAAACTTATCAAAAACAAAAACAATCCACAGATTTTTCTCAAATTCGGGTTGTATATGTTTCTGCAAAAAATAAGTAACTTTGCCAAATATGGTCAGGATGGGTTAATTTTTCGTCATAGTCCCCATATAAATATAGCATCCGATATGAACTTTTTCAGATCTGCAGGCAAAAAAATTAATAAAAATTCCACTCAGATTTGGTTTACGCTTATTTTCTAAACCCAATTAGTTAGATTTAATACCAATTCGCTAAACTCATGGTAAAGGGTATCGGTCTAGACCGACTATAATTTTCTTACTTGTTTTTTTTTTTGTAAAGAAATTGTACTTTAAAATGAAAATTTATCAGTTGAAAAGTACCAGTTTTCCCATTTTGTGGTCGTTTTTATCCCCTAAAGGCTCGAAATTGGTGGAAATAGAATATCGAATTTTATATTCCTAAATTACTTTGTGGAGAAGATACAAAAAGGTACCCTTTTACACTCTTGGGCCGTTTTTAACCCCCTTAACATCCGAATTTTTTAAGGTTTTCCTCTCATCTGATGTTTCTATCTCTAGTGGAACCCACATATTCCCAGATCCGTTTTTTTGAAAAGATACCAAATGTACAATTTTTCCCTTTTTCCCAGACAGACTTTATTAAAAAATAAATGGACATTCAAAATGTAAAAAGTGAATGAAAAAATAATAATTTGTTTTCCATTTGGCCTTATGAAGATGCTTGAGTTTTCCACTTAAAAAATTCAAAAGTCCATAAAAACAATTAAAATTACAAAAGTGAATAAAGTGTTCGAAATTGAAACCAATAATTTCATTACACATGAGAGTTGGTAAAATATTTAAAAATTGTGCTAACTTCATTCAAAATCCAGATAGTTCTTTCTAGTAAAGAAAGCAAAAGTTTGCCGTCGATTGCGACAAATCTATAGAACCCGTTTTTTTTTTTTTTTTTTGATGTGTAAATATCTATGCGCTCAGGGGGGGGGGGGGGTAAATCCAATTTCACAATACATTCCTATAAACAGCGTAAGGGAAAAACGGTGTGTGGTATATGTAAGTGTATTGGTGTATTTAGGAAGCAGAACCGCTGAGTTCGCTGTCTGTTTAGCAAAATCACAAACCTTCGTTAATTTTAAATATTCAATTGTATATATACCAGGAAAAATAAACTTTGGTGTTTTTTAATTACTACACCTTTTCCAATTGTATTTCAGAAAACGTCAATTAAATTTCAGAAAGTATCAATTTGTTTCAGAAAACATTAATTGATATTCAGAAAATATTAATTGTGTTTCAGAAAGTATCAATTGTATTTCAGAAAACTTCAATTGACTTTCAGAAAGTATCAATTGAATTTCAGAAAACGTCAATTGACTTTCAGAAAATATCAATTGAATTTCAGAAAATATCAATTGAGTTTCAGAAATTATCAAATGTATTTCAGAAAATATCAAATGTATTTCCGAAATTATCAAATGTATTTCAGAAAATATCAAATATATTTCAGAAAACATAAAATGTATTTCAGAAATGATTAAATTTACTTCAGAAAATATGAATTGAATTTCGGAAAATATCGTTTGAGTCTCAGAAAAATAGTCAGAACGCTATATAAAAACATATTTTTTTAAGTATTACACTGGGTTTGTAATATCTCTTGAAAAGTACATATCGTCATTTTTTTTACAGGAGAAGCAAAAACATCATAAAACAAAAACTACTTCAAATTTAATACCCAAATTTTAGAATCAAAATAGAGATGGAGTTTTTGTATGAAAACAAATTTATGATAAAATAGTAGTTTTTAAGTAAAAGGCCGTAACTACAGTACAAAAAGTCAATTTTTAACTTTTTGTTAGTTACGGCCTTTTGCATTTTAGTTGAAAATATAAACGTGTTTTTTTTCAAAATGATGACTTCAAAATCGATCAAAATTCTATCCTGGTGTTGTTATTGTAGCTGATTAACAAATGAAGTCCTCATCTTCTTTCGATTAAAAGGCCGCCCTTGATAGTTTAGTTTCCAGTGCGTAACACATAAGAGTGAAAACATGTCAAAGCATCATTCCGTTCGGATACAACACCTCTGATTTCAATGAATTTCGCCACAACTGTTGTATGTCGTTGGACTTTAACAAAAAATAACTTTTCAGACCCCAGATTCTTACGGCTTCTGAAATATGACGTCATAAAAGATGTAAAAAATTTTAAAAAATCACAAAAGTGTCCTTACAAAAAGCGATAGCACTTTTGAACTATACAAGCTAATTTAGTTTTTTTGGTATCTTTTTAAAGGTGAAAGTGCGTCCTTTAAAATTATATGCATATTGTGTTTTTTTAAGAAAAGGTCAAAGGTCATATTTTGGGATCTCGAGTTCAAAGGTCCATATCTGAAAAACTATATTTTTTTAAATTCTTAAAAAAATATATGTCAAGTATTAGACCCTCTTCTACATTTGCAGAAAATTTAAAGTTGGAGCCTCGATTGGTGTCAGAGTTATAGATCAGAACGTAGTCTTAAGTTTGTTTTGTGTTCATACAAGACAAACCTTACAAAGGCTTATTATTCTAAATATATTTCCCATGCGAATTATTTATATTGTATTATTGAAGAAGACATTATAGTTTTCATTTATTTTTTTATTACAAAATATTGAAAAAAACATTAAAATAATTCAATTAATTTTTTTTAAATAATACTGTTTAAAGCTTTCAGTTGAAATTTGTAATGTAAATTTAAAATGTAGTACAGAAAGTATTGAACAAAACAATATTGTTTAATATAATTTAGGTAATTTTTTTGTATTAAAGCTATTTAAAGCTTTTAATTGATAATTTGTGTTTTTAAAATTTTTAAAATTTATTACAAAAATTGTTTTTGAACCTTTAAAAGGTTGAGTTAAATATAATATTTATTCAGACAGTAAAACTTAAATTAGTAACGAACATTTTCAATTAAAAATTCGCTATCATTTGATAAAATCTTTACTCTTAACTTATTTTCTCCTTCAGGAATTGTGCGCAGCCCAAAAAAGCGTTCTCTTAAAAATTCATCTTCTTCTCTATGATCATCTTCAGAAAGATATATGAAATTGCAATTTTTAAGGTTTGTTCGGCACCAATCGAACAAGAGTTGTGGCGTTGTGATCTGGTTGTCTAGTGGTCATTGTAAGCTAACTTTACGTACCTCTCTTTTGACTGTGCCTCCAAGGCCGTCACTAGGGCCTTTTCCATGGCTAGTAGAGAAAAAGTGCCATTCAGCATCGCAACCAAAATCTGCCTTATGATAGCATAAATTCACAAAATTTTTTTTATTTTTAAATTGTCCTGCACATCCATCCGAGAAGTATATTATTATTTGTGGATCTTTTTATACCCTATACCACTATGTGGTTTGGGTATAATGACTTTGTGCTGCTGTTTGTAACAACCAAAAATATTTGACCTAGACCCATCTTTAATTATACCGATCGAATCAGAAACACTTTCTGAGTTGATTTAACAATGTCCGTTTGTCCGTCCGTCCGTCCGTCCGTCTGTGTGTCCATGTAAAGCTTGTAATCAAACTGCAGGTCGCAAATATGAATATATTTTGATGAAATTTGGTAAATAAGCTTTTATCGGCCATGGGATGAACGCTATTGAAATTGGTGAGAATCGGTCCATGTTCAGACCTAGCCCCCATACAAATTACCCCTATGAAATCGACATAAATTGCCATAAGATCCAAATTGTCATATAGATCTTACTCAAATTGGGTTTTGTATGCGTTCATTACGGCTATTAGTGAGTAGCCCAAAAATGATCCCTTTGGCCCCATATAGAGCTGCTTCCCGAACTTCACTTAAATCTATTAAAAAACAAAAATATTGCACTGATTCTTCTCAGATTTTGTTTGCATATATTTTTGCAAAATACAATAGACTTTACCAAACATGATCAGGATCGGTCCATTTTCGGACCTAGTCTCCATATAGATATAGCATCCGATATGAACTTTTTCATATCTGCAGCCAAAAAAATTAATAAAAATCAGACTCAAATTTGGTGTTTGCTTATTTTGTATGTCCAGTTAGTTGGGCGTAAGAGTTAGGACATGGTATAGGGTATCGTATAGTCGGTCTAGACCGACTATAATTTTCTTACTTGTTTAGTTATTTTTTAAAAATATATGAAAGTGTTTGTGGAATAAATGGACCGCTACAGTGTTATGTACAAGACAGCTCGATATAATTATAAAATTTGTGTTTTTCAGTATTCCATCGGATTTATAATAAATAACAATTGGACACAATGTTGCTTGTGCATTGTTCCAATGAAATCCTTGGACAGAATCTTGAATAGTAAATTACACGTTTTCAGAAAAATCACAAATAACGACATATTCGTTTTCTTTTAAAGATGATTTTTTGTATGTTAAAAAGGCATTCTGTTGTTTTGATATAAAATAATGTTGAAGTAATTTTTTTAGTTTTTCAGAGAGTAAATGTAAAAAATCATCGGTTGGTTGGATCATCGTTTCCAATTTGTCTCTATCAGTATTTATCCATTGTTTATACTTTATTTCATCAATGTTATTTTCTTCCAATAATTGACGAAGTGCATCTATTAAATTATCTGTTCCAGGACAAAATTTACGCTTTCCAATATAGCAGTATGGAGATTCTGAAGAGCACACAATTATTAATCTAAGTCTACATGAATGGCATATTCTATTTGATGTTGAAATATTTTTACATATGACAGTCATCCACTCTTGAGCTCTTCTTAGTCCTATATATATATGATATATATTTATGTCCCACTTTTTCGAAAGGGTTGCAACAATACATTTTTTTATGTGACATTTTAAACACAGATCACAATTATTTAAATTTTTGAAACTAATTTTTTGCGAGTTTTCTTTCTAGGTCACGTGCTGAAATCGAACTGTCCAAATAATGAAACAATATATTCTTTAAGCTTAAAATTCATGTATGAAATTAACGGTATATTTGCAACAACAATAAAAGTTTCGTGTGATGATAGAAAGAGAAAGGTTACACATGTATGTGGTTTTTTTTCAAAATATAAGTGACTTTACCAAATATGGTCAGGATCGGTTCATTTTTCGACCTAGTCCCCGTATAAATATAGCACCCGATATGAACTTTTTCATATCTGCAGCCAAAAAAATTAATAACAATGCCACTCAAATTTGGTTTGTGCTTATTTTCTATGTCGAATTAGTTCGACCGAAGAGATAGGGTCTCTAAACCATGGTATAGGGTATCATATGGTCGGTATAAACCAACTATAATTTTCTTACTTGTTTTTTTCACGTACACGTGTAGATTTATTAAAAAAAAAAAACTGCAAAAACAATCGAAACAGAAAGTGTGCACATACATACTTCAGCTTGTACAAAACAATCAATTGAGTACGTACACAAAACACACTTAATACCACGTTCTGGTCCATAACTCTGACACCAATCGAGGCTCCACCTTTAAATTTTCTGCAAATGTAGAAGAGGGTCTAATACTTGACATATATTTTTTTTAAGAATTTTAAAAAATATGCTTTTTCAGATATGGACCTTTGAACTCGAGATCCCAAAATTTGACCTTTGACCTTTTCTTAAAAAAACACAGTATGCATATAATTTTAAAGGACGTACTATCACCTTTAAAACGATACCAAAAAAAAAATAAATTAGCTTGCATAGTTCAAAAGTTCTATCGCTTTTTGTAAAGACACTTGTGTGATTTTTTTTAAATTTTTTACAACATTTATGACGTCATATTTCGGAACCCGAAAGAATCTGGGGTCAAATTTTTTTTGATTAATTATACTCTTATAGTATATGACATTTGTGTTGAATTTCATTGAAATTGGAGGTGATGATGCCGAAAATGCCATTTTTTCGTGATGGTTTGACGTGTTTTAACTCATAAGTCAAATATTGCTAAACATTTTCCGCGACTCTAATTCACTAATAGAAACAATAATAACTTTTCGGCATTGTAAGGTAAACTACTTTTTAATTCAGAATTTCAATAGATATTTTCTGAAATTCAATTGATATTTTCTGAAATACATTTGATAATTTCTGAAATACATTTGATGTTTTCGGAATATATTTGATACTTTCTGAAATACATTTGATGTTTTCTGAAATACATTTCGTACTTTCTGAAATATCTTATTGCTGCAGCCATGCCATGACACAGCAGTTGAGCGGCTCTCGAAACTTTCATCCAGATTTACATGAGAATGCCAGCATCCGGATGAAGAGTCTTTTCTTGTCTGCTTCATAAACGGCTCTTAAAATATCCATGCTTCCAATGTAATGTTATGTCAGCTAGCAAGGTGTGACAGTAGTCTAATATTACAAAAATATTCGCATGCGATTTATTTATAGGTATCCAGTAAAACTCGGAGCCTACCATAAACACACTTGTAAGGGAAACAAGCTAGCAAGCTAAACCGTTATAATCCTGATTACCTACATAAGCCATGATTTTTGTATGGCGAGTTCCGTCTTAAACGGTTTGCATTGCAAACCTGCAAAAGCGCTTACATATGCGCTTTCGTTTTGTTCAGTTTCTAAAAATTTAATATATTTTTTTTTACTTCTCATATTAACCTATCAATAAATATTCAATACACTTTAGAGCTCATAAAATCAACATTTTATTTCATAATCGTATTTGAGTTAGCCAAATCGTTTAGTAATATATACCAGTATTCGTCTGAATCCAACTCAAGTAGCTAGTTATACGAGTGAAGACACCTGGGTAAGCTTTTTCACAACCGTTAGAAGCACCGAATGAAACCAAGCCTATTTGAATCTTGCTGGATTCCAAAACCAATGGGCCACCGGAATCACCGTTACAGGTAGAAACACCACCGGGAGTGGACACACAAATGTTGGAGGGGAAGATAATAGTGTTACCATAGGTGGCAGTGCAGACGGAATTGGTGATGACTTGAAAGCGGGCCCATTGCAAGTTCTCGGTAAAAGAGGTAGCAGCGTCAGAGACTTTACCCCAACCGGAAGCAATAGCGGTAGCACCAGCATATGTGGAGTCAGCATTGGCCATAGCGGGTAATTTAACAGATTGAATTCTGTTTGTGTAAGAGACGGTAGGGATTTGAATCAAGGCAATGTCGTTTCTCAAGTTGTTACTATTCCAGCCGGAATGGATTATGAAGCTGCTGGGGGCAACTGTGCGCATGACTTCTGCAGAGGTACGGACAGTAGCACCCAAGTAGACGGTGACAGATTGAACATCATGGATACAATGAGCAGCTGTCAAAACCCATTGGTTGCCGATCAAAGAGCCACCACACCAGGCAGAGGCTGTAGTACCAACTTTCACGGATAGACCAACTTGATAGGGGAATTGACCAGGGGTGGCAAGATGGCCATGGGTAATGCGTCCTTCGGTTTCCACGACAGGCACAACAACACTGCGGGATTTGATGTCAGCACCACGGAGGTCGAATGCTGAAGCGGTGGCCAAAACCAAGGCAAATACGATTAAGAATTTCATGTTGCTACTATTGCACAGCAAAGAACTCAACTGATATAGTCAATGGTTCTTTAAAACCCCTTTTATAGTGTGGATTCTATAGATCATATCAAATATATGATAAGATTTCCATTCATACTGTTGTTTCTTGAATTCGAAATTAGTGTATTGTAATCTTTTATCGGTTGATTAATGGAAAGCATATCTATGGTGAACTTTGAAGTGATCATGTGTTTCAAATTAAGAACTATTATAAGATTTTATGTATTTTTCTACGGGATACTGAATAAAATAATAATAATATTTTCATTTATCTGGCAATCTAAAATAAATCATATATTTAGTTATTATAAATGCATTAAGAAAATCATGGCAAATTGATTCTGTTGCTTATAATGCCTGATTAGAGGGATAAGCCTCTTATAAGACTAATACCCCAGGAAAAATTTCGTAATAGCAGCTCATTGATTTTTTGCATTACCAATAATAAACTACCCCTGCCCACTGCATTACTTCTAAAGTAAAAATAAGGCGTTACTAATAATGTATTATATGTAGTTATTTATATTTAATGCCAGCTCCTTGCATACTGCTTTACTTTCAAAGTGAAAATAATGAGTTCCTAGGCAACTAGCTACCTCCAATGACATCCCCGTGTTAAAATAATGAGCTTATCAGGCAAACTTCAACCAGTTACTTCTCGTTCTAAAACCCATTATTTGGTAACGTTTTTTTTCCTGGGACAAAATAACTCAAAATAAGAAGAGACTGCTGGTTATACGAGTAGCAAAACAAAACTATTTCATATGATCAATGAATTTGACCAACTAATAATTCAATTGTACGTTTATGAAATATTTATTTTCATTGTTTTTTTGTTTTTAATTCTCAAATTGGACTCCATTAGCATATACCATCTGCCATCTTATATGGTCATATACTAGGTCAGTTTAGTTAACTCACGCAGGAGAATGTCATATGCACTTTGATTATTGCTTTGAACCTGTTTGTGTTGTTCGATTGTGGGGCTCTTAATTCGACCTTTGTTTTGTTTTTAATAAATTTTTTTGTTTGTTTAAAGTTGCACAAATACACTTTTGCTCATATAATTAAGTCACACATACAATAGGTCTGTTTCTTTACTTTTTGTGTAAAGTTTGTGCAAATGAGAGTAAGGGCAAAAATCTCTCTCAAATGCTAAAAATTACTTTCATTTACACAAAAGTAAAGAAACGCAAAAAACCACATTTATTACTCAAAAACAAATGTCAAAACAAAAAACATATGTTTGAAAGAAAATGTAAAGAAAATGTAAGAAATGTAAAGAAAATGTGAATTTTCAAAGAAACAACAAAATTTTTTTTATTCAAAATAACAAACAGAAGAAATACTTCATATATATACACTTTTTTAAGTTTACTACTACAAAATAACAAAAAGGCACTTTTGAATCCATTTTACAGTGCTCATATAATTAAGTCATCTGAAAAAAAAAATTAATTTGAAGGAACTTACTTTTTTTTCGGTAATCTCAGCTGATACAAAGTTAATATTTCGTTGGAAATCCTTTATGAAAAATAACTTCTTTATATCTGTTGCTCATTGAATGTACCAGAGCTACACACTGAGCAGGAGTGATTTTGTACCATTCTTCCTGAATTATTTCCCACAATGAAGCCTTATTTACAGGTTTTCTTGCAGAAACCGCTCTTTTTATGATGCCCCATAAGTTTTCAATGGGATTAAGGTCCGGGCTTTGGGCTGGCCACTCGAGAACTCTTATGTCATTGGCATGCATCCAGTCCTTAACGACCCGAGAACAGTGCTTGGGGTCGTTGTCCTGTTGAAAAACCCAAAGTAATGGTAAATCGTCAGCATAATCTCCCATTAAATTTTCCTCCAGAATGCCCTTATACATAATGCTCGTCATTTTACCATCCATTTGGACAATTGAACCAACACCAGATGAGGTAAAACATCCCCACACCATTACCGATGAGCCACCGTGTTTAACGATGGTGGGCGCCTGACATATGGTTTTCCATCATTTCCGAAGACGTTAAACTTGGATTCATCGCTCCAAACAACCAGATTCCAAAATTTCGAGTCTTTTTGTAAATGGTCCTTGGCAAAAGCCAATCTTTTTATACCCTATACCACTATGTGGTTTGGGTATAATGACTTTGTGCTGCTGTTTGTAACAACCAAAAATATTTGACCTACACCCATCTTTAATTATACCGATCGAATCAGAATCACTATCTTATTCGATTTAACGATGTCCGTCCGTCCGTCCGTCCGTCCGTCCATCCGTCTGTGTCCATGTAAAGCTTGTAATCAAACTGCAGGTCGCAAATATGAATATATTTTGACGAAATTTGGTATTTGATCTTTTATCGGCCATGGGATGAACGCTATTGAAATTCGGTCCATGTTCAGACCTAGCCCCCATACAAATGACCCCTATGAAATCAACATATATTGCCATAAGATCCAAATTATCATACAAATCTTTGTCAAATTGGGTTTCTATGTATATATTACATCCATTAATCAGTAGTCCAAAAATGATCCCTATTGGACAACTCTTAGTCATAGGCCCCATATAGAGCTGCTTTCCGATCTTCACTTAAATCAATCAAAAAACAAAAATATTGCACTGATTCTTCCCAAGTTTTGTTTGTATATATTTTTGCAAAATACAAGAGACTTTACCAAACATGGTCAGGATCGGTCCATTTTTGGGCCTAGTCCCCATATAGATATATCATCCGATATGAACTTTTTCCTATATGCAGCCGAAAAAATTAATAAATATCCCACTAAAATTTGGTTTATGCTTATTTTCTATATCCAGTTAGTTGGGCCTTAGAGATAGGGTCTCTAAACGCATGGTATAAGGTATCGTATAGTCGGTCTAGACCGACTATAATTTTCTTACTTGTTTAATATTTTTATTGGACACATTTGGCTTACGTCGTGCAATTCGCCCATTCAACGATTTTTCTTGCAGGCGTCGGCGGACAGTTTGTGCCGATATTTTTACACCATAGTCAACCTCCATTTGTGCCCGAATTTCGGTAGAGGTCAAAAAAGGATCTGACTTGCTTAATCTCACCAATTGCCTATATTCAGAAGTTGTAGTCTTTCTTGGCTTTTTACGGGGTAAATTGCTGAAAGTCTTATTTTTTTGGTAATACTGGATGGCATTATTAACTTTTCCTCTAGAAAAGCTCAAAAGTTCCATAACTTTTGCAACGCTTTTGTATTTATTGAAACATTCCCATATAATTTTTCTTTCGAATGGAGTTGAGCTCTTGTTCTTACCCATTGTGATTAAATGCCACATAAATTTATTAAAAATAACTTTATAACTTCTAAACAAAACTATTTAAATAAAACTTTTTTTTAGTATCGTCATTTAAAGTGGCATCTTACCGTTTTTAAATGCAATGACTTAATTATATGAGCGCTTACAAGATCGCCAAAAAAACAATATTTTTTTTTTTAACTTAACAACAACATTTTTAGAACATATAACGGAACAAATTTATCATAAACAAATCAAATTTAAAGCAAAACAGATAATTAAATTTTTTTTGTTCCATATTGAGTATTAGGGTGCAGTGTTGCCAGAACTCTTCGATGGAAATATGCTAGATTGGTCAAAAAAATCTGCTAAAATCTGCTAAATCGTAAAATAAAAAAGATATGCGAAAAATATGATGAGTAAAAAAAAAAGCAATTCTTATATTATATTCCTTCTGCCAAAAATCTGCAAAATGTAATAAAAAAAATATGCTAAAAATCTGCTAAATAAAAAGTTTTTTTTTTACAGTATGTATTATTTTAATAAAGCTTTATTAAAGAAAAAATAATCTTTTAAAATAATATTTATATTTAATTCATTGAATTCGTTAACAAGAATCATCTTTGTATACTTTTTTTAAGTATATAACTATAAAAGTTAAATTTTTAAAATAATATTACATTTATATTTAATAATAATACATTTATTTAAAAAGTTTGGAGGGAAAATAATATATTTTCCATTTCTTCATTATCCTCACAAGCGTTTCATATTTTTCAGATGAACCAATTTTAATTGCAAAACTATCTGGTATTTTAAAGGAATAGCAGCAAGAAGTTTCAAGTTTTAACCCTTCTCTGATTTGCAGGATGCTGCACAGAACATCAGTCTTCATTCTATTTCTTATTTTATTTTTGACCCTGCGTTTGAAAAAGGCAAAACTAACAATGATATAACAAATTCTGATAATTCTTTAAATGGGTTTTCTTCAACCGAATTTTTAAAGTTGTAAACTTGGATCCAAAATGTTGAGGTATTCATATTAATGTCCCAATGCTGCTTTGTTATATTTTCCCATTGGTTTTGAATTTTGTCGATTTCATTACAACTTTTTTTAAACTCTTCAAGTGTAATGGTAATTGGTTCCTTTATTTCCTTCAATGTATTCTCAATTGAAAAATAGTCCATTTTTTGTAAAATTTCAATATTTTTTGGTAATCTATTTTTTAACTCCTCTACAAGCTCTTTTAAAAATTTTACACATATTCTTCTAATTTCAATTTCATCCTCCTTTGAAATTACATTCAAATTAATTTTTTCTTTAAGAAGATTTTCAAAACCATATCCCAGATATGGTTGAGGCAATAAATACTCCTCATAATCATGACGGTCCTGTGTAATTAGTTCCAAAATTTTCTCTTTTATATAAATTTTTCCTGCAATTGCCTGAACGAGGAAAAATAAATCATTTAAAATTTTAAGAGGATCGCTTTGTTTTGCTTGTAAAGCTTTATTCACTTTTTGGGTTTCACTTAAAATTGATTTTAAAAATGTCGAAAGTAAGAATAGTTTTTCGTCCTTGTAAAGATCAAACAAAATTTTAGCTGTATAACATTTTTCATGAATTTGAACAATTCCAAAATGGGTTTTAAGTTCCAGCCATTGATCACATATTCTTTTTAAAGTAATATCAATTGACATCCACCGAGTAGGACAGGCTCGAGTTATCTTAAGGGGATCTATACCATTATTGATGGGTTTGTAAGTATTTTTGTAATGCATTTGCCTTTTTTGTGACTTCGAAAACCATGAATATGTCTCATTTGCTAAAAACTCTAAGTTTTCTGGAAAACATTTCGAAACTGCATGCGTTACAGCCAATTGTAAAGAATGACATGCACATGGAACAAGTGTCAAATACTGATTATTCTTTAAACTTTGTAGCTTTTTATGGACGCTATTGTTGACACCTACCATCATCCTGGCATTATCAGTTCCTAACCCAGAAAGATTTTTAACAGATAAGTTAAAATCATTCAAAACTTTTGTTATTATAGCTGTGATTCCTTCAGCAGTACTATCTTCACATAATTCCAAAGACAAAAATGTTGTTACAATTTCTTTTCTCTTTCTGCTGTAATACTTAATAACAATGCCAACATATTTTATAGTGCTTATATCAATAGCTTCGTCTATAATTAGGCTGAAAGGAGTGTTTCCTATATCCAATATTAACTGTTCTTTAAAATATGGACCCCAAATATTTTTTAGTATTGCAGTGCATTTGGTTCTTCCAAGAGAAATTTCCAAAGACACTGGGTCATTTTTATGATTTTCTTTGTCACATTCAACTAGGTGTTCAATAGGATGAACTGCAGAATGACATGCTATATACAATGCAAGTCTTGCTTCAGTTATTCTTGCCGATGTTGATATAACACTGTTTGTAGAACTATATGGAAGTTTCTTTTGCAGTCCTTCAAATGGCTGTGCGAACAATTTATGTTTTTTACTGATAGCATGATATTTTAGAGTATTGCATTTCACGAAAGAGTTGTCGTTTCCACTGATTATAATCCAGTTTTTGAACATTTGGTTTTCCAACCACCCTTTTCTGGCTTTTTGCAGATACCTTTTTTTCCTTGAAACAAAAAATATTTAGTTTTTGGTTTTATTAAAATCACAGTCACTTACCTATCCGTATTTTGCTCCATGCTATCATTTGTATCACCATCATCATTTAAATCTATAACATCGCCATCGTTTTTGTCCCCATCCTCGTTAGAATCATATTGAATAACAATTTTTTTAAAAACAAATAACACGTTTTTTTGGGTTTTATTAAAAATATTTTTTTTTTTAGAACAAATAAACACGCCAAATGCTTTCTTCTTATTTCAAATTTTCACAACCTGCAATAAACATAACTGTTTTAGATTTTTTTCATGTTTGTTTTTTATGATTATTTGAGCAGTTGTATATTATAGTAGTATATCAATACTACTACAAATTTTACACTGAAAAAAATGGCAATTGATGAATTACGTTTGAAATAAGAAAGCAGTGAAAGAAAACATGTACAAATTGTTACAAAAAAAAATTATTTTATTAAAAAAAATTATGCTAAAATTCTGATTTTTTTTAATAAAAAAAAATATGCTAAAAATCTGCTTTTGTCTAACAGAATATGCTAAAAAGCAGTTAGCAGATTTTTTCAAATAAAATATGCTATTGCTCAATTCAATCTGCTAAATCTAGCAGAAAATATGCTAAAATGGCAGCACTGTTAGGGTGACTTAATTATATGACCACAAGTATATATTTATCTCAGTAACTTTACCATTTTTGGTTGTGTTTTAAATATATTTTGGCATCAGTAAAATAAAAACAAAAGACTTTACAATATTGATACATTAATATGACAGTTTCAAGTTGTTTTACAACTCAAGTACATAAACTATTATAATTTAATGTTTCTACATATATTTAGCAACAACCTAGTGTTAGTTTTATATTTATTAATTATTTGTTTGCTTCTTTGTGATATGCACTCTGTGGTAAGGGTATAATGAGTTTTTTTTACTGGACTTTTGAACAAGACCATATACAAATGACAGTAGAGATCATATATAATTAGTAAAACTTCGTTCTCAGTTTTTCATTTTCTGATCTTTTCTCGTTTTTAACCGTACTCCTACACTAGAAAATCTTCCTAATCCTACCTTTGTGTAGTTTTCTACTTCTTGTATGTTTTTATATGGAAATAGGTTTATTTTGTAAACAAAAATTGTTTTATTAAAAAAAAAAAATCAATTTGACGTATGTCCTTACGTAAAGTGATGAATTAAATATAGTTCAACATATTTTCGATACAGGGAACGCAAACAATTTGGTTTTGGTGAGCCTTGCAAACGGTTTTTTTTTTCGCAAAGACCGCAAGCTAAGTCATGGTTATAATTTGCTTTCGCGTTCTTTTCTTGCATGTAACATAAGTGCCTCTTTTTTTCAATAATGGAAAGAATAGAAAACAAGTGTATCTTTGGTAAATTCGAATGTACACTGAAAAAGTGGAGCCTTTTTGCATTGGTGGAATCGAGCGCTTGTTCTTGTGCAACCATGATCAATTGGTTTTGTAGTAAATTTTTGATCCAATTCATAAGACGTGAAGAACTTGTCCATTTTAACGTTATGACCTTTTAGGCCCTCGACCAGATGCAATAAAACTTGTTGGCCTCGATTTTTTCTGGAGCAGCTTCAGAAGCTTTCCCACGGAATGGTTGTATTTATCAGACATCGAAGGTTCCCTTACATTCGAGTACCCAAAATTTCAAACCATATTTCTCTGGTTTGCTTTGCCTAAATCCATAACCTGGCCGCGGTCTCAACACATTAGCAGTTCGATTGCGTACTGCTGTTTAAATAGCTGTTGCGCTCCAAAGCCTTTTGTCATTTGAAACAAACAAAGGCTCAATATCAACAAAATCAGCACCGGCATCAACTTCAGCATCAAAAATCCATAGCCTACCATTTATAAAATACATACATACGCATAATTGTTTGGGTTCTAACTTTCTTTTTACACTTGGCGTACAAGGTACTATTTTTATACAACTTTCCTATGCCGAGTAGAAAACTACACCAAGCATACCAAATTGAAGTTGTCGAAAAACAACGATCCATGTATGATTTGAAACTTAAAAGTAATCCATTTTGGTTCATATACATGATAAAGAAAAAATCAAGAAAAATGGGTAACCAAATTTGAAAAGTTTTAGAGATTTTTGAAAAAAAAAATGTAGTTTTCTACACCAAGGTAGGACTACGATTAAGTACTTCAAAATTTTTCAGATATAAAAATTTCTAAAAATTAATTTAAATGCGAGTATTTCAACCCATCAGTTTATGACAATATGAGTATCAAATGAAAGAGGTCAATCTCTAGATGTGATAAAAAATTTTTGTTTTAATTTCACAGGACAAAAAATTGTAAATAATATCCTTTAAAAATTTTAACCTACTCGGAGGATTTCTGAGTCGATTTGGCTATATCTGTCCGTCCTTCCGTTCGTCTTTGCATCTGTGTGTCCATGTAAACTTTGTCATCCAACTACAGGTCGCAAATATTAATATATTTTGATGAAATTTTGTATATAAGCTTTTGTCGGTATTGAAATTGGTGAAAATCTATGACCATACAAATGATAAGCGGTGCTAACTTTTTCAAGCAAAAAACGTAAAACTTTACCCCAAAAGCGTTTAGCGTTTAATTAGAATGAAAGTAAAATTGCTAAAAAGCGCTAGTTATATGTTTGTAAAAAAATATACATACATAATTATTTTTTATTAATTAAAAATCATTTAGTATTCAATGCAAAGTTTAGAATGTATATCAATAAAAAAATAAAATACCGCAAAAACTTTTCTTACACCTCTTCATGCTCAAATCAAACCGTGTCATTTTCTTCCTCGTCTGCAGGCCAAAGTATTGTTTTAACATAAATTTTCGATTTTTTTATATGTTTGAAGATAATTTATATTCATAGGAACAGTTGATGGAGTTTTATAATTAATACAACAGGCATTTTTAATCTTTAGTCCATATTCAATATGTATTAACGAATTTACAGTTTCTAAAGATATAATATTCCTTATTTTAATAAAAAAACAAGTAAGAAAATTATAGTCGGTCTAGACCGACTACACGATACCCTATACCATGCGTTTAGAGACCCTATCTCTCAGGCCCAACTAACCGGATATAGAAAAAATGCATAAACCAAATTTGAGTGGGATTTTTATTAATTTTTTCTGCTGCAGATATGAAAAAGTTCATATCGGATGCTATATCAATATGGGGACTAGGCCCAAAAATGGACCGATCCTGACCATGTTTGGCAAAGTCTCTTGTATTTTGCAAAAATATATACAAACAAAATTTGAGAAGAATCAGTGCAATATTTTTGTTTTTTGATTGATTTAAGTGAAGATCGGGAAGTAGCTCTATATGGGGCCTATGACTAAGAGTTGTCCAATAGGGATCATTTTTGGACTACTGATTAATGGATGTAATATATACATACAAACCCAATTTGAATATGATTTATATGATAATTTGATGGTTGATTTCATAGGGGTCATTTGTATGGGGGCTAGGTCTGAACATGGACCGATTCTCACCAATTTCAATAGCGTTCATCCCATGGCCGATAAAAGATTAAAATATATTCTATTTGCGACCTGAAGTTTGATTACAAGCTTTACATGGACACACAGACGGACGGACGGACGGACGGACATCGTTAAATCAAATCAGATAGTGATTCTGATTCGATCGGTATAACCACATAGTGGTATAGGGTATAAAAAAAATTATTACACTGAACACTGACTGTTTCTGAACACTGACCGTTTGAGTTCGGAAAAGTCAATGTATCTACAACAGTGGTGGCCATCGAGAGAATTGAGTTAGTAATAGTGTTTATGAGCATGTGTTAGTTGTACTACACTGATCGAAATCTATGGACGTAACACAATGCCGATATTAAATTGGTTTGTGTAGATTTTGTATGAATGTTTATATGAATGACTAAAAGGGAAAATAGTTGAGTTCACGAAGAATATGGTAAAATTTTGAATATATTTTGTTGTTTTAAAATTTCAAATCTTACATTCTGAAAATGTAAACCAAAATGTGAAGAACATTTAATCTTTTCTATTCATAAGTTTGAAGTTTATTAAATCAAATAAGTAATTCATTTCTTTAAAAAACCAAAAAAAATTAGCAAAACTTAAAAAGATAAGAAATTTCAAAGGTTATTAAGTGGTATGTTACCAAAACTAAAAAACTTACAAGCCTGCAGTAACTGGAAATTTTTTAAAATTAAAAAAAAAAATCATAACAGACAGCTATATCGTTGTCAAATGGAGGCGAGACGTATGTAATTTATAGAAAATGTTTAATTTATAGCAGATTCAACTGCTTTGCGTAATTTAGTTTACCAAGTCTTCGAAATTTTCCCAACATTTTTGGTTTCTTTTAATTAAAATTATTTGGTGAGAATGTAAAGATTCTACAACGAATCTTGGTTGTCTAAAACCAAGAATTTATTGCCTGAGTTTTTGAAGTGGAGCATTTCTTCGATGTCTTTTTTATCTTTTCCAAATACTTTTATAACATCTAACATTATTTTTTAATTAGATGATAATTCAGTTCATAGCGTGAAAATAAGAGATATTGTGAACTCAATTAATTACTTAGGTTAGGTTAGGTTGAAAAAAAGAGGAGCCATGTATACACATAGCTCATATCCATTTTACCCGGATATACACTTAAGCCAGAAAGTCGGCTTGTTGTGCGCTCTAAATCCTCGTGCTCATCCGTTAATCTACTCCTTATTTAACTTAGGAGTTCGGTCTCGATAGCAAATCTCCTGAGTGCTTTCCAGCGTACCCCCTAAGAGCCGCTAGGCCTGCTATGATTTCGTTGGATAAATTTCTGACCCTTGTTCCGGCAAATGCAGGACAGTAACAAAGGTAGTGTTCTAGGGTCTCGTCATCCTCTCCACAAGCTCTGCATGTGGCCGATTCTGCCCGTCCTATATGGTATAGATGAGCCCTCAGTTCAGAGTGTCCAGTGAGGATGCCAATAATCCTACTCAGTTCCTTTCTATTTAGACTAAGGATTTCCTTAGTCTTCGAAGTGTTTAGAGAGCCCCATAGTATTTTCGTAGCCTTACCCACGTCAGTTTCCTCCCAAATTGAAGTATGTGAATTAGTTGCCCACTCCGATAGTTTCAATTTGAGAGCCTGGAAAGGTGTTGGGTTTTCCAAATTGACACCCTCCAGGAGAGAACCCTTCCTGGCCAGTTCATCTGCAATCTCGTTTCCCATTATACCACTGTGTCCTGGGATCCAAATGATTTCAAGTCTGCCTCTTGTAGTGAAGTTTGCAATTTCTTCCTTACATCTTAGGACAGTCCTTTATCTTGTTTTGTCCGAGGATATCGCCCTGATAGCCGCTAGACTGTCCGAAAATATTTTCACGTCTCTGGGGCTTGGGATTGCCCGTACGGCAATAGATCTTATGCATTCCGTTATCGCGACCACTTCGGCCTGAAAGACAGAGTTGTGGTCCGGAATGCGTAGGTGTATGCCATTGGAACGGTCCTCATCATAGAAACCTATACCAGTCCTACCATGCAGACTAGATCCGTCTGTGTAGTAGTGTGACCCTGGAAGGTTTCGTAGATAATTTTCGTTCAACCAGCTTTCCCTGTCAGGTTTCCTTATACTGCAGGGTATGTTTGTCGACACTTCCGCGATTCTATCACAGCTAAAATCCACTGTGTTGAATTCCGGTATCTGGTCCAATATTGTTTGGTGTCTGGTCATATGGTCGGTGATGTATTCCCCTGTTACTCTTAGTCGTAACATGGCCAGAGCTGCCTCATATTTAATTCTAATCTCGATCGGGTGTATAGATAGAATCGTCTCTAAAGCCCTCGTAGATGTAGTCCGTATTGCGCAGCTGATTCCTATGCAGCAGAGGTGTTGTATTTTTTGGAATGGTTTAATATAGCATTTCCTGTTCATTGATGTCCATGTGACTACGGATGCGTAAGTTAGAATTGGTCTAACGACGCTTGTGTAAAGCCAATGTGTCATCCTCGGGTTTAAACCCCATTTTGAACTTATAGCTGTTCTGCAAATGGCCCATATCCGATGAGCCTTCGCGACTTTGCTCTCAATATGGTCCTTCCAAGTGAGCTTTTTGTCGAGAATCACCCCAAGGTATTTCACCGTTTGTGTGATTCTAATCGTTTTGCCCTGGAAGCGGGGTTCATCGAATTCGACTATTTTCGTCTTCCTAGTAAAGAGGCATATTTCAGTCTTTTCCGGGTTCACATTTAATCCCCTTGGTTGTGCCCAATCGTATGCTATTTCGAGTGCATCCGATGCCCTCCTACATAAATTTCTAGGATCTTTCCCCCTTAACAGTATCGCTACATCGTCTGCGTAGCAGACAGGTTGGAAACCCTTATCGGTTTATAGTTTATAGTGGTCACCCAGAGAAGGGGGGATAGAATTCCCCCTTGAGGTGTCTCACAGCAAACCTTGTCTCTTATTTTAATGCCACCAACCTCGCAACTTATCCATCTATTCCCTAGCATGTGACTGATCCAGGCTTTGATATCCCGGTCGATGTCGAATCGTTCTAGGGAGTGGAGTAGCGTATTTGTTGATACATTGTTAAAAGCTCCTTCTATATCAATGAATATGGCTAGAGTGAAGATTTTTAGATCGAAAGATCTTTCTATGTGGTGAACTACTTCATGAAGCGCAGTTTCTACTGAGCGTCCCTTTAAATAAGCGTGTTGTTTGAACTTCAACAGCTCATTTGGGATTTGAGATTTAACCATGTTATCGACTATTCGCTCCATGGTTTTTAGTAGGAAGGATGTAAGACTTATCGGTCGATAGGCCTTTGGGTTCGCGTAGCTTTCCTTTCCCGGCTTTGGTATGAAGACCACTTTGGCCTCCTGCCATGCTCTGGGGGTATACGCAAGTTTTAGGCAAGCAGAGAATATGCCAGCCAGACTACTGCCAATCAAGTCCCCGCTCTTTTGTAACAGAGCAGGAAAGATTTCATCTGGGCCTGCTGCCTTAAAGGGGGCAAAGCTTTGTAATTACTTAATTGTTTGTCCGATTCTTCAATACTTATTTAAAAACAGGCCATTTCATAGCTATAACTTGAATAGTCTATTTCAATAAGTACAGGATCAATCTCATCGTCCGAAAAATATAATTTACACGTAGGTACATTTATCCTATTTGTAAAACATTTAATAACATATACAATTCATCAAAAAGTTTTGTCTGGTCCGCAT
Organism: Cordilura impudica; assembly: GCA_963682025.1. Lineage (NCBI taxonomy): Eukaryota > Metazoa > Arthropoda > Insecta > Diptera > Scathophagidae > Cordilura > Cordilura impudica. The sequence continues at coordinate 81,681,729 of OY821519.1, read as the reverse complement.
TTTGGGCTTCGAATGCTAGATTCACTTTTTGTACTTCTATTAAAATTGAGCCAAGTACGTGATATGAATGCAGCTTTAGGAATCATTGCACATATTCTTTATTTCTTTCATTGACAACGTTAAAAAAATGAGTTTTCAACTAAAGCTTTTCATAATTGATTCAATGGCTCTTCCAATAGTTGGTGCTACCATCGGATTTTTCTTGGCGTATCTGAATCTTAATTAACTTATATATCGAGGGCTTATATTCAAAAAGTGCTATCTGCATTTGACAGCAATATTAATTTTTGATTTCAAACTGTTCTCTGATATAACTGTCAAATATAATATTAATTTTGATGACATTCATGATTAGTACGACTTTTTCTTAATAGATATTGTGGCAAATCAATCGAAAAATACTTTCAGATCTTATTAATAAATTAGTTTTTCACGCTCTCCTTAAAATAATTATTAATGCAAATAGCTCTTTTTGAATATAAGCCCTCGATATTCTCTTCTATAAGAAAGTGTTAGAAGGAAGAAGTTAAATTTTTGGGTAGTTAAAAGGTGACTTAAATTCCAATTTATCATATAGATCTTGGTAGGACCATTCTTAGCCATTGTCCCCATATAAAGCTGCTTCAGTTTATATACGTTTTTGCAAAACATAAATGACTTTGTTAAATATGACCATGATCGGTCCACAAATTCATAACGATGCCACTAAAAATTTGGTTTATGCTTATATCTAATTAGTTGGACCTAAGATCTTTTCCCTTTTACGGTATATATAGAAAAAGTATCCGTACATTTAATATTAAAACTGTCATACTATGAAAAGAAATAAGCAAAAATTAACTCTGCTGAATTATTATTATTATTATTCCAATAATTTATTAAGCTATTTCTTCTATAACCTCCACACCAGTGTGCTGAGGGTATATATAAGTTTGTCATTCCGTTTGTAATAATTAGAAAAAAAAATCTGGACCCCATAATATAAAGGGCTTTTCTTCGCAACTTTGAGTAGGTAACACCGCTTTATTTGACAACCGATTTAACAGCTGATAGTTGCTTTTTGTTTAGTGTAATTTGCCATTTCATCACGGACTTACACGTGGGCAACGCTTGCAAACTATTGAAATTTTTTTTATCAAAATAATGGATCTGTTCGTCAAACTTATCGTGCACTTCGACCATTTTATGGTAGTCATAATCGTGCATCAGAGCGGCAAATTCGAATAATTATGGATCGCTTTCGCACCACGTTTACTCTTAATGATAATGTGCATCCCGTAAGATGCCAAACATTGCGCACCAAATAAGCTGTAGCCGATGTACCCAGCAAAGCATTGAAGAAGACCCACATCAATGATTCAATGATTCAACTTATGCAAGAACTAAAGCCGAACGACCATAATATGCTCCGCAAAATCGTTCAATGGGTGGAAGCTCAAATTGATATTGATTAATTGACGCAAAGAGACTTTTGACAAACGAATAATATCACGAAATGGTCCTATTAATTTGGCCACCAAGATCTTGTGAATTATTTTCTTTAGGGTTATGTGAAGTCACTCTTCTACGCCGATAAATCAGAGATAATTGAATTCCTGGAAATCCACATTCGACGAGTTATTGGCGAAATACGGACGCAAATACTGCAAGTTTGAAATTCGGAGTTCCAGATTACGCCGTTTACGCGCCGTGTACATGACCCAAATGATATTTAAACATTAATGACATAAAATTATCTCGCCACTAAAGCCAGTTTAATTGATATTAAAAATATTTTTTTTGCTTTATTTTCATTTAAAATTTTGTAATTCTAAATAAAAACACCCGTTATATATGCATAAATAAATATTTATTTGTTCTAATAATAGTGATTCCGCTCCGATATTAAACACTTATGGCAACGTTTTTTCCAATCTTCGAAACGGTTATTAATGTCGATTTCGGGAAGCACACAGAGATTCGGTTATTATCTCTTTAATCGATTCTAAATCGTGTCCACGGAGTGCTCTTTCGAGTTTATTGCATAGCCAGAAATCACACGGTGGTAAGTTAAGTGAGTGGTTGTGAAACGATATGAGTGAAATTTGGAGGGAAATGGTCTCGAAGAACCTATGCAATGTGAGACAGTGCATTATCGTGATGCAAACAAACAGAGTTGTATAACCACAATTCCGGGCTGCTTTTGCGAATAGCTAAACGTAAACTACGCATAGCTTTCGAATAATATTCCTTGGTAACTTTATGTATGTTTATAGTAGACCTTATTGATGGTTAATTATTTTGTTGTTTTTGTTTGGCTGCAGGTCGTTGAATAAATAAAAAACTTTTGTTTAAATGGTGCGTGGTAAAGAAGAAGAAAGCGTATATTTCAAAAATTCATAACTGCACTGTATTCTTAATCGGACCGGTTTCTGGCATTTCAGCCTTCATCAGCGATTTATTGAACATTGTGATAATTGTTATGTTTTAATTGAATAGATTGTTTCTATATGAAAATTTTTTTCTACTTAGGGCGGCCGTGAGGTTTTGAACCATGAACCTTCACATACACTCGTACTTGCACTTTTTGGTCAGCGCTTTAACACACTCACCTAAAGTCAGGCCTACGAGTAGTGTGGTTAGATTCAGTTTTCGTACCATACAGCTTTACTTTGTATTAATTTCAGAAGATACAACTCTGTCCAAACAAACAATCGTTATTTTTTTGAATTTTGAATATTTTTTGCATATATACTTCTAATTTCCACTATTCTCAGTTTTCGTAAGAGTTGTCATATGTGATGTACGGTTTTGTAGATACCTACATATGCACTTTTTACATATATTTGAGATGACGCTTTTTGAAGCGAAGAAATTTTTTGTTTGTTAGATTTCTTTTGATTTTTATTTAAATATTTTTATTATTCCCAATATTTCAATTAGCGTCGCTAATCATCTTCGAGGGTCTGAATAAATACACAAAACAATTTTTATTATTATTAAACAAAAAAACGAACATAATATATTGATGATAATTACATTTAAAAATAATAATATACAAAAAATTTTTTCTTTTTACACTTGTTGTCCCTCTGATTGGGTTTTTGTTGCTAAACTAATTTGTTGATCGTCTGTGTTTGTTTATTAATTGTCTATACACAATTTTCTGTGTCTTGTCGGTAATTGAGACGAAGCTCTGGTTTAACATTTATTATATGTAGCATCTCTAATGTATATCTCCTTGAGTAATTTCTCTCTTCTTGTAATATTTTTACTTCTTCAAATTTTGGTTTGTGGTTTGTTAGTGCACAATGGGCTGCTAATGCATTTTTTTGGTCAATTGGTTTTTTAGTAGCTTTTTGTTCAGAATTGTGAGATGATAGTCTAGTTTTTAGTTTCGTTTTTGTCGTCCCAACGTATACTTTGTCGCATATATTGGGCCCGTCACCATTGCACGGAATTTGATAAACAACATTTGATTTTTCTTCCTTTTTATACCCTATACCACTATGTGGTTTGGGTATAATGACTTTGTGCTGCTGTTTGTAACAACCAAAAATATTTGACCTACACCCATCTTTAATTATACCGATCGAATCAGAATCACTATCTGATTCGTCCGTCCGTCCGTCCGTCCGTCCGTCCGTCTGTGTGTCCATGTAAAGCTTGTAATCAAACTGCAGGTCGCAAATATGAATATATTTTGACGAAATTTGGTATTTGATCTTTTATCGACCATGGGATGAACGCTATTGAAATCGGTGAGAATCGGTCCATGTTCAGACCTAGCGCCCATACAAGTGACCCTATGAAATCAACATATATTGCCATAAGATCCAAATTATCATACAAATCTTAGTCAAATTGGGTTTGTATGTATATATTACATCCATTAATCAGTAGTCCAAAAATTGACCCTATTGGACAACTCTTAGTCATAGGCCCCATATAGAGCTGCTTCCCGATCTTCACTTAAATCTATCAATAATCAAAAATATTGCACTGATTCTTCTCAAATTTTGTTTGTATATATTTTTGCAAAATACAAGAGACTTTACCAAACATGGTCAGCATCGGTCCATTTTTGTCCCTAGTCCCCATATAGATATAGCATCCGATATGAACTTTTTTATATCTGCAGCCGAAAAATTAATAAAAATCCCACTGCTTATTTTCTATATCCAGTTAGTTGGGCCTGAGAGATAGGGTATAGGGTATCGTATAGTCGGTCTAGACCGACTATAATTTTCTTACTTGTTTAGTTTAGATTTTGTTTTGCTGAACAGCTGTTTTACAGTATTGGCTGACCTAAATGCTAATTCAAACTTTTCGTCGTTATAAATATCGGAGTTTTTCCATCTTTCAGATAGTCCAGATATATAAGTTATGCTTTTGTATCGTTTTGGTTCCTTTTCCTCTTGTTGTTTTGATTTTGCACGTTTTGTTAGGTTTTTAATTGTCTTTATTGGGAAGTCATTCATTCTCAAAATATCCATTATTTTAACTTTATTATTTTTATGGAATTCCGTGCCACTTATTTGAAGTACTCGTCTTATAAAATTTGATGCCGCACATATGATGATCCTTCTGGGATGTTTAGAATGGAAATTGATTAATCGTCCCGAAGCTGTTGGTTTTTGATACCAGTTGACTTTTAAATGATTGTCTTTTCTTATTACGATCGCGTCTAAATATGGTAGTTTGTTATCCTTTTCTTCCTCCATGGTAAATTGTATTTGTCCATTATATGAATTTAATTTATTGAGGGTGTCACTTACTTTGTCCTTTTTTTCACTATTGCAAATAGGTCATCTACATATTTTATCATCATCCTCGGTTTTTCGTCCATTTTATCCATTGATATATCCAAAAGCTGTTCCATTATTGTGTCAGCTATGACTGGTGAGGCTGGAGAACCCATCGGCTTTCCTTTTCTGTGCTCATAAATTTTGTCATCGTATTTTAAATATCTGCTCTCCTTGATACAGAATCGTGAAATATCAATAAATAAATTTTTAGGTATGTTTGTATGCGTTGTTAAAAAATCCCATTTTTCTTCAACTGTCCTTATTGCTAAATTAATCGGTATGCTTGGAAATAGTGAAATCACGTCGAATGAAATGAGAACTTCGTCATCGGCAATGTAAGTGTTGTTAATTTTTGAACTAAATTCTACAGCATTCTTAATATTATATTTTGAATTCATCGTCAAATGTTTTAGTATGTCTATTAAATATTTAAAAAGGGCATAGGAGGGTGAATTTATTGATGAACATATTGGTCTTAAGGGGGTTTCATCTTTGTGTATCTTAGGTAGTCCATATATCCTAGGAGCTATCGCAGTTTTTATGGTCAATTTGTTCTTTTGATATAGTCAATTAGTTCAAGTTTGTGTAATTTGTCTACAAATAAGTTGTTTTTATTTTGTAAACTAGATGTCGGATCTCTTTTCAAACGTCGATATGTGCAAAAATCTTGTAAAATTGTTTTCATCTTCACCTCATATTCATTTTTGTCCATCGCTACTGTTTTATTTCCCTTGTCAGCTTTTAAAATAAGTATGTCATCATTTTTGTTCAAAAATTGTTTCGATTGCCCCACTGTGTCAAGTATTATTCTATCCCTTTTGCTAATTGTTGTTTTTTCCATATGTTTGTCTAATAATGATGTTAATTTTATTCTTGCATTTTCTTGTTTCTCCTTATTTTCGATTGTTTGTACACAGTCTTCCCCTTCAGCAATGCATTTAAAAAGCGGGAATGTTTTCTTTGTTGTTGGTATAGCATGCTTGGGGCATAGTGGTATGTTTATACCCTATACCACTATGTGGTTTGGGTATAATGACTTTGTGCTGCTGTTTGTAACAACCAAAAATATTTGACCTAGACCCATCTTTAATTATACCGATCGAATCAGAATCACTTTTTGAGTTGATTTAACAATGTCCGTCCGTCCGTCCGTCCGTCTGTGTGTCCATGTAAAGCTTGTAATCAAACTGCAGGTCGCAAATATGAATATATTTTGATGAAATTTGGTATGTAAGCTTTCATCGGCCATGGGATGAACGCTATTGAAATTGGTGAGAATCGGTCCATGTTCAGACCTAGCCCCCATACAAATTACCCCTATGAAATCGACATAAATTGCCATAAGATCCAAATTGTCATATAGATCTTACTCAAATTGGGTTTGTATGCGTTCATTACATCCACTAATGAGTAGTCCAAAAATGATCCCTTTGGCCCCATATAGAGCTGCTTCCCGATCTTCACTTAAATCTATTAAAAAACAAAAATATTGCACTAATTCCTCTCAAATTTTGTTTGTATATATATATTTGCAAAATACAAAAGACTTTACCAAACATGATCAGGATCGGTCCATTTTTAGACCTAGTACCCATATAGATATAGAATCCGATATGAACTTTTTCATATCTGCAGCCAAAAAAATTAATAAAAATCCCACTCAAATTTGGTTTTTGCTTATTTTCTATGTCCAGTTAGTTGGGCCTAAGAGATAGGGTTTCTAAACGCATGGTATAGGGTATCGTATAGTCGGTCTAGACCGACTATAATTTTCTTACTTGTTTTATTTGTTTTGTTTACAAACCACTCTTTGTTGTGCTGAATATTCAATTCTTCGTCTAATTTCAACTTTAATGCATTTAGTTTTTTAATGTGTCTCATTTTGTTGTTGTTGTTGTGTTTATTAAGAAAATTGTTTTCGCTTTTGAAAAATAACTCACTGTTTTGTTCGTCTAGTTCTTTTTGTAACCTTTCTTTTGTTTTTGCTAGTTATTTTGTGATATTTTTAATTTGTTTATGTTTTTGTTGTATTAGCATTTTTAAGATTTGTTAACAGCTTGGCCTGGTAGAAGCAATTCATAATGCACCCCATACATATACTTGGGCGTGATCTTTTCACTTTTTTGATTCCTACCCAAAAGATTTTTGAGAATTTTTTTTTAGATTTTTTGTGGGTTGCTAAAGTCGATCTTATCCAATAAATGAAGTTATGAACCATAAAGGGTGTTTTTTTAAGCTCGATAGAAATAAAAAATAAAAAAAAATAAATTTTAATAAAACAAATAATTTTATTCGAACGAACAATACATGGCAATAACATTTGAAAATGATTTCGTACATATGGCCATCGCGGCTGTTCTCGACGAAGCGCATACTGGACGAAACCATCCCGTTGAAACCAGATCTCGCTCGAATCAATGTCATCCATATGTTTAAACAAAAAATCATTGATCATGGTGCGATAGCGATCTCCATTAAACGTAACGCAAGCTCCGGCTTCATTTTTGAATAAATAAGGTCCGATGACGCCACCAGCGTGTAAACTGCACCAAACGGTGCACTTTACAGGATGTAATGGAATCTGTATGGTCTGTTTATTAACAAAAATGAGCCTCATCGCTGAACACCATTTTTTTCGATAAAGCATCGTCAATAAGTTGCGCGAATCGATGACTGATTTTGGAAATAAATTTGAATAATTTGGTAGCTTTGTTCAAGAGTGAATCTATTCATAATGATTTGCCAGAGTATACTGATCATAAATTTCAAAAAGTGAGCGCAGTATGACAGTTCGTTTGACAGCTAACCCTTTTGTAAGTTCTATCAAAGCAAACAAAAAAAGAAAAAACCACCCTTTATTTTCTTTATTTAACGCAGTTACACTTTGCTAACTAACTTTTTCCTTTAATGCCGAAAATGCAAAACTTGCTTTTGAAAATTCTGGAGCCTTGTTAAATAGTTAGTTCCACACTCCATAAGTTTTTTCTGTTCACATCGTGCTACACGACCATTATAGTCACATTTGTTGCGAATATTTTGCGAACGCTATCTTCGCGGATATATTTGGCGAAAGATTCTTTGATTTTAGAAACAATTTGGGAACCAGTAATTTTGGGATTCTGTTGTAAATAGTTTACTTTTGGCGCACAGTTAGTTTGGAGGATCGACTAGAACGAGGCCAGTCGCCAGACTAAAATCCAATAGGCAACACAATGAAGCGTCACGAAAAAGTGGAGGAGCTTAACAGACGGGCGAACGTGTTTCAGTCATAGCGGTAAAGGAGGATCTAAAACGTATTTGTTAACTAATAAAAATATGATTCTGAAGGCTGTTCCGACTATTTCATGCATTATCAATAACTTGAAATGAAAACTTATCTGTAAAATTGACTTGCAAGATAATAAAAACATTACCCTAAACGTCACAGGTATTATTTATATTTTTTTCTAATCACAATTTGATTAAATCGAACAACCAGGAAACAATAGTGGTATACACTTGTTTATTAGATTAGATATGTTTATGTTTATTAAATTAGATAATTTTTTTTGAGTAGAATCATATATGTATATAATTATTATATAAACCACTTACAGATTATTTCCCTGTTTTCAAATTTATAGACTTTGTTTCAAATATACGAGTTTGTTTACAATGTTGAAAAACCACGTGCCGGGCGCGGGTTTTCATAAATTAAGTCTTGGATTCAACGTTTTAAGTTTGATAGCACTCAAATGCAGTTCGTTCATAAATGATAGCACATTTGGTAATCTATTTATTTATTTATTTATGTATTCATCTACAGAATATTTATTCTTACAGACTACTTAGAACTAATTATATATATAGTTAAAAAATCTTAATAAATTTAACTTAAACTTATTTGTAGTTACTTCGAAATTTGTGTCCCCACATAAATCATTATAAACAAACATTACAGCAGAATATGATCGACGATCACTTAAAGGTTGCAATTCTAATACTTTTCCTTCTTACTACATATCACACCTGTACCTCTAAAGTGAGTCAGCCAAAATTTTTCAATTTTCACTTTTTGCAAGAAAACGATAAACAGTGGTCATATCTATCCATTGTAAAAATCTTACAGCGATTTTTCTAGTCTTTCTTTGTGTTATAAGAGTAGCTTCTTTAGAATCCACTAACAAGACTTATTTTGAGTTGCACACAAAAAACTTGTTATTTTTGATGATCACTGAAAATCGCAAAAACAACTACTGTTGATACATATGTATTATTCAATTCCTTACAATGAAACAACTGTTTTTAAATTTTATAGTAAATATTAAAAAAATCGTGTTTTGCCTCTACTGAAAATTTGTAAATTTTGAGTTGACTCACTTTAGAGGTATAGGTGCGATATATATGTAGGCAATTCATAATGTCAAGAATATTTTAACATACTTTTAGTAAACCTTTTTTGAACACCTTCAATAAAGTTTAAATATGTCATGTAATAAGGAACAATATTTAAATGTGAAAGAATCTCGAAAATCCTTTGAATTTCTATTTACGAAGCCAAGCATACTATAAGCATTAGAAACATTAAAGTCAATATGACTAGAAAAAGTTAAATTTACATCAAATATAATACCCTAAATTTTTGCCTCAATTTCACGATTAAGATTTATAATTCCAATACTATAATTAAATACAAATGGATGAGAACAGCAAGTGTAAGAAACAACACAACACTTTGAAACATTAACTGTAAATCGTTCTGCAGTTTTATGGAATCAACCATATTTGATATTTTAGCAAATAATTTCATATCATCCGCAAAAAACAAACATTTTGTAAATTTTAAAGCAGATTGAAGATCACTAATAAAGAGAACAAATAGCAGCGGTCCAGTGTCGTGCGGAATGCCAGAATAATAATTTCCAAAAGAAACTTTCAGCTATCTTTGAATTAAAAAGTTTTTAAAAAATTGTTGTAGATTATGAGGAAATCCAAATGCAGAAATTTTCTTTAATAAAATATTATGACTTATGAGTTAGCTTCAGAGTTTCATCTGAGATCCAGTACTTTTTTCTTTCAATCTTCAGTTTTCCACTTTTTGTGCAGCATCAGTTATCCAATGTTTCACAGAGAGCCAATTGTCGTTTGGAGATGTGTGAGGTTCTATAGGGGTATTGCGTAAAATTCGTTGGAAGGTTTATTTGTTGACCTACTTTGACGTGAATTTTTTTTTGAAATAAAAAACTAGTAGTTTGTTATCACTATCACCATCTGCACCTGGTTTTTCCTTCATATTTCATGTGAATGATCTCCACCTCTGTCGAACTAGTATACAATCTATCTGATTCTTATAAAAGTCGCCTGAACTTGTCCAAGTAAATAACCTTCATGGGTGTTGTTTCAACATTGTGTTCATAATAGTTAGGTCATTTTTAAGGTCAAATTGTAAAAGCCGATCTCCACGATCATTTCGTTCCCCTAGGCCATATTATCCCATATAATGCATATAATATTATGGTTTTCGAAAAGGGCGGGGGCGCTAAAAATGTATTGTGCTTTAAAGGGTGATTTTTTAGCTGTTATATTTTTGGTAACACTGGTTTAAACAGCTGACGCACGTTTCGTGTTTTGTTTCATTGTCTAACATCTTCAGTTTGGTCTATAATTTAACCATGAATCGTCTTACAAACGAACAACGCTTGCAAGTTATTGAATTTTATTATCAAAATGCGTGCTCTGTTAAGAAAGTTCATCGCGCGCTTTTTTACCGAAAAATTGTGTTCAGCGACGAAGCTCATTTTTGGCTCAATGGGTACGTAAATAAGCAGAATTGTCGAGTTTGGAGTGAATATCAGCCAGAAGCATTGGAAGAGCTACCAATGCATCCAGAAAAAGTCACAGTTTGGTGCGGTTTATGGGCTGGTGGCATCATTGGACCGTACTCCTTCAAAGATGATGCGAATCGTAACGTAACTGTGAATGGTGAGCGCTACCGAGAGATGATATCCAACTTTTTTTTTGCCCAAAATGCAAGAGCTTGACTTGCATGACGTGTGGATTCAACAAGACAGTGCCACATGCCACACAGCACGCGCAACAATGGACTTATTGAGAGGCGAGTTCGGTGAACATTTTATTTCACGTTCGGGACCGGTCAATTGGCCGCCTAGATCGTGCGATTTAACGCCTTTAGACTATTTTTTGTGGGGCTATGTTAAAGCTCATGTCTATACAGACAATCCCGCTTCAATTGACGCATTAGAAGACAACATTGAAGCATTTAATCGTGAGATACCGGCCGAAATGTTGGAAAGAGTATGCCAAAATTGGACTAAGCGGATGGACCATTTGAGGCGCAGTCACGGTCAACATTTGCATGAAATAATCTTCAAACATTTAATTATATGGACCGTACTATCGATTCAAATAAAGATTTCATGCATTTTTCTGAATTTTATGTTTTTTTTTTTTGGAAAACTTTCCTATAGCTCTTAAAAAATCGCCCTTTACATACATTTCAAATCAAAGACTTTATTTGTTGAGTCTATATTAACAATTAACTTTATTTTTCCAAAGTCCCTACTTATAAATAACTTATCAGAAGTTTTAGACTTCTTTTCTAGAAGAGAACTTCTATAACTCTTAATACTAAGAGAGACGTTCTAGCATACTCTCAATAACTTTAGTTTGCAACAGTGGTGGCCATCGGGAGAATTGAGTTAGTAATAGTGTCTATGAGCATGGGTTAGTTGTACTACACTGATCGAAATCCATGGACGTAACACAATGCCGATGTTAAATGGGTTTGTGTAGATGTTGTATGAATATAGGGAATAAAGGGAAAATATTTGAGTTCACGAAGAATATGGTAAAATTTTATATATATTTTTTTGTTTTTAACCTTACATTCTGTTTCAAGTTTATTAAATTAAATAAGTAATAATAAGTAATTAATTTCTTTAAAAAACAAAAATATAAATAGCAAAACTTAAAAAGATAAGAAATTTCAAAGGTTAATAAGTGGTATGTTAACAAAAACTAAAAAACTTACCAGCCTGCAGTAACTGGATATTAAAAAAAAAAAAAAAAAAACATAAAAGATAGCTGTAATGTTCTCAACTGGAGGCGACGTATGTAAGGTTAGGTTAGGTTGAAAGTGGCTGCTAAACCAAAGAAAAGCACACTTAGACTCTGGGGTCCATTGTGATACCACGGGGCGAATAGGTGTTCCCCTCAGTCCCCACCGTAGAACCAGTTTGAGCTCCTGATGAAGCCCCTGATATGTTAAATGTCCACATTTGAGAGATCAGAGAACTCGTGAAGAAACGGCGATCCCAATGTTCGATGTCTCGTTCTGGAGAGCGCCGGGCAATAGCAAAGGAAGTGCTCTATGCTCTCCACCTCCTCCACATCCATGCAGCTACGACAGATGTCATTTGACAAGGCCCTGAGGCGTTCAGCGTGTCTCCCTATGAGGCAGTGCCCAGTGATAACGGCAACTACTGTTGAAATCTCCCCATGGGGGAGTGATAGTAGCGCGCTAGTGCGCTTATGATTTAGAGCCGGCCAGATCTGTCTCGTGATCCTGCACGTTGATCCATTAGCCCATCTGTTGTCGGTTATGTCGGCGGTGTGAAGCCGAAGTTCCAGCTTGCAAGATTCCAGGGGTATACCAACACATTTCAAGTCCGCTGGAACCCGTAAGGTAGTGCCCTGTCTTGCCAACTCGTCAGCTTTACAGTTTCCCGGTATATTCCTGTGCCCTGGGACCCAAATGAGTTTGATGTCGAACTGCTTGGCCATCTCATTTAAAGACGTGCGGCAGTTAAGGGTGGTTCTTGTTTTCAGGAACATTGATTCCAAGGATTTTACCGCGGCCTGACTATCAGAGTAGATGTTGACTGCGGTTGTAGACAGAATATTCCGACCCAACCAGTCAGCAGCTTCCTTTATTGCCAGTACCTCTGCCTGATAAACACTGCAGTGGTCTGGCAACCTGCGAGCCAGATTTAGTCCAAGCTCCTTTGAATAGACTCCGAAACCAACTTGACCACACAATTTCGATCCGTCAGTATAGAAATAGATCGAACGCCTGCTACCTGGAAACCCCCCTGACCAGGATTCCCTGGTCGGTATCAGAGTTTGGTAGTGTCGTTCGAATACACTCCTCGGAGTGGTGTAATCCACGTTCAATGGTAAGTTCCTGTTATTCAGGATCACTCCATGGCCACAATTATGAGCACGCCATTGTATTGTGCTTCTTAGTCGAATGGCCGATGAGGCACCAGTGATACACATGGAAGCCATTCTCTGTACCCTTGCAAGAAGGTTGGTATTAGAGGCCTTCTCTAGAGCAGGCCACCAGACGATGACCCCGTAAAGCAGTATTGGGCGAACCACCGCTGTGTAGATCCAGTAAGCAATTTTCGGGCTGAAGCCCCACCGCTTACCAATGGCCTTTTTGCAGGAGTATAAAGCTATAGTCGCCTTCTTCGCCCTTTCCTCCAAGTTCCGTCTGAAGTTCAGCTTCCTGTCCAGGAATACTCCAAGATACATGGCTCCATCAGAGAAGGCGATATCAGCACCGTAAAGAGAAATATACTTCCTCGTGAAAAGAACAAGTTCCGTTTTGGTCGGATTTACCCCCATACCGCAACTACTTGCCCAGCTAGATAGCATAGTGAGAGCCCTCTGTAGAATGTCTATAAGTGTGGATAGAAACTTCCCATTTACGGCTATGGCCACGTCATCAGCATAGGCGACCACGTTGCAGCCTTGTCTCTCCAACGAAAGTAGCATTGAGTTCAGCGCTAAGTTCCATAGAAGTGGTGACAGAACGCCTCCTTGTGGCGTTCCCCTGTTCACGAATCGGGATATTAGAGTCGTTACCAATTTAGATGTTATCCGCCTGTTGGCAAGCAGATTTCCAATCAGTGAGATGATCACGGAATTCACTCCTAGACTAGATAGTGCCGCTAATATTGAGTCCGGTGTGACATTGTTAAAAGCCCCTTCTATATCCAAAAAGGCTGTCATGGTGTATTCAACTACCGAGAGCGATTTCTCGATGGTACTCACAAGCTCGTGAAGAGCTGTTTCGGTTGACCTTCCCTTGCTGTAAGCGTGTTGACGCGTCGACAGCAGTTTAGGATCAATAACTCTTCGTAAGTAAGAATCTATCAAGCGCTCCATTGTCTTCAATAAGAACGATGATAGACTTATTGGTCCGAAGTCTTTTGGGACGGTGTGTGAACTTTTTCCAGCTTTTGGAATGAACACCACTTTCGTCTCCCTCCACTTCAGGGGTATATAAGCAAAGTTGATACAGCGAGTGAAAAGCCTACATAGCCAAGGGGAAATGTAGTCCGACACGTGCTGCAATTCAGCTGGAAAGATGCCGTCAGGTCCTGGAGATTTGTAAGGTTTGAAGCTTCTAATCGCCCACTTCAGTGTTGGTATGTTGACTATCTCCGAAGCAATATCGACGTATGTAATTTATAGAAATGTTTAAATGTTTAGACTTCGAAATTTTCTCAACATTTTTGGTTTCTTTTAAACAAATATTCTCTGTGTACCTATAAAAAAAATATATATGAACTTCAAAAGGCAATGCGACATAGACCTGCATTGTTCAAAAGCTTTCATAAGACTGAATGAAATTGTTGTTTACTTTTACTCTTTGGTGAGTATTTTTGTTTTCGTTCGGCTGTATACATATAAGAAGCCGATCACCAGCGTGCTTGGTACGGCCTTCACTGGTTTACAATATAATATGGGAGTGGCTTAGTTTAAAAAGTTCGTTTGTTCATTCAATAATTGTCTAAGCCAAGAGAGATGTCGTAACATGCTCTCGTTGATTCTAAATTCTACAACTCATTATTTTGTATAAGGGTGTGATTTGGTTACTAAAGATCAGTGTTGCCATAATTTGAAATTGTAAAGATGCTAAATTGCCAAAAAAAAGATGCTAAAACGTACTGGAGTCAAAAACAAGATGCTATTTTTTTTTTTTTTTTAATTTCATTACCTTTATATTGAAAAATTAAATATTTTTAATAATTTCTTTGGTTTTAAAATCGAAAAATTAATATAAAACATAAGTTTCGATTTATATTTTTTAAATTTGAATTAAAATTATTTTGGATTTCATCTGTAATTTTTTAACATCAAATTGAGTTTTTTAATTTTATATTAAATATTTTTAATTTTAGAGATTTTTTTTTTTTAATTTCAAATATAACAGAATTTTCATTATCAAAAGATACGATTATATTACAATAATTGGTTTATGGAATCTAATATTTCTGTGATGTCTTCATCTTCAAGTTCTCCTTGGTTCTAATATTTTTCTGACGACCGACTTTTATCAACGACATCGCTCGGTATATTGTAAGTGTAACAGCACCCATTTTTCAATTTCAAACCTTCTTTTATACGTATTACAGAACAGAACAACTCGGATTTTACTCTGTTCAAAGTTTGCTTTTAACTAAAGCCTTTAAACTAAACAAACGTTCAACTTCGGCTTTTGAGAAAGACAAAACTAATAAAGACAATACAAATATTGATAACTCTTTAAATGGATTTTCGCCAATAGAATTTTTGTTAACTGCAATCCATAAAGAGGTTGTTTTCGGTGTTGTATCCCAATATTGTTCTGTGATATAACTCCATTGGATTTGAATTTTTTCTGTTTCAGATGATCTAAATTTAAACTCTCCTAATATATTGATTATCGGTTATTTTACGCGGCTTAATGTGTTTTGTATTGAAAGTTTTGGCATTTTTTAATACAATAATATTTTTTGGCATTCGACTTTTTATTTCATTAAAAACTGTTGTTGGTTTTTACATTCTTCTATTTCAAAATGTTTTGTTATATTTGTTGAAAGAAACGAGCAGAGTGGTAAACAGAATAGTTAAAAAAATTTTCGTATTACACTTTGAGAAATTAAAACATATCAATACCATTAAAATTAAAATTGAAATGAAAAAAAAAAATCAAAAAAAGATGCTAAAAGCAACTTTTTATTAATAAAAGATGCTAAGTTAGCATCTAGCATCTTTTCATAAATTTTGGATGCTAAATAACAAAAAAAGTTGCTAAATCTAGCAACTAAAATGCTAAAATGGCAACACTGCTAAAGATTGTATGCACATTTGTTCAATCTCTGGTGGTGTTCAACTACGCCCTTAGAATATGAGAGCGGTCGAATTCCAATCAGTGTATTAACCAGATGTATCGTAACTACATAGCTCGTGCTATTGTAATGAGAGTCATCCCTAGATACTTTGTTTACATATATGATGTTCACATTTGGCCTACATTTATTTGTACGCTACGACAAATATGTATTACAGTGCCCCGGGCGCGAGTTAAGCTCGCTACGCCACTGACTCAGTCGCTTGAAATCGGTGTCCCTGGAGTGGTCTGTCGAGTTTATTGAATAACTAGAAGTCACGTGTTGTTAAATCAGACAAGTACGGTGGTGCGAAATGATCTCGAAGAGGTAATGCAGTATGAAAAGGTGAAAAACCCAGAGTTGTCTGCCCATAATACTGGCTTCTCATTTTGCAAATAGTTTAACGCAAACGACGCATAACACAGTCAAAAATATTTCTTGTTAACAGTTTGGCTCCGCAGAAGAATTTATAATGCACCACAGCACGATATTCGAAGAGAACTGTTAACATTACTTTGATGTTTGAACGATTTTCGTGTGATCTTTTCAGTTCATTCGGAGTCTTAGATATACATATATCAAAGTCTCGGCACACATAGTGATGTTTTTCGTTTCGCACTGATATTCAGAAACATTGATATAATGTTTGGGCGTCTGAGGTCTGAGGCCCAAAATAACGGGTGATTTTTTTGAGGTTAGGATTTTCATGCATTAGTATTTGACAGATCACGTGGGATTTCAGACATGGTGTCAAAGAGAAAGATGCTCAGTATGCTTTGACATTTCATCATGAATAGACTTACTAACGAGCAACGCTTGCAAATCATTGAATTTTATTACCAAAATCAGTGTTCGGTTCGAAATGTGTTTCGCGCTTTACGTCCGATTTATGGTCTACATAATCGACCAAGTGAGCAAACAATTAATGCGATTGTGACCAAGTTTCGCACTCAGTTTACTTTATTGGACATTAAACCAACCACACGAATGCGTACAGTGCGTACAGAAGAGAATATTGCGTCTGTTTCTGAGAGTGTTGCTGAAGACCGTGAAATGTCGATTCGTCGCCGTTCGCAGCAATTGGGTTTGTGTTATTCGACCACATGGAAGATTTTACGCAAAGATCTTGGTGTAAAACCGTATAAAATACAGCTCGTGCAAGAACTGAAGCCGAACGATCTGCCACAACGTCTAATTTTCAGTGAATGGGCCCTAGAAAAGTTGGCAGAAAATCCGCTTTTTTATCGACAAATTTTGTTCAGCGATGAGGCTCATTTCTGGTTGAATGGCTTCGTAAATAAGCAAAATTGCCGTATTAGGAGTGAAGAGCAACCAGAAGCCGTTCAAGAACTGCCCATGCATCCCGAAAAATGCACTGTTTGGTGTGGTTTGTACGCTGGTGGAATCATTGGACCGTATTTTTTCAAAGATGCTGTTGGACGCAACGTTACGGTGAATGGCGATCGCTATCGTTCGATGCTAACAAACTTTTTGTTGCCAAAAATGGAAGAACTGAACTTGGTTGACATGTGGTTTCAACAAGATGGCGCTACATGCCACACAGCTCGCGTTTCTATGGCC
This sequence comes from Cordilura impudica, assembly GCA_963682025.1. Lineage (NCBI taxonomy): Eukaryota > Metazoa > Arthropoda > Insecta > Diptera > Scathophagidae > Cordilura > Cordilura impudica. Next base: position 81,664,199 of record OY821519.1, on the reverse strand, counting down.
ATTTTGAGGGAAAACTTCGGAGAACAATTCATCTCAAGAAATGGACCGGTAAGTTGGCCACCAAGATCATGCGATTTGACGCCTTTAGACTATTTTTTGTGGGGCTACGTCAAGTCTAAAGTCTACAGAAATAAGCCAGCAACTATTCCAGCTTTGGAAGACAACATTTCCGAAGAAATTCGGGCTATTCCGGCCGAAATGCTCGAAAAAGTTGCCCAAAATTGGACTTTCCGAATGGACCACCTAAGACGCAGCCGCGGTCAACATTTAAATGAAATTATCTTCAAAAAGTAAATGTCATGGACCAATCTAACGTTTCAAATAAAGAACCGATGAGATTTTGCAAATTTTATGCGTTTTTTTTTAAAAAAAAGTTATCAAGCTCTTAAAAAATCACCCGTTATATTATATATAATAATATTTATAATAATTCGTTACACCCGGTTAATGCGATTGATTTAAATTATATATCAGACGCTCTGTGTCGAATTGTGAATTGCTAAAATTGATTAACATACCTTTAGGCTCATTTAGATATTCATAAATATATTTATATATATAGATTAAAAAAACATTGGAAGACAAAAATTTAATGAAAAGATAAAATTTCCTAAAATTTGCACTCGAATTTCGAGTGCTGCAATCTGCTAGTTATTAATATAAATTTTAGTTGCAATCAATTAGAAGTCCTTAATTAGTACTTTGTACTAATCTTGTCGTTTAATTATAAGATTTTATGTCTTGTTGTATGGGATACCGAATAAAATAAATGAATAAAAGGATGATATGCCAGAAATGGATCTTATTAAGAATACATAATACCATGCACCATTAAATATAATCAAATATTATTAAAAAAAAATTATTAACGTTAAGAATTTTACACTGTTTTAAAAATAAGACAAAGCAGTTGGCCCCATACAGACTTTATTAAAATATAAATGGACATTCAATTTGTAAAAAAATTAATGAAAAAATAACAATTTGTTTTCCATTTGGCCTTATGAAGATGCTTGAGTTAAGAAAAGTTCATGAAAACAATTAAAATTCCAAAAGTGAATAAAGTGTTCGAAATTGAAACCAATAATTTCGTTGCAAATGAGAGTTGGTAAAATATTTAAAAATTGTGCTAACTTCATTCAAAATCCAGATAGTTCTTTCTAATAAGGAAAGCGAAAGTTTGAGGAACAATTAGGAATAACTTACAAGGAAGCTCACCGAAGAGGTGCTCGTCGATTGCGACGATGTGTAAACATCTATGGCTCAGGGGGGGCGGGGTAAAATCCAATTTCACAATACATTCACATAAACAGCGTAAGGGAAAAACGGTGTATGGTAGATGTAAGTGTATTGGTGTATTTAGGAAGCAGAACCGCTGAGTTCGCTGTCTGCAGACATGTTTACAAAATCATAAATCTTCGTTAATTTTAAATATTCAATTGTATATACCTACTAGGAAAAATAAACTTAGGTGTTTTTTAATCACTACACCTTTTCCAATTGTATTTCAGAAAACGTCAATTAAATTTCAGAAAGTATCAATTTGTTTCAGAAAACATTAAATGATATTCAGAAAATATTAATTGTGTTTCAAAAAGTATCAATTGTATTTCAGAAAACTTCAATTGACTTTCAGAAAGTATCAATTGAATTTCAGAAAACGTCAATTGATTTTCAGAAAATTTCAGAAAACATCAATTGAGTTTCAGAAATTATCAAATGTATTTCAGAAAATATCAAATGTATTTCCGAAATTATCAAATGTATTTCAGCAATTATCAAATGTATTTCAGCAATTATCAAATGTATTTCAGAAAACATCAAATGTATTTTAGAAAACATCAGTTGTATTTCAGCAATTATTTAATGTATTTCAGAAAACATCAAATATATTTCAGAAAACATAAAATGTATTTCTGAAATGATCAAATGTATTTCAGAAATGATTAAATTTACTTCAGAAAATATGAATTGAATTTCGGAAAATATCGTTTGAGTCTCAGAAAAATAGTCAGAACGCTATAAAAAAACATATTTTTTTTAAGTATTACACTGGGTTTGTAATATCTCTTGAAAACTACATATCGTCATTTTTTTTACAGGAGAAGCAAAAAACATCATAAAACAAAACAAGTAAGAAAATTATAGTCGGTCTAGACTGACTATATGATACCCTATACCATGCGTTTAGAAACCCTATCTCTTAGGCCGAACTAACTGGACATAGAAAATAAGCAAAAACCAAATTTGAGTGGGATTTTTATTAATTTTTTTGGCTGCAGATATGAAAAAGTTCATATCGGTTGCTATATCCATATGGGGACTAAGTCCAAAAATGGACCGATCCTGATCATATTTGATAAAGTCTCTTGTATTTTGTAAAAATATATACAAACAAGATTTGAGAAGAATCAGTGCAATATTTTTGTTTTTTAATAGATTTAAATGAAGATCGGGAAGCAGCTCTATATGGGGCCAAAGGGATCATTTTTGGACTACTCATGGATGGGTGTAATGAACGCATATAAACCCAATTTGAGTAAGATCTATATGACAATTTGGATCTTATGTCGATTTCATAGGGGTAATTTGTATGGGGGCTAGGTCTGAACATGGACCGATTCTCACCAATTTCAATAGCGTTCATCCCATGGCCGATAAAAGCTTTTATACCAAATTTCATCAAAATATATTCATATTTGCGACCTGCAGTTTGATTACAAGGTTTACATGGACACACAGACGGACGGACGGACGGACGGACGGACGGACATTGTTAAATCAACTCAGAAAGTGATTCTGATTCGATCGGTATAATTAAAGATGGGTCTAGGTCAAATATTTTTGGTTGTTACAAACAGCAGCACAAAGTCATTATACCCAAACCACATAGTGGTATAGGGTATAAAAAAAACTACTTCAAACTTAATACCCAAATTTTAGAATCAAAATAGAGATGGATTTTTTGTATGAAAACAAATTTATGATAAAATAGTAGTTTTTAAGTAAAAGGCCGTAACTACAGTACAAAAAGTCAATTTTTAACTTTTTGTTAGTTACGGCCTTTTGCATTTTAGTTGAAAATATAAACGTGTTTTTTTCAAAATGATGACTTCAAAATCGATCAAAATTCTATCCTGGTATTGTTATTGTAGCTGATTAACAAATGAAGTCCTCATATTCTTTCGATTAAAAGGCCGCCCTTGATAGTTTATTTTCCAGTGCATAACAAATAAGTCAAATATTGCTAAACATTTTCCGCGACTCCAATTCACTAATAGAAACAATAATAACTTTTCGGCATTGTAAGGTAAACTACTTTTTAATTCAGAATTTCAATAGATATTTTCTGAAATTCAATTGATATTTTCTGAAATACATTTGATACTTTCTGAAATACATTTGATGTTTTCTGAAATACATTTAATACTTTCTGAAATATCTTATTGCTGCAGCCATGCTATGACACAGCAGTTGATCGGCTCTTGAAACTTTCATCCGGATTTACATGAGAATGCCAGCATCCGAATGAAGAGTCTTTTCTTGTCTGCTTCATAAACGGCTCTTAAAACATCCATGCTTCCAATGTAATGTTATGTCAGCTAGCAAGGTGTGACAGTAGTCTAATATTACAAAAATATTCGCATGCGATTTATTTATAGGTATCCAGTAAAACTCGGAGCCTACCATAAACACACTTGTAAGGGAAACAAGCTAGCAAGCTAAACCGTTATAAACCTGATTACCTACATAAGCCATGATTTTTGTACGGCGAGTTCCGTCTTAAACGGTTTGCATTGCAAACCTGCTACATCGTAAAAGAGGACTGTAACAGAAAGCGCTTACATATGGGCTTTCGTTTTGTTCAGTTTCTAAAAATTTAATATATATTTTTTTACTTCTCATATTAACCTATCAATAAATATTCAATACACTTTAGAGCTCATAGAATCAACATTTTATTTCATAATCGTATTTGAGTTAGCCAAATCGTTTAGTAATATATACCAGTATTCGTCCGAATCCAACTCAAGTAGCTAGTTATACGAGTGAAGACACCTGGGTAAGCTTTTTCACAACCGTTAGAAGCACCGAATGAAACCAAGCCTATTTGAATCTTGCTGGATTCCAAAACCAATGGGCCACCGGAATCACCGTTACAGGTAGAAACACCACCGGGAGTGGACACACAAATGTTGGAGGGGAAGATAATAGTGTTACCATAGGTGGCAGTGCAGACGGAATTGGTGATGACTTGAAAGCGGGCCCATTGCAAGTTCTCGGTAAAAGAGGTAGCAGCGTCAGAGACTTTACCCCAACCGGAAGCAATAGCGGTAGCACCAGCATATGTGGAGTCAGCATTGGCCATAGCGGGTAATTTAACAGATTGAATTCTGTTTGTGTAAGAGACGGTAGGGATTTGAATCAAGGCAATGTCGTTTCTCAAGTTGTTACTATTCCAGCCGGAATGGATTATGAAGCTGCTGGGGGCAACTGTGCGCATGACTTCTGCAGAGGTACGGACAGTAGCACCCAAGTAGACGGTGACAGATTGAACATCATGGATACAATGAGCAGCTGTCAAAACCCATTGGTTGCCGATCAAAGAGCCACCACACCAGGCAGATGCTTTAGCACTAACTTTCACGGATAGACCAACTTGATAGGGGAATTGACCAGGGGTGGCAAGATGGCCATGGGTAATGCGTCCTTCGGTTTCCACGACAGGCACAACAACACTGCGGGATTTGATGTCAGCACCACGGAGGTCGAATGCTGAAGCGGTGGCCAAAACCAAGGCAAATACGATTAAGAATTTCATGTTGCTACTATTGCACAGCAAAGAACTCAACTGATATAGTCAATGGTTCTTTAAACCCCTTTTATAGTGTGGATTTTAGAGATCAGCATTACGATACGACTATCATATCAAATGTTTGATAAGACCCGCTACGTTGTTAGCATAATTAGTATATTACATATTTAAATCATAATAATATTTAAAAACAATAGCAAATATAGTGTGTGTGATAATGCGATGGAAACTTTTAACAAAATATATTTATGACGATTTGAACGGTAAATACAAAAAAAAAAAAAAAAAAAATGAACTATAAAATAAAAAGGTTATAAAAGTTTAAAAAGTCGTATTTTCATAATTCTTTTTTGACGATATGAATAATGTTGGATAATTTATTTCATATACACGTTATAGCATAACATTTGAAGAATCTTTGAGAAAATTTTCAATTGGAAATGCTGTAGCTGCTTAAGTTTTGCTCCGATTTACTTGAAATATTGACACAACACTCTCGACATGGTGTACATTCAGAAAGAGAAATGCAAATAAAGAAGGTTTTAAAACCTTCCCCCCCCTTTTAAAGATTTAATTTTTTTCGCCAACACTATTCGCCAACAGTATTTTAAAAGCAGTGGTTTGCTGACATGACGATAACAACCAAGATCAGCCTCAATTGCTCGTTGGGAAACATTTTGAGCTCATAGTTTTACTTTCAGATTGTTAACAACCTCTTTATGTAACATTTTTAGACATTTTTGAACTCTCTTGCTATTAAATTATTCCATATTTAACTTGTTTTATGGGGCCTGTGCCACAAAATCATATTCAGCCCAATTACGAATATTCTCAAGGAATTTATTTCCCACGGAAAGTACTTTTCTCGAGAAAAATATCTTCCAATTATAAATTCCGCGTGAACAAAAAGATGAATAAATGGCATCATCGAATTTTGAAGCCAGTTGTTTTTTTATTAACAATTTGTTTTTCTATATTTTTGTGTGTGCAAGCGAAAATAAATTTATTTTAAAGAAAAATTAAATAAAAAAATGAATAGCATAGCTACGATGCGAGCACTTGTTGGAGGAAATAGGTGTTATAGAATAACAACAACGAAATAGCTGAAGGATTGGTGGAAGTCAATTGCGGGCTGAATCTATGTAAAACGCAATCAATGCCTGAATTGGCTTTCATTAAACTTAACAAACGTTGAAGTTGAGCTTTATTTGTGGTCTTCAACCTACAAGAACAATAAAATATTATTTTTTTTTGTTTTATCAAAATACTTCTTACAATTTTATGTAAAGTCCCGTCTGTTTTGCAAGGGAAATTTTTGAAGGAAAAAACCAACTTCAAGTGCCTTGAGAATAACTACTTTTTTCCCATCGAATTTTTTTCCGAAGGAATTTTTATTCATAATAGGGGAAAAGGGAGAAGTGAGAAATTTCATGCGGAATTTTTGTTTAGAATTGGGCTGATTATGGATTTATTGATAGAATATTCCTCACAAATATTCTTTTGCTTACGACCAGCACTAAAATCATTTGTTATTCTGGTTTTTAGCTCTTCATAAAACTTTTTTTATGCCATTATTTTATAATTTATCAAACTTAAAAACTTTGGACGTACCAACTATTCATTATACCTTGACCACTTAGTGGTATAGGGTATAACGTGTTTGTGAGTCGATTTAGCGATGTCCGTCCGTCCGTCTGTCCGACTGTTTGTCTGTGTAAACCTTGTAATCAAACTACAAGCCGCAAATAAGAACATATTTTGATGAAATTTGATACAGAAAATTTAATCGGCCATAGAGCGGACGCCATTGATTAACTCAGAATCACTTTCTGAGTTGATTTAGCGATGTCCGTCCGTCCGTCTGTCCGACTGTTTGTCTGTGTAAACCTTGTAATCAAACTACAAGCCGCAAATAAGAACATATTTTGATGAAATTTGATACAGAAGCTTTAATCGGCCATAGAGCGGACGCCATTGAAATTGGTGAAAATCTTGAATGTTCAGACCTAGTCCCTATAAAAATTAACCCTATGAGTCCGACTTTAATTGTCATATGATCCTAATTATAAAATAGATCGTAGTAAAATTGGGTTGTGGGTGCATCCATTAAGAAGTAGTCCAAAAATAAACCCTATAGAACAATTCTTAGGCATAGCCCTCCATATAAAGCTGCTTTCCAATCTTCACTTAAATCTATCAAAAACAAAAACAATGCACAGATTTTTCTCAAATTCGGGTTGTACATGTTTCTGCAAAAAATAAGTAACTTTGCCAAATATGGTCATGATGGGTTAATTTTTCGTCATAGTCCCCATATATATATAGCATCCGATATGAACTTTTTCAGATCTGCAGGCAAAAAAATTAATAAAAATCAGACTCAAATTTGGAATTTAATACCAATTCTCTAAACTCATGGTAAAGGTTATCGGTCTAGACCGACTATAATTTTCTTACCTGTTTTTTTTTTTTAAGAAATTGTACTTTCAAATGAAAATTTGCCAGTTGAAAAGTACCAGTTTTCCCATTTTTTGGTCGTTTTTATCCCCCAAAGGCTCGAAATTGGTGGAAATAGAATATCAAATTTCATATTCTACACTCTTGGGCCGTTTTTAACCCCCTTAACATCCGAATTTTCAAAGGTTTTCCTCTCATCTGATGTTTCTATCTCTAGTGGAACCCACATACTATATTTCATATTCTTAGATCCGTTTTTGGAAAAGATAGAAAATGTACAATTTTTCCCTTATTGGCCGTTTTTCCTCCCCTAGACGTTAGAATTAGCAATAAATTCATTCTTGATTGATGCCCACATATTCGGTGGATTTTGTATACCAACAAAATTAATACATATAGATTAATATGTTAAGAAGATGCAAACACGTACCATTTTTATTTAGCCTTTTTGGTAGTTTTTTTTCCCTTAAATGGCCGAATTTCGAAAAAATTAATGTTGAGCCAATGTTTGTTCCTCGGATGGAATCTACACAACAAATTTTATATATTGAAACATGAATTGACACAATTTTTAATTTTTAAATTTTAGTTTTTAGTCCTAGTCCACATATAAATATAGCACCCGATATGAACGTTTTCATATCTGCAGGCACAAAAATTAATAACAATGCCACTCAAATTTGGGTTTTGCTTATTTTCTATATCCAGTTAGTTGGACCGAAGAGATAGGGTTTCTAAACCATGGTATATGGTATCGTATGGTCGGTCTAGACCGACTATAATTTTCTTACTTGTTATTTTATTATTTGGTATTATTATTAATATAAATTTTCGTTGCAGTCAATTAAAATTTATTAATTTTTAATTAGTAACGTTAATTAAAAACTATAGCGATCATAGGTCGTTTACAGTCATATTTGCCAAACTGTTACACAGACTAAGTGTATAATCAAGTGTTATTGTAAATGCTATTGCTATGTAAAGCGTTTTTAAAACATCAATTAAAAAGAGTTCATATTTTGCAATTATTTAAACCTATCATAACAATGCTTATGAAAAGTTATAGAAATATTCTTATAGTAAGCTTATTCTTCAATTCAGTTACATTTCACTTATGGAATGGTTTATTGGGTTGGTTTGACTATGTTATGTATGGGTATCGTTTTATTTTTAACGTCAGCCACTCATACATGTTGGACCACTAATACTTTAAGAGTACTCAAAATGATAATTTTGTCATTCTCTGGTCTGAACATGAACCGCTTTTTATCAATTTCAATACCATTCATCCTATGGCCGATAAAAGCTTATACATTAAATTTTTATCAAATTATATTCGAATTTACGACCTGTAGTTTGATTACAAGGTTTACATGGAGGGACGAACAGACAGACGGGCTTCGCTAAATAAACTCAGAAAGTGATTCTGAGTCGATCGATACAATAAGAGATGGCTCTAGGTCAAATATTGTTGGTAGTTACAAGCATCAATTTAATACAGTACTTAACTATTAAGTTCTAATACTATTTAAATTTACATATAATTGCTTTTATTTTGACCAGTATTTATTATAATTTCTTATTTATTAATATTATTATTATTATTATTATTATTATTATTATTACTATTATTATTATTATTATTATTAATATTATTAATATTATTATTATTATTATTATTATTATTATTATTATTATAATTATTATTATTATAATTATTATTATTATTATTATTATTATTATTATTATTATTATTATTATTATTATTATTATAATTATTATTATTATTATTATTATTATTATTATTATAATTATTATTATTACGACCAGCACTAAAATCATTTGTTATTCTGGTTTTTAGCTCTTCATAAAACTTTTTTTTTATGCCATTATTTTATAATTTATCAAACTTAAAAACTTTGGACGTACCAACTATTCATTATACCTTGACCACTTAGCGGTATAGGGTATAATGTGCTTGTGAGTCGATTTAGCGATGTCCGTCCGTCCGTCTGTCCGAGTGTTTGTCTGTGTAAACCTTGTAATCAAACTACAAGTCGCAAATAAGAACATATTTTGATGAAATTTGATACAGAAGCTTTAATCGGCCATAGAGCGGACGCCATTGATTAACTCAGAATCACTTTCTAAGTCGATTTAGCGATGTCCGTCCGTCCGTCTGTCCGAGTGTTTGTCTGTGTAAACCTTGTAATCAAACTACAAGTCGCAAATAAGAACATATTTTGATGAAATTTGATACAGAAGCTTTAATCGGCCATAGAGCGGACGCCATTTATTAACTCAGAATCACTTTCTAAGTCGATTTAGCGATGTCCGTCCATCCGTCTGTCCGACTGTTTGTCTGTGTAAACCTTGTAATCAAACTACAAGTCGCAGATAAGAACATATTTTGATGAAATTTGATACAGAAGCTTTAATCGGCCATAGAGCGGACGCCATTGAAATTGGTGAAAATCTTGAATGTTCATACCTAGTCCCTATAAAAATTAACTCTATGAGTCCGACTTTAATTGTCATATGATCCTAATTATAAAATAGATCGTAGTAAAATTAGGTTGTGGGTGCATCCATTAATAAGTAGTCCAAAAATAAACTCTATAGAACAATTCTTAGGCATAGCCCTCCATATAAAGCTGCTTTCCAATCTTCACTTAAATCTATCAAAAACAAAAACAATGCACAGATTTTTCTCAAATTCGGGTTGTACATGTTTCTGCAAAAAATAAGTAACTTTGCCAAATATGGTCATGATGGGTTAATTTTTCGTCATAGTCCCCATATATATATAGCATCCGATATGAACTTTTTCAGATCTGCAGGCAAAAAAATTAATAAAAATTGCACTCAGATTTGGAATTTAATACCAATTCTCTAAACTCATGGTAAAGGTTATCGGTCTAGACCGACTATAATTTTTTTTAAGAAATTGTACTTTCAAATGAAAATTTACCAGTTGAAAAGTACCAGTTTTCCCATTTTTTGGTCGTTTTTATCCCCCAAAGGCTCGAAATTGGTGGAAATAGAATATCAAATTTCATATTCCTAAATTACTTTATAGAGAAGCTACATAAAGGTACCCTTCTACACTCTTGGGCCGTTTTTAACCCCCTTAACATCCGAATTTTCAAAGGTTTTCCTCTCATCTGATGTTTCTATCTCTAGTGGAACCCACATACTATATTTCATATTCTTAGATCCGTTTTTGGAAAAGATAGAAAATGTACAATTTTTCCCTTATTGGCCGTTTTTCCTCCCCTAGACGTTAGAATTAGCAATAAATTCATTCTTGATTGATGCCCACATATTCGGTGGATTTTGTATACCAACAAAATTAATACATATAGATTAATATGTTAAGAAGATGCAAACACGTACCATTTTTATTTAGCCTTTTTGGTAGTTTTTTTTCCCTTAAATGGCCGAATTTCGAAAAAATTAATGTTGAGCCAATGTTTGTTCCTCGGATGGAATCTACACAACAAATTTTATATATTGAAACATGAATTGACACAATTTTTAATTTTTAAATTTTAGTTTTTAGTCCTAGTCCACATATAAATATAGCACCCGATATGAACGTTTTCATATCTGCAGGCACAAAAATTAATAACAATGCCACTCAAATTTGGGTTTTGCTTATTTTCTATATCCAGTTAGTTGGACCGAAGAGATAGGGTTTCTAAACCATGGTATATGGTATCGTATGGTCGGTCTAGACCGACTATAATTTTCTTACTTGTTATTTTATTATTTGGTATTATTATTAATATAAATTTTCGTTGCAGTCAATTAAAATTTATTAATTTTTAATTAGTAACGTTAATTAAAAACTATAGCGATCATAGGTCGTTTACAGTCATATTTGCCAAACTGTTACACAGACTAAGTGTATAATCAAGTGTTATTGTAAATGCTATTGCTATGTAAAGCGTTTTTAAAACATCAATTAAAAAGAGTTCATATTTTGCAATTATTTAAACCTATCATAACAATGCTTATGAAAAGTTATAGAAATATTCTTATAGTAAGCTTATTCTTCAATTCAGTTACATTTCACTTATGGAATGGTTTATTGGGTTGGTTTGACTATGTTATGTATGGGTATCGTTTTATTTTTAACGTCAGCCACTCATACATGTTGGACCACTAATACTTTAAGAGTACTCAAAATGATAATTTTGTCATTCTCTGGTCTGAACATGAACCGCTTTTTATCAATTTCAATACCATTCATCCTATGGCCGATAAAAGCTTATACATTAAATTTTTATCAAATTATATTCGAATTTACGACCTGTAGTTTGATTACAAGGTTTACATGGAGGGACGAACAGACAGACGGGCTTCGCTAAATAAACTCAGAAAGTGATTCTGAGTCGATCGATACAATAAGAGATGGCTCTAGGTCAAATATTGTTGGTAGTTACAAGCATCAATTTAATACAGTACTTAACTATTAAGTTCTAATACTATTTAAATTTACATATAATTGCTTTTATTTTGACCAGTATTTATTATAATTTCTTATTTATTAATATTATTATTATTATTATTATTATTATTATTATTATTACTATTATTATTATTATTATTATTAATATTATTAATATTATTATTATTATTATTATTATTATTATTATTATTATAATTATTATTATTATAATTATTATTATTATTATTATTATTATTATTATTATTATTATTATTATTATTATTATTATTATAATTATTATTATTATTATTATTATTATTATTATAATTATTATTATTATTATTATTATTATTATTATTATTATTATAATTATTATTATTATTATTATTATTATTATTATTATTATTTTTGTTATTATTATAAAGACAATAATGGTTTTTTTTATACAGAAAGAATTAACTTCTATCTGTAAAATTGCATTTTTATACCCTCCATTCCAGTGTGCAGAGGGTATATATAAGTTTGTCATTCCGTTTGTAATAATTAGAAAAAAAAATTTGGATCCTTATAACAACCGGAGTTGATATAGCGATGTCCGTCTGTCCGTCTGTTCAAATCACGATGACGGCATCAATCGGGCAGCGAGGGTGCTCGTTGATATAAAAAATGATTCATTAATATCCTGAGAAGTTTGCTATTTGAAATCGTCCACATCGGTCAATTAGAGCCCGAGATTTGAATAAAGAACTAAAAAAAGTCTTGAAAAAAATATAATAATCTATGTTGTTCTTGTCACGATGACGTCCTCAGTAGGATAGCTAAGGTGATTATTTTTAGTGGGAATGATTCAACAAATTCATGGGAAGATTTCTATTTCAAAAATCATTAAAATCGGTGGCACAGGTCCAGGGAAATCTCTGAAAACGTAAAAAAAAAAATGAAAAATATGACGTTTCTATATTGTTCTTGTTGTTATTCTAAATGTTGTATTGTTGTCATAGATGGACTTGTTGTTTTTGTGGTCGTTGTGGTAATAATATAATAAAAACTAACCCTTTGTACATTTTTTATCAACTCTGGTAGAAAAATTTAAAAGTTTCCATTGTTTTGGCATCACAAAAAAAATTTACTAGATCATTTCTGTCATTGCCACGAGCCAATCAGATCGATTGGGTCACGGGAAAGGGGTTAAAATCGATCCAAAATTTTTCCGACAAGCAGACACTACGAGTTAATATAAAGGGAGTAAAAATTCACCAGGATCTAAAGCAAATAATGCTAAAATATGTAGTTGTTATTAAAAAAAAACAATGTAAATTTAGCAAAAAAAATTTGTATGTATTAATTTATTTAAAGAGAAAAACACAAAAATAACGTTTGATGTTGTAGTTTTTGTGTCTAATATTTACATATACATACATACTGCATGTTAGAAATAAATCGGTATATTATTTTATTTACATAAAATTCTGCAATATTTTGTTGTGGGGAAAATACATTTCTTTTGCATTAACAGAGTGTCACTTCATTTTGCTCAGCGTGACTATGCCACAGTAGATGGCGCCACAATTTTTGTTCTAATAAGCTTTGCAATAGTTATTTCTATTTTAACATGAATGTCAATATTTTCGACTAGATATCATACAGAACAATTTTAAGAGTATACGCGGGCTGGTCTTTTATTTCATACATTTTTTCATTATTCTTTTACAAGTATGAACATAAGTTTGGCATATTAACTTTTTGTTGTCTTCACAAAATAGAGTTACCGAGTTCATCAATGAGTTTTGCTTTCAAAACAGTTCTATATTATTATTATTATTATTCTGCTTTACCTACAAAATATCTGATTGCGATTACATCTAATTTTTAAAAATTGTTTATAATTACTAAAGCAGTATTATTCACATAAATACATAATTGCACTTTTTAAATTTTCCATTCAAATTTTAGAAAATATCAATTCTAAAAACTGAAATTAAAATTTCCAATTATAAATTATAAAATATTAATTGAATTTCAGAAAATCGTATCAAAAAGTCGGAAATAATAATTTTAAATTTAGAAGACATCAATTGCATCAAATTCCAAAAAAAAACACCAAATATGTTTACATTTAAAAAGAGTTTACATTAAAAAAAATATTGGCATTCAGGAGAAATTAATAACTTTTCAGTAACTTCTTTTAACGATAGTCGAATCGTTAAAAAAAGAAAAGCAAAATTATCAGTAAAATTTTTAAACGATATTCGCTATTGTTAAAGTCAGCTGTTGTTGTTTATCTAAACGACAACCATTTTTGTGTTGTTTATTCAATCGAAAAAAACTTAAATTTTTAGGTTGAAATGTCGTCATACATAAATAAAAATCATAAAATAGTGAAAATATTTTGCTTCTATTAAAAAACTTTTTTATATAAATAAAAAAATTAAATAGCATATTCAATTCATTATTTCATTTTCAAATAAATAAACAGAAATATTAGTAAAAAAAAAATAGAGATATTAAACGTAAACATAAAACAAGTGAGGAAATTATAGTCGGTCTAGACCGACTATACGATACCCTATACCATGCGTTTAGAGACCCTATCTCTCAGGCCCAACTAACTGGATATAGAAAATAAACATAAACCAGATTTGAGTGGGATTTTTATTAATTTTTTCGGCTGCAGATGTGAAAAAGTTCATATCGGATGCTATAGCTATATGGGGACTAGACCTAAAAATGGACCGATCCTGACCATGTTTGGTAAAGTCTCTTGTATTTTTCAAAATTATATACAAACAAAATTTGAGAAGAATCAGTGCAATATTTTTGTTTTTTGATCGATTTAAGTGAAGATCGGGAAGCAGCTCTATATGGGGCCTATGACTAAGAGTTGTCCAATAGGGATCATTTTTGGACTACTGATTAATGGATGTAATATATACATACAAACCCAATTTCACTAAGATTTGTATGATAATTTGGATCTTATGGCAATTTATGTCGATTTCATAGGGGTCATTTGTATGGGGGCTAGGTCTGAACATGTACCGATTCTCACCAATTTCAATAGCGTTCATCCCATGGCCAATAAAAGATCAAATGCCAAATTTCGTCAAAATATATTAATATTTGCGACCTGCAGTTTGATTACAAGCTTTACATGGACACACAGACGGACGGACGGACGGACGGACGGACGGACATCGTTAAATCGAATCAGATAGTGATTCTGATTCGATCGGTATAATTAAAGATGGGTGTAGGTCAAATATTTTTGGTTGTTACAAACAGCAGCACAAAGTCATTATACCCAAACCACATAGTGGTATAGGGTATAATCATCCTGTCGAACACGAAGTAATTTGTTTTTTCTATTCTTCTTTGTGTTTTTCGCTTATTTTGACAGAGATGCCACTCGTTTACAATTTAAATAAATAGAAAAATAGATTTGTCGACTGTCGTTAAGATGTGTGTACTTAGTGAATCACTTAATCCTTAGTGCAAACAACAATAGCTGTCGATATATTTTGCCATTGTCGGATCGTTGAAATTTTCAAAATCGGACTACAGAAAACATTGATTTAAATTCAATGAATTTTAGAAAACCTCAAATGATATTTAAGAATTGCGAACACAAAAATTGTTACATAAATAAACGCAATTTGATGAGAATGTTGTTTATATATTATTTTTCAAAATTTTTTTTGGATGAAAATTTGAAGTTTTTCAGAAACTAAAGATAACAAATTATTTTATTTAAAATGTTTGCGACATTTGGTTTTTTGCGTTTGGCATCCCTAATTTGATTATTTATTATTATAAATTTATTCTCTATGTTTTCCAAATATGGCAATATTTTAATAAAAAAGTTGAGAGAGCTTTTTTTTGGTTATTATTTTGTTACTCCATCCGACCTATATGGCCGCAATGAAGATATATTTGGCCAGTTAAAAGAAACTATACAGCCATCTCCAATTAGCACGATTTACTGCATATAGCCACTCTACACAACCATTACCTTTGCAATGGAGGTTAGGGCGAGCTATTTAATTAGCAAAAACTAAATTAAACGAGAAGTTATGTCTTATAACCGGAAACGCATGCATATAGGTATAAATATAACCTAAATGCAACCACGATGACCAAAAAGCAAACACCGAAATAATAGAAAAGACGAAAACCAACCCAAAGAATTTTCTGAAATAATTTGGTATTAAGTTTAACAAATTGTTTACTTTTTCCAATATTTTGCTTACATTTATTATCAATACTCAAACCGAGGTTTCTATTATTAGAGTAAGCTTACGATTGCTGGGTCATGCGTAAACGAGAAAAGAAATCGTCTATCACGCCACTGTATGTATAAATACATCAGTTTGGCATTCCGTTCATAATGTATGATCGCAGAAAATATATATTTTCATGATCCTAATAACAACTCGAATCGATACAGCGATATCCGTCTGTCTGTTTATCTCTTTCACAAAGTAAACCATTTACCTTGGTAAAATTAAGATAATTATTATTTCGAGCAGGTTGGTATTGAATTTTGAACCTCTAGGTGCAATAGCTGAAGAATGACGTACGAATATGTAAAGATACTCCGATAAAATTTAACATAAAAAATTAAAAATAGGGAACAATGTTTATACGTAACAGAACATGTACATAAGGATATGAATCAACGATGCATGTATATTTTGGTTTGATTGTTTTAGAAAACAATATTGAAAATAAAGCATTGATTATAACCTGCTCAGGATGGCAATAAATCATTTTCACTATAAATAAGCAGGCCAGCTGACCTATTGAGAGCGTTATCGTGACAGACGGACAGACAGACAGCCAGACATCACTATATCAACTCCGCTTGTTATAAGGTGAAAAAACAAAAACATCAGGCAAACCAAAATGTGTATGCATCGCTGATAAACAAACAAACAAAAATGTAATTGTATGTATTTACATTTATGCTCATTGTATTTAATAATTGCTTGCACGAAAATACTTAAAATTTTTGTTATCTAATTTATTTTAAACATCATTGCAAAAAATCTAATTTCAAATCTAGCCTTTTCTGTCTCTTAGTGTTGACAATCTTGGTTATAATATTGTGTTTAGGACACTGATGGAGAGTATCAAAGATTCGGCACAGCCGAATTTAGTTTTCTTGTTTGTTTTTTAATATCTAAAAATGAACTAAAGACGTTGATTCGGCAAGATAATATATGATAAACACTGCCGCCTTATTCGACGGCAGCTCCAGTGCTAAAGGGAAAGCCGGCTATAAGCCGTACGACTCGGAACTCTGCACACGTGGTGTATAACGAAGTTAAAGAACTGCTACAAACACAAGGACAAGTACAATTCCAGCTATTACACACATATTGCACAATAAAATTTAGAATAACAAGAAAAACATAAAAAAAATCATATTTTACACATATCCTTGAAATCTTGGGACCTATTGAATTGGTTTTGATGATTTTAAATAACAACCTGCTGATGTCAATGAATCATTTTCAGGGCGTGACCGTGATTTCCACAGATGGCCAGACGGACAGACGAACATCGACATATCATCACCGCTTGTTGCAATAATCAACAGTATATATATTTTAAGGGGTTCAGTTTTTTTTTTTCTAATTATTATACACTGGTCTGGAGGGTATAATAAATAGCAGATGGTCTTTTTTAATCATCGCTCACTTAATCACAGTTAACTTTTTCTCATTTTTTTTTTTGGCAATAAATCATTATTACTATGAATTTTTTTTATAATTCGATAAAATTTGCGTTAAAATAAAACTTTATTTTCAGAAATACTTTCGTTTATGAAATGAGCACACAACATTTGTTTCACAAAGATTTAAACAAATTCTTATAGCACGAAGTATTTCTATGAAGAGAAATATATTAGCAATGCAAAAATCTTGAACATACATATACTTTTTAAAAATATATTCTTATTATTTTTCTTATTTATTAATTTGAAATTGTTTAAAATATGGTAAAAAATGCGGAAAAACGCTTATTGCTGGTGACGCATATTTAATAAGCTACTCCATGAATTACACAACTGTTAGAACAATTTAAGTACAGACAAAAACCTATATTGACAAACTCACCTCTAGTCACCAATTTGTACCCATAAACTATTCTGCAAAACAGCAAGAAAGAGGTTGCCATATAAACATAAAAACGATAAATTTCTTCTTTTCCAAAAAATTTTGTTTGTATAGTTTAATTAGAGTGGGTACATCCCAAGAGAAATAAGGATAAAATAATAAAAAAAATTGGTGTATGTTCATTAGGATGACCACAGGATGACCATAACGACGTTTAATCAAGAAATTCAAATTTTCGGGCAAAAAGCTGATATTTGGAGCCATAATACTCCAGAACGGTAAATAATAAAAACATGCTTAATATCTCAAAAGAAAGCCAATGTTGTTCTTCAAAATTTATATTCTCTATATAATTGTTGTTAGTTTAAGTCAAACCGAGTTACAGTAGACTTTAGCCCCAAAAACGTGACCTGGTACCACTAGGAGCATACTTCGTATATTTTGTTATTAAGTGATAAATTTTTGGTTTTTGGTTTATTTTTGAGTTTAAAGTAGAAATATAATAAAAGAAAATAAGTAATACTGATAAGTCTAATGATATTTTTTTATTTTAAAATATAAAAATCAGGTATATTCAAAACAGACACAGAAGACAGAAAAGACCTAGTACCTACATGAGTTGATAATTTTACATAGTTATCTAATCTATACTAGAGCTTTTGTTAAAGTGGTTTTTGAAACGTCAGGATATAATGCTCGGCATTTGTTTACAACTTACAGGACATATGGCTTTTGGTCTTCATCTTTTGCCAGAGGATGCTAAAGTCGGTTATTAATTTAACACCACACTCACTGATATCATTAACTACTTTTAATGTTTTTGACAATTTTCAATCCTTCTTGGAAGTCATTATTTTGAGGCCAGGTGGTTGGATGTTGTCTTAGGAAAATCGGTCTAAGAATGTACACGTTTCTTTGATAAGTGAATTTACCAATCCTCCATCAACTATCTCTTTCAATTTTTCTTTCCTAACTTTTGGATTTACAATCTTAGTGTGCTCTGATGGTTCATCTGTGCCACTGAGCAATTTATTAGCCATTAACAACTTTTCATCGCCTGTAATGGTGGGATCAAAAACGATAATCCCACCAGCTTTGAATTCAAATTCCATAAATGGTTCGAAAATTTGTTCAGGGCTATTTCTGCAATGCCGTTGTCACATTCTTTATAGTCGAACAGACTATGCAAAAGACCTAAATCTTGCTTTGGTGCAAGATGAGCTTTTGGAGCATTGAACCAAGCTATACAATAAATTTTAACTACGAAAACAGAAATGGCACGCACAGAACTTTCTTCTTCTTTAGACATCTTAAATTGACGACGAATAATGAACTTGTTTAAGCAGTAAATATACATGGCCATCTGCCTAGCGTGATGAATGGCTTCTGGAGTTCTAAAACCCACAACATTGCCGTTTAGTGATCCAACATATAGGACAACCAACCCATTATTAATAATTTATATAATTAACCCAAAACGAGTTGTTTAAAATTAACCAATTAATATTTAACTATTAGATTCAGCCCTCGAAATTCGAGTGCAAATTCTAGGAAATTTTATTTTTTCATTAAAAAAAGACCCTAAAGGTATGCTAATCAATTATAGCCAATTCACAAATCAACACAAAAAAACAAACTCATTTTTATTACAAACACATTAACAAATTTAACATTTATAACATTGTATAATTTTATGTATATGTTAGCAGCAACTTTAAATGCAATTTACTAAAAATAAAGGAAAATATTAAAAAATCTGTAAATCTGCAATACAGCTAAAAAGAAATACCTTTCAAATAATATACGTATACGTATCTATATAATATTATAGATATAGTTTAAAACAAAGTGAGCTATTCAAATGAAACAAAATGTACGCGCTATTTTTAGGTTATTTATTTTGTAAGCCTTGTAAATTGAAAAATACTCAATTAATTTTGGTTTTGTTTATTGCTAATCTATAATATTATTACGCTAGGCGATTTCTTGTGACCGATGTTTTATTCTACCGTTTTATCCCGATTTTGACCAAACGCATATTATTTGAAAGTTATTTCTTTTTAGCCGTTTCGCAGATTTACAGATTTTTAAATTTTATGCTTATTATTTTGAGTAAATTGCATTTAAAGTTGCTACTAACACATACATAAAATTATACATATGCTATGTGTGTTTTATTAAATTTGTTAATGTGTTTGTACTAAAAATGAGTTTGTTTTTTTGTATTGATTTGCACATTGGCTATAATTGATTAGCATACTCTCAGGGTCTTTATGTAATGAAAAAATAAAATTTCCTAGAATTTGCACTCGAATTTCGAGGGCTGGAATTTGCTAGTATAAACTAAATACTTTAACTATAAATTCAAGCCAAGAATTATTCTTTATTTTAATTTGTTTAAAAAATAACGTGAAATGAAATGCATCTTGCCAAGTGTGCTATTCAAGTGAAACGGAGTGTATAAACAGTTGGTCGCATTACGTATGAGTAACGTATAACACAATAGGAAGAACAATAAATGTAACTCATACGTCGTAGAACACATAAATAGGGCGAGAAAATATGTAAGTTTTTTACAAAAATAAAAGATGTTGCGTTTGTGAGTTGTGGAATCCTTTCCTGACCTAATCAAAATATTCCAAAAGAATTGTTATTTTTTTTTTATTTATTTTCTTTTTATTCAGTATACAGACAATATTTGTTTTTGGTTTCTTTTAGGATTAATATACCATAAAATACATCATATATATATACATATAAGTATATATATATATATATAGATATATAAATCTTTCAGTATTTATTAAAACTATTATTATTATTTATTAATATTTTTGTTAAGAGTTAATATTTATGTAAGTTGTATTGTGTCTATCATATGTTTACATATCTTAAATTTTCTAATTTTTTTGTTTATTTATTTTGTAAATATAATTCACTCTGACATTTCTTTCCACACTTGATATTTTAGGATTTGTTTTATTTTTTCTAATTCTTAAAAAAAAAACTAATGACGCTTTGCTGATATGGTGTTATTTCTACAGTTTTAATATTTCAACAAAAATTGAATATTTTATTTGTAACAATTCAAGCAAAAGTTACAATTGCATAATATGCATTGCTACAATCAATTTGAGATATTATTTTTTGTTTTTTTTTTTTTTTTGTTAAATAATAACTTAAACTTATACTACATATTTATATATAATTTAATTATATGGTTTTACAAACAGACAACATTATTTTTATATTTTATTATTATTTTATAAAATTTTTCAGTGAATAACAATATAGTTTTAGATAACATCTTCAATCTAATATTATCAAATTATTATGATTAATTAATGTTTAATAAAAACAGAAAACTGAATTGATTTTATATTCATATTAAATTTGGAGTAGTTTGTTGCTTAAAGAAGTCAACATTAGTTAAATTTTATAAATAAAATGAGTGTGTAATGAGGAAGAGAGATATAACAAAGCAAATTGTGTAAAACTACTTTATTTGTATTTTTTTTATTTGGATTTCAGCTTAAAGTTATTATAAGAAAACTAAAATGTTAAATCTTCACAATATCAAATATAAATTAAGAATATTCGACTTAATTTTGGGACTTTAATATTGATGTTGAGAAAATTAAAAATGTGTTGATTTGCAGTATTTACTTAAAAAATTTTTCTCAGGGTCTGCGGTTAGTTTGGTTAGAATTTGATTTGTGGGCATGGTATTAAATATCTAGAGTACTATGATAGAGAGCGATAGAGACTTTTTGTGTGAGCCAATAAATTACACTGTACTGAGCCATTTAGGGGAGGGGGGGGGGCGGTGAGAAATTCCAAGTCAGGGTGAAAGTGTTAGGCCAGTGTCATAAAACACCCGGAGGGTTTGGCGTTCTCAAGCCAAAAATTTTTTTTATTACCTATTAAATTTTTTCCTTATCTTGATGTTTGTTGGCTTAGTTTTTCATGATTTATCATTTCAATCAACTGGATTTGGACTAATTTTATTAAATGAAATCTTCAAAAAAATTTAAATTTTTTCCCTTTTTAATAATTTTTTGAACAACGTAACATATTTAGGGAGCATGATTATTATTTACTAGCAGATTCCAGCGCTCGAAATTCGAGTGCAATTTCGAGGCAACTTTATTTTTCAACTTAGCCAATTCACAAACCAACACTTTTTTGGTTAATTATTATTGTGAATGAAGATAACAAACTCATTAACAAACACATTAGTAAATTTAATAAATAAACAGATAGCGTATGTATAATTTTATATATGTGTTAGTAGCAATTTTAAATGCAATTTACTCAAAATAAAGGAAAAAATTTAAAAATCTGTAAATATGCAAAACGGCTAAAAAGAAATGCCTTTCAAATAATATACGTTTGGTCAAAATCGGGATAAAACGGTAGAACAAAACATCGGTAACAAAAAATTGCCTAGCCTATTAATATTATAGATTAGTGGAGTGAAGAGATGTACACGTATATACGATACTTTTAATATTAAATCAAACATACATTAGTATTTTTCATTCTATTTTGTACATGGATATAAAAGGTAAAAACAATATACATAGTTGCTCTACACCGTTTATTCGATGCGCTATACCATGCGTTTAGAGGAAGGGTCTTAGGTCCCACTAATTGGATATAGAAAATAAGTATAAACCAAATTTGCGTGGCGCTGTTATGCTGTTTTTGCATGCGGATATGAAAAAATTCATATTGGATGCTATATTTGTATGGGGACTAGGTCCAAAAATGTACCGATCCTTACCATATTTGGCAAAGTTACCTATTTTTTTTGCAAAAAAATTATACAAATCAAATATGAGTAAAATCTGACCAATATTATTATTTATTTTTTATACATTTAAGTGAAAATCCGGAAACAACTTTATATGGGGATTATGAGTAGGAATGTTCTACAGCAGTGAAGGCCGTACCAAGCACGCTGGTGCTCGGCTTCTTATATGTATACAACCGAACGAAAACAAAAATACTCACCAAAGAGTAAAAGTAAACAACAATTTCATTCAGTCTTATGAAAGCTTTTGAACAAAGCAGGTTTATGTCGCATTGCCTTTTGAAATTCATATACAGTTTTTTTAATAGGTACACAGAGAATATTTGTTTAAAAGAAACCATAAATGTTGAGAAAATTTCGAAATCTTGATAAACTAAATTACGCAAAGCAGTTGTATCTGCTATAAATTAAATATTTTCTATAAATTACATACGTCGCACAGTGGCGCCCGTAGAGCAAACGAAGGTTGCAAAAATCAAAATTTTCATGTGCGCAAATATGCTACTATTAATAATATCACATTTTTAGTTTAGAAGATATAACCGTTCAAAGTTGACCGACTTTCGGTTTTCAAAAAAACACATAATTTTTAGTCAATTTCTTGCGATTTCAGGTGTAATATCTCGAAAAATAGGTAACGAATCGCCTTATTTTTTGTTTCTATTGATTGATGTATTTATTAAATGTATAATGATAAAAAAAAATTAACTGTTTGCTTTGTGTTTCTCCTGGTAAATCACTATTTAAAAACTATCCTTTTTTTCACTATTTTTCAACTTTGACGGAAAATAAAAAAAATCCATATTTTTCTATATTTGCCATATTTGCAAAACATGTTCTTTGATTATATCTTTACATAATTCAAAAGGTTTTATCTGCCCGTACGTGCCCGTTTGGCTCCTAGGTTAAAAATACATGGTTGCAGAAATTGTATGGCGTGCATCCCTTACATGTTTTGACTGACAGTAGTTTGATCTAATAGTTTGAAAATTGCATTTTAAGTCGGTTGTCTACCTGTGAGCCTCTGCCAAAGTCTACTCCCAATATTCTGTTACAGAGACAGGATGCACAAAAAACTACTCATTGAAATTCGCAGGTACGCACCTCACTTAAAAATTACTTTGGAGTACAAATGGTCAAGAACAATATTGACTTATGGTCCCTCCAGGTAGGCACAAATCTTATTCAGACACGAGCATAATATCAAAATTGCATAATTCAGCCTAAATCCATATGTATGCAGGGAACAGGTAAATTTTTAGGCATGGTAGCATAAGCCTATATATATTGCAAAATAAGCATAATGCCTGAATTAGTCTACGACTGAAAGTTGGCGCAACAAGTACTGAAACCATGGCGTTAAACAATTTAAAATTATTTGAACTGTTTAGAAGGTTAACCACACCAAAGTTTTTCACGGAAGCTGCTTTAGAAGAACTTGATAGCTTATACGGAAATATTGAGAGAAGCGAAATTATAAAAAATAATTTTTATCTGATATATGCAAATATTAAGGCAAAATGGGTGAAATCTAATCGAACCATTCAGAACTTCAACTCTAAATACGAGGACTGGCTTAATGAAGACACCATCCTAGATATATTGGCAGTAGATAAACCCACCACATCAACCAGAGGAGCAAAAGGAAGGCCAAAAAAAAAGTATTGAGGAGTGTTCAATTTTCACAAGAAAGAGGAAACTTGCCGATGCCACCAATGACTTGACCATTTATCGGACGCGCTGTCTATTAAATATACAAAGGATAGTGAAAGAGTTAGGCCGCAGATTACAAAATCTGTTGCTGATGCAAGCCCACTGCGACTAAAAAGGATTAAGGAAAGCATTCCCACGCCCACAAACGCACACATTAAAAAGTATGGTTCCGAAGAAGCCTTGGCCTTGTTTATGGACTAACAACTTTCCAAAGAAAAATATGAGATACTACGGGCATCCTCGATGCGACACGGGGCTGACGTTTTACCAGGATACAAGCATATTACGCAAGCCAAAATAAATTCACGACCACTGCATACGGAGTTTACGGAAGTCTCTGTGAGAGCCAATCTGCAGGATCTCATGGGCCATATAGCAAAACGGTTGTTGGAGAGTCTTCCTGAAAATGAGGTGAAAATTCTTCCTGAGAAACTGACATTGATCAGCAAATGGGGCTGCGATGGATCATCCGGACAAAGCGTTTATAAGCCAAGGATATCTTCCAATGACGCTACAATATCGGACGGAAATATGTTTATGGCATCTGTTGTTCCTTTGCGGCTAAAATTTGATGTTTCCCTACACTGGAAAAATCCACGTCCGTCATCAGTGCATTATTGCCGACCAATAATGTTTCAGTTTGCAAGGGAATCGGCAGAACTCATAAGGACCACGGTGAGGGACATTGAAGAACAAATAAGCAAGATTAAGCCT
The DNA here is from genome assembly GCA_963682025.1 of Cordilura impudica. Taxonomy (NCBI): domain Eukaryota; kingdom Metazoa; phylum Arthropoda; class Insecta; order Diptera; family Scathophagidae; genus Cordilura; species Cordilura impudica. The sequence goes on along the minus strand of OY821519.1, from coordinate 81,639,111 downwards.
ACAAAGCTGCAAATTGGAGAAGGAAAATATATTGAATGCAATTACGAGTTCCACCTGACCATGGTTGACGGAAAAGTCGTAAACGAACTGACAGGAACAACCTCAACATTTTCATGCCCGATTTGCAAAAAGATTCAGAAGAACTTTGGTAATTTAAACGATTCTACAAACGAGGAGAATTAGAATATGGAATGTCACCATTGCACGCAAGGATAAGGTGTATGGAGTTCTTGCTAAAACTGGCGTATACCCTACCACAAGAGGAGGAAAACTTTGATGAAAATACATCAATAAAGGATAAGGAAAAGATCAGAAAGAAGCAAATACAGGATGCTTTTTTTAAACAAGTTGGACTAAAAGTAGACTGTCCCAAGCACGGATACGGTAACTCAAACGATGGAAACACTTCTAGGAGATTTTTTGAAAATGATGAGGCAGTAACTGGAATCACTGGAATTGACAATCAAATCGTGAAAAGATTGGAAACGATCTTGAATGTTTTAAACTGCAAAGAAAATGTCAATTCTACAAAATATGGAGAATATGCATCGAAAACTGCATCTCTTTTAGCAGAAATGTATCCACAGAAGAAGTTGACCCCGACCGTCCATAAAATATTGGCGCATGGCAAAGATATAATTGAGTAAAAGTCTTTTCCAATTGGAGAGCTTTCTGAAGAAGCACAGGAGTCTCTTAACAAATTTTATAAAAAATATAGATTGCAGAACACATTCAAAGCATCGACATGTTGGCAGCATCTTTCGATCCACTTATTTTTTCCCTGCGGCATGTGAAGTCACGAATAGAGTTAGAAAATAATTATAGTTTAGAAATGATTAGTCTTTTAGATACAGAAAATTGAAAAAATAAATTTAAAAAAGAAGTAATTTTTTTTTAATTTGTTGGGTAATAATTTAAAACATAAAACCCTAAAGAAAAAAAAATAACAATCTAAAAATGTAAAAATAATTTTTTTTAGTTACCATAAAATTGATTTTTCTACAAATTTTAACTTTGATAACCCATAAGTAGGCCCCTACAAAGCGTAGCATCCTTTCCAAACGCTCATTTCATAGGCTGAACAGTTATCTATCATATGCTGTTTAAACTGTTCAATTATGTTGTTCGGTTCAAAAGATATGATTTTTGCAACGAAAAAACTCAAATGGCGCCACTGTGCGTCGCCTCCATTTGACAAAATTATAGCTGTCTTTTATCAATTTTTTTTTAATTTTAAAAAATATCCAGTTACAGCAGGCTGGTAAGTTTTTTAGTTTTTGGTAACATACCACTTATTAACCTTTGAAAGTTCTTATCTTTTTAAGTTTTGCTATTTTTATTTTTGTTTTTTAAAGAAATTAATTACTTATTATTACTTATTTGATTTAATAAACTTCAAACTTATGGAGAAAAGAGATTAAATGTTCCTCACATTTTGTTTTACATTTTCAGAATTTTAAAATTTTAAAACAACAAAATATATTTATAATTTTACCATATTTTTCGTGAACTCAACTAATTTCCCATTTAGTCATTCATACAAAACAAACCCATTTAATATCGGCATTGTGTTACGTCCATGGATTTCGATCAGTGCACATTGGTCATAATCGTCGAAAACTTGGCATTAATATGAAGGAAGCATCCAATGTGCATAAAACTTACACCCCTATGGCTTTTGGGGCAGATTTTTGAGAAACAAAATGGCGGGCCCAAAATGGCGGACATTTTTTAAGCTGCTCGAATTACTTTAGTAGTGAGACTAAGTGGGTTTCGGGTCGCTGATTTCAAATTTGAAGTCAGATTTTTGAAAAACAAAATGGCGGACCCAAAATGGCGGAAATTTTTTTTAACTGCTTGAATTTCTTTAGGAATGAGACTAAGGGGGTTTTTGGGGGTCGCTGATTTCAAATTTGAAGTCAGATTTTTGAAAAACAAAATGGCGGACCTAAAATGGTGGAAAATTTTTTTAAAAACTGGCTTGAATTTCTTTAGGAATGAGACTAAGGGGGGTTTTGGGATCGCTGATTTCAAATTTGAAGTCAGATTTATAAAAAACAAAATGGCGGACCCAATGTGGGGGACATTTTTTTAAAAAGCTAATAAATTTCTATACAATTGAAAGAGAGAAACTTAAATGCTTATAAGTAACACAAATGAATTTTAATATCAGCACATTTTTATTTATTACTATTCAAAGTCTTTATATTCTTCTGATTCAGATTCAGAACCAGATTCTAATTTTGTTTCGGAGTTTTTGTCATCAGTTGTGTTTATTAATAGTGACAATACTTCCTGTGGGAGTGTCTGTTTATTTTTGTGGCAAGCTCTCTTACTTAAATAGATAACTACTTGATATTAATGGATCATAAGAATCTAATGCGCGATGGAAAACATCTGCAAGGTTGTGTTGACGATTATCTTTCCTTGCGTGATTCAGTATGTCTGATTTGTACAGTCTATGGCGTGACTCAGAAGCCTCCTCACTTAAAACTCTTAAGGGAAGCTCTGCAATTTCCATTATTTGCTTTGTATGCACAAGCACTTTGTGCACTGTGGGCGTCATAGGTGACCAAGGATATTTTTCCTGTATCATGTTGCCAGTTTGAAAACGTCGCTTGCACAAATCAAAATTCTATGTCAATAACGGTAATCAAGCTTTAAATACATTGTTTTTTTTTGCTTCCTTTGACGTTTCCACTTTTCGTTAAAAGCATGATATAAAATACATTTTACATACATCAAACGTAGTCGTCTTTGGAAACTACACATGAAACTTTCGAAAAGCATGAAATTTAACGACATCGGGTACCTTCTGAATATATTGCCCAATCTGGTCGTTTTTATATGAGTTTTTGATGAACAATTTTAAAAACCGGTAAAAAATTTGTAGCGGTCTGCATACAAAAAAAAAAAAACACGAAAAAATATTGGAAAAATTTTAGCAGTCTCAATAAATTCCCTTTGCGGGAAAAAGGGGAAAAAAGGGGAATAGGCTATGGTAATTTAGAAGGGGGAAACACTACTCCTCCTCGTAGAGGTAAGGATTTGGTGTGCCTAGGTGATCCAATATAAGTATAGCTAAAATAAACATTAAGGTTTATTTATTGGTATTAATTTTAAAGGTTCTCTAAAAAGCCATTATTTTCTTAATAGAAGAAAAATATATATGTTTCCCCCATATACACAGTGAAAGCAGAAGCTTTGGACCTTATTATTTAAAAAAAAAATTATATTTTTTATTGAAAAACAAAAAAGTTACAGTAATACAACAAATACAAAAACACATGCTTAATGCAAATGGCGATTTTGAAAGGCTATAACTTCACTATAAAAGCAGCTAGATCAAATTTTTTTTGCTTCTCGGCTTAGTTCGAGTTTTGTCTTTTTCTCCAAATAATAAAAAAGTCAAATTGGTTAACTTTTTTTTTGGACTTATTGCCAAAAAAAAAAAAATCAAAAATATGACCAATGTGCAGTGTTGTACAACTAACACATGCTCATAAACACTATTACTAACTCAATTCTCTCGATGGCCACCACTGTTCTACAGGCTTTATTTTTGGACTACTGAATAATGGGTGATCAAATTTGACTGAGATATATATGATCATTTGTATCTTATAGCAATTTCAGGCCTTCTCGTAGCGGTCATTTGTGTGGGAGCTAGGTCTGAATATGCATCGATTTGCACCAATTTCAATAGCATCCGAGAAAAGTTTATAAAAAATTTCACAAGATATATTCATATTTGTCGCCTGTATTTTGATTGCAATGTTTACGCGTACACAGAGACAGACAAACAGATGGACATCGCTAAGTCGATTCAAAAAGTTATTCCGAGTCAATCGCTATAATAAAAGGATGATTTAGGTCAAATATTTTTTGTAGTTGCAAACATCTGCTCAAACTCATTGCACAAGCTCAAGTTATAAAAATAATGTCCAAAGGCGATCGTGAAATTTTCTCATATTGGTCTTAAATATTAATTTTTATTCACTAGTGGCTACTTTAGAAGTTTTTTGATAAATTTATTTCACTTGGATCTAAGATTATTCGATTGGCCTTAAATATTATAGTTTGGAGGATTTCTCGAATGTGGCTGGAGTGATAGGTATGTTGGTTAGAAAATGGTAGTAAATATTGTTGAAGTAAATTCTTTGGGCCGTATGCAAAAAAATTAAAGTGTACTTCAAGTAGACTTTATTATATATTTTTCATACAAAATTTGATGTTGTTTACTGCTCTTTAATGTGATCAGACGTCTCTAGCTATTGAGTTATTCTATAAAATATACAACCGTTATTCAAGTACTACTTTCTAACTTAAAAAAAATAAAAACAAAAAATAAAACGTACACATGAGAACAATGTTACAGCCTCATCGAGGTATAACTTAAAAACAATGAATAATAAAAGAACAAAGGTCGACAATTCAACTAAAGGAGTTGAAAACCAAAATTATTTTCATCCACTTCAAACAATTGAAGACGAGTACCAAGACGAAGTTATTTTGGAAAAAAGCCCGAAAATCTTCATTCCACCAATTACTATTATCAAATGTAAAATTGAAAATATTCATGAATTATGTAAAAATCTTAAAATTAGCGAATATTCAATTCGGAAGATTTCATTTGGATTGAAACTTTTTATACCCTATACCACTATGTGGTTTGGGTATAATGACTTTGTGCTGCTGTTTGTAACAACCAAAAATATTTGACCCAGACCCATCTTTTATTATACCGATCGAATCAGAATCACTTTTTGAGTTGATTTAACAATGTCCGTCCGTCCGTCCGTCAGTCCTCCGTCCGTCCGTCTGTGTGTCCATGTAAACCTTGTAATCAAACTGCAGGTCGCAAATATGAATATATTTTGATGAAATTTGGTATATGAGCGTTTATCGGCCATGGGATGAACGCTATTGAAATTGGTGAGAATCGGTCCATGTTCAGATCTAGCCCCCATACAAATTACCCTTATGAAATCGACCTAAATTGCCATAGGATCCAAATTGTCATATAGATCTTACTCAAATTGGGTTTGTATGCGTTCATTACATCCACTAATGAGTAGTCCAAAAATGCTCCCTTTGGCCCCATATAGAGCTGCTTCCCGATATTCACTTAAATCTATTAAAAAACAAAAATATTGCACTGATTCTTCTCAAATTTTGTTTGTATATGTTTTTGCAAAATACAAGAGACGTTACCAACCATGGTCAGGATCGGTCCATTTTTAGACCTAGTCCCCATATAGATATAGCATCCGATATGAACTTTTTCAAAATTTTTTCAAATTTGGTTTTTGCTTATTTTCTATGTCCAGTTAGTTGGGCCTAAGAGATAGGGTTTCTAAACGCATGGTATAGGGTCGGTCTAGACCGACTATAATTTTCTTACTTGTTTGTAATAACAAAAATGATTTTGATATAATTTGTAAAGGTCTTTGTAATAAGTTTGAGTATTTCACATATGGCACTAAAAATGGGAAACCATACAAAGCAATATTATTGGGACTTGATAAACAAGATCCATCAGAAATTAAAAACACTCTTATCAAGAAGGGGTTGTTATGTTTAGATGTAAAACTAGTATCTAGGGTAAAGCAAAATAATAATAAACAAATAATATATGTTGTTTATTTCCAAAGAAAGTCAATTACTATTAAAGAATTGAGAAAAGATCATTCGGTATTCGAGTATGTTAAAGTTAGGTGGGAATTTCAAGCACCCAACAGATCGCAAATTACGCAGTGTTACAATTGCCAAATGTTTGGCCATGGATCCAGCCGTTGCAAAGTGAAAACATTTTGTGTCAAATGTGCTGGTAACCACAAGTTAGCGGAATGTAATGCAACTTTTGAGAAATGTGCAAACTGTAACGGCAATAACAAATCACTACTTGCAAATAAGACAGCGTACTCTTCCAAGAACACATAATATTCGTAGAAATAATGATTCTGCTAGTAGGAAAGCCTATCACAGTAACCCTGTTCAATATAACTTAAGTTTCCCAAACACTCTAAATCAGAGTACTCCTGAAAATGGTAATAATTGGAACACCCAACAGAATTTCAGCAACAACAATAATAATTTATTTTCGATACAAGAAATAAAAAACCTTACCATGGAGCTAATAAGCAGTCTGAAAAACTGTAAGACTCGTGCATACCAATTCGAGGTGATAACAAGCCTTGCATGTAAATTTATATACTAATGGCAAATATTAATATAATATCATGGAATGCCAGAAGCATACGTCGCAAAAGAGACGAGCTTTTTAATTTTCTAATAAATAACAATATTCATGTTTGCCTACTGTCAGAGACATGGCTAAATAAAAATATTTCAATTCGACATGATGAATATTACTGCTACAGATGTGATCGTGAAAATAGAGGAGGAGGAGGCGTCGCTATACTCATTAGAAAAAATATACCGCACATTCTTTTACCAATACTAAATACAAATATTATTGAAAATATAGGAATTAAACTATCCTTAAATAACAATGAATATATTAATATTTATTCATGCTATTTTGCTGGAGGTAGTCCAGGGCAAGACAATCACAAAAAACAACATTTCAGTTCTGATCTAAATTAACTCGTTCCAACAATAAATATGTTGTCGGTGGTGATTTTAATTGTCGTCATAACTTATGGGGTTGTCAAAGAGCAAATTGTTGGGGCAACTTGCTATATGAACAATTAGATGCCGAATTTTTACAAATAATATATCCTAATGATCACACATATATACCTTCAAACCCCAGGAGACAATCTTCAACCTTGGCTTTATTCCTAACGAACATAAGCCACAATATGTCACCAGCATCGGTAATCAATGATCTATCCTCTGACCACTTGCCAATCAAACTAACTGTTAATGCAAACTACAATGTTATGCATAATTTTGTTTACGATTTTAAAAAAGCAAACTTTTTGAACGCTGTATCAATAGAGGTCTTATAATGCCGGATATCGATACAGAAACGGAGCAGATAGATTCGTTAATATATTCATTAAATGCCACCATACAAGGTGCATTAACCCACAGCGTACCTAAAGTAGAGTTCGTAACTAGGCAAAAAATATTTCCAACTAGAATAACACATCTGATACAAATGAGGAATTTTTTTCGGCGTAATTGGAAGCGCTACAGAAACTACACAGACTTCTTACAACTAAAACGTTTAAACTACATTATTACTGAAGATATAATTGATTTTACAAATAAATCATGGAATTCCATGCTATCTACATGCTATCTACATTCTCCTTTTTGGAACGTGTCAAAAATTTTGAAGAAAAAGTTGAAAAATATTCCAATTTTAAAAGACAACAATCAAGTATACACTTCTCATCAAGAAAAATGTGAAATATTGGCTCAAACCTTTAATTTGAATCATACTATTTCTGCAAACCTGAGTGATCCTGTAACTGAATCTGAGGTAAATGACGTTATAAGTGGTCTCAACTTAATAAACTACAATTCTGAAAATTCGTCGTTAGTATCTACTGATAAAATAAAAACAATTATCAAAAGACTAAAAGCGAAAAAGTCTCCAGGCATAGATGGAATAACTAACAAATGCCTAAAATCCTTACCAAGAAAAGGTATAAAATATTTAACGTTGTTAATAAATGCTTGTCTTAGACTGTGCTACTTTCCTCAAATGTGGAAAAAATCTAAGATGGTTCCAATATTAAAACCTGGTAAACCATCAGAAAATCCTTCCTCATATAGGCCTATAAGCTTGCTATCAGCCGTTAGCAAAATCCTGGAGAAGGTTATTAAGGACAAACTAACTGATTTTATGAACACGAACAATATACTACCATCTTATCAATTCGGATTCAGAAAAGAGCATAACACTATTCAACCTTCTAAGGATAAGAAAATTGGTACACACAAACTTTAAGGATGGAAATTCGACTGGAATGGTTTTGCTCGATATTAAAGCTGCTTTCGACTCTGTGTGGCATAACGGTCTCATCTTTAAAATGTCTAGGTCAAATTTTATAATTGAAGTCATCAAAATAATTCAAAGTTTTCTCACAGGGAGATCTTTTAATGTATTTATAGGTGCTACTCACTCTCAAGAAAGAAATTTATCCGCAGGATGCCCACAGGGATCATGTTTATCGCCCATTTTGTATAATATAGATACCGCAGACTTTCCTGTTTTAAATGAGTGCCAAACTTCGATCTTTGCAGATGATACAGCTATATTATGCTCGCAAATTTTTGCATCTGACATCGTTATTAAACTTGAAGAAGCATTAAAAAAAATACATAAATACTTTACCAAATGGAAAATAATGGTAAATACCCGTAAAATACAAGCTTTATATTTTTCTACTAGACGTAAATCATGCTTTTTACCACAAAGTCCATTATGTTTTAACAACTATCATATTACTTGGGGAAAAAATGCGAAATATTTAGGAGTCATACTTGATCAGAAACTAAAATTCAAGGATCATATTCCATACATAATTGATAAAATAAATAAACTTACAAAAATTATGTATCCTTTTATAAATCGAAATTCAAAATTGAATATTAACAATAAGACGTTAATTTTGAAAATCATTTTCCACGCCATAATGTTTTACACCGCCCCAGTATGGTCTACGTCCGCACAATGTCACATCAAAAAGCTGCAAGTAGCTCAAAACAAACTACTGAAGATGATATATAACTTGCCTTGGTATTTCTCCACACAACGTCTTCACTCACTCGCAAATATTGATCTCGTTAATGATAAAATAAACAATTTGACATTTAATTTCAATACAAGATCCCTTTTATCGGAATATAATCATATCAATGAGCTCATCTCAGCATAATTTTAGTCTTTTTATCTTATACCTAAAAAAAATATTCAAAAAGGTTTTTTTCTTGTAAATTTTTCCTCCCATGCTAAGTATATTACTCATTTTTGTGCTCAAATTATTAGTAGTTTATTTATAATAAAGTAGAAAAGGATCGTACCTAAACTCTTTAGTATTTAAGATAAATTTAAACATGACATGTAATATTATATAGTAAATAAAAGAATTGAATTGAATTGAAAGTCTACTTGAAGTACACTTTAATTTGTTTGCATACGGCCCTTTATGTTCAATTCTCTATTTACACTTCCAAGAATTACGTATGGCCTGGATTATCGCCGCTGTTTGTAATTGTCACAAATACTTTACTTAGACCTTTTATTAAATTTCGAAACAGAATCAGTCAATAGTGGATTGAACGATGTCTGCCCGTCCGTCTTTGTTTCCATGCAACATTATATTCTAACTACAGATCTGAAATGATAATATATATTGATGAATTGGGTATATAAGCTTTTATCGGCAATAGGCTGATCGCTATAGAAATTTTTTTATCATATATAAATGTTCCCTACGAGATCGACGTTAATTGCCCTAGACAATTGAAAAAAAGGGGATAGAACAATTTTAACTATCGTCCGTATATTTGGTTTGTATATATATGTTTTTGGAACACGTAAGTGACTCCACGAAATATGATCTAAATCGGACCATTTTTGGACCTAGTCCCCATATACTCCAATACCCCGGTTTGTGTCGTTTTGAAGCTGCGTCGAAGTTTCATAATTTATGCTTCAGTTTGTGCCACACACATGCTTCGAAGTTGCGTCGATAATGCCTTGATTTGCATCGTTAATATGAATCTTTTTTATAATACAAATATAAAGTATGTACATTAGGGTGACCCTTCACCCTGTGCTGTTAGATCTCATACTTTTTTACATTTTCTACACCAATTTATGTAATTTCTGGTTAGCAGGAAAGGACATCTTTCCAAATGAAATCAAATGGTTTTCGAGACAAGTATGAATATTTTTTTTTGTAGTTTCTTTTGATAGTTACAAACATCAGCACCAAACAGTGGTAGAGGTTATAAAAACCCACAAGAGTGCGAAACGAACTAACGAAATAAACTTTAGCTCGAAAGCGCTTATGGTTTCGGAGATCATTTGTTACGAAAAAACTAACGGGTTTTTATATGAAGATGGGAGTGAACTTGATATTTTGTTAAACTAATAAATGTGTTTCTTCGACCTTTTGAGGCCAAACCTCAAGCTTAATCAATTTATAATTTAATAACAGCAAAAACGACGAAGACACACTAATTGTTATTATTGCTAGCAGAGCCCAGCTCTCGAATCTCGAGTGCAAATTCATTTAATAAATAATTTTGCAAGAGCCTAGAGTTATGCTTATCAATTTTAGCCAATTCGGAATTCAACTCTTTTTGAAATAAAATTCATTAAATTGCATTATAAATATTTGTTGAACACACAGAAGTTTTATAAAATGGGTTTGTTAATAAATAATTTACAAGAGCCTAAAGGTATGCTAATTAACTTAAGCTAATTCGCAATTCAACACAGGCCTTTTTATATTTATAATAAACACACACGCGGTAAGTATTTTACGTATGTCTTAGTAGCAACTTTAAATGAACTTATAAATTTTAGCCAATTCGCAATTCAACTCTTTTTTAAATAAAATTCATAAAATTGCATTATAAATATTTGTTGAACACACAGAAGTTTTATAAAAGGGGTTTGTTAATAAATAATTTATAAGAGCCTAAAGGTATGCTAATTAACTTAAGCTAATTCACAATTCAACACAGGGCTTTTGATATTTATAATAAACACACACACAGTAAATATTTTACGTATGCCTTAGTAGCAACTTTAAATGAGCATTACACCAGAAAAATGTTCTAGATAATGCAAATTTTTAAATATGGTGGACAGCTGAAAAGAAATACCTTTCAAATGAGATATGTTTGGTCAAACTCGGTTAGTAACTAATATTTTTATATCGGTCACAAGACATCTTCTTATCTACTAATACTATAGTTTAACGGAGACGCCGACAAACCTCTTATTATGATTTGTTAAAATATTTTCTTTAATACACTTAATAATTTTAACATTTTATAATAATTTTCACATTAACATCTTTTGATCATCGAACAACAGTTTCTTGACGTGTTTTGCATGCAATTGCGTTGGTTCGATAGCTTAACACCCATAGTTAATATAGATGCATAGAAGTAGATACACATATGGGCTCTGCTAGTGCTAAAAAGCAATTCGAAAATGTAAATTTTTTCAAGAGTATAAATATTTTTTTAGGAAATTATAATTTCGCATTGTTACAAGTGAATTTAACTATTTTCTGGTAGTAAAATTTATTGCATTTTAGTTTCTTTTTTTTTAAGACTTTATAAAAATTAACGGCAAAAACAAACAACAAAAAAAAAACCACAATACAAAATAACTTTAAAAAAATCACAAGAACAAACTCATAATTTCAATGTTGAAGAACTTTTTAAATTCTGTTTTTTAAGACTTAAAACACAAAAACACAAATTAATCATAATAATTAGAGAACATGCAGGCAGACATATTTATATATTATTAAAAAAAAAAATCAAATAAGTTTTGGTATGAAGAAATTTTGTCCTTAGATCTAAACTAGATAAAAATATTGAAAATCAAAAGACGCCTTTAACACTTTATAATAACTGTATTTTCTTATTTAAATTAGTAAATATGAAAAAGATTTAGTCATAGTATATATTTAATTAGCAAAGAGAATCTATTCTTATAGTTTTATAGAGATACATTTATAAAAAATATGAATATATCAAAAATGATGTAATAGTATCTGATAGATATTTGCAGGTATAGAATTAAAGGAAAAACAAACAAAAAATAGTTTTTCCTTTAATTTATTTTTAAATAATATCAAATAATTCTTTAGCACAACCATTTTGTGTTTGAAACATTTTTCATTTATACAACATTTTTAAGTACATAGAGATTTAAGTATATAGTTTTTTTTTTTTTTTATTGTTAACAATTAAATATAAAAACTTTAAACAAAAGCGTTTTAGTAGTAAGTAAGTAGTAAAGGAAGCGTATAATGCTTTAGAAGAATTCTTGTGGTATTAATTTATACCCGCTACATCACTGTGCTGGATGGTTAATACAAACATACATACATACATATATATACATATGTATTTTTTATTTATTTTTTTTTCTTATTTATAAAATATAATCAAATATTTTCACTTAACTTAATTCATTATTGATTATTTCATTTAGTAGTAGTTGTTTACATCTAAGCATTTTCATTTGTGTTGTACGATAAAATTTAAATTTATCCTTAATTGTCAAAACTTTCAGTTTTCCCTGCCTTATCCTCAAACCACGTTACCTAACAAGTTTTGTTAATATTTCAGAATTAAAAATTAGTTTTTCTTAAGGATACGAGTAATGTTCTTATAAATATTTGTTATTTGTTTCCTAGTTAATGTAAATATATTTGTGTATTAAAATTTAAATAGAGACATTTAATGAAAACATTATTATCTGTGTAAGTACACTCAAAAAAAAAAAAAAAAAACAAGAAAATTATAGTCGGTTTACAGCGATTATAAGATACCGCAAACCATGAGTTTTGAGGAATAGTCTTAGATCTAACTTTGCTGAGGTCATAATGGATATAGAAAATAAGAATAAACCAGGATTGAGTAGCATTGTTATTATGTGATGCTCTGCAGATATGAATTCTATCTAGCGATCGTCCTACGGCCGACGAAAGCTCATATTTGCGACCAGTACTTTGATAATAAGGTTTATATGGACACTAGGGTGGCCCTTAATAAAAAAAGTGTTCAAACTGTCGGTCTCACCCGCTAGCAATGCGAATAGCAAAAAAACTGAGAAATACAAAGTTTTGGGCCAATCAAAAAAAGTTTACTCGTGGCGCAAAGCGATTGAAAATTTCAAGTGTGTTTATACGTGGAAAATATGATTTTTTTCAGATTTTACGAAAATTTCGTTCTAGTGTTTTAATTTTTCCGACAACCTGTTATATAATTCGGGATACGAATTAAATTATCCTTTCAAAAGGCTATAAAACTTTAAAATCGAATAAAACCTCGCCAAGAAATAGCAAATGCCCCAGACCACTTTTGTGCCAAAAAAAACTAGGTCATGAAATTTGATGGCATTTTTTTCAACTTTGAGAAATTGATTAAAGCCATCATTCTCTTTTGGTCTCTATACTTATAAGTACTCAGATATGAAGTATTGTTTTATTACCACGTTGTTAACCTATTGCGCATTGAGACCGAAAATTGGAAATTTTTTTGATATTTTTAAAACTCCTTTTTCAAGTTTGAAAAAATTTTCTTAAACAAAATTTAAAAAAATTAATATATTACTTTAAGGTTTTATTAAATACATGTTGCAGATTAACTGTGTGAATTTTTAAGTAAATCCATACACCAGAATTTTTTTGACAAGGATTTTATTTTTGCGGATTTCGAGAAAACTTGGATTTTTGTGAAATATTCCGTAAATGTACTCTTTCAAAATACTTTGTATCAAAAATTCATCACTTTTCTACTTTTAAATGTTATATTTTATCTTAATAGCCTAGGGTTTCTGAAAAAAAAAATATGGCTCCATTAACCATTTTGGAATTGGGGTCACATATGACACCAAAGCAATAAAAGACAATTTATGCAAAAAATTCTAATATTTTGTAAATGCTGTCCAATTTTTAGATGCGACGCTTAAAATATAATAACCAAATGTATAGAAGTTTCGTTCCAAAGATTTTGGATAAATCCGAGAACGTTAACCCATTATTTGCCAAGGCCAGCTTTGGATTTTAAGATATTTTTAAATAAAAATTACCGAAAACGAGTTTTTCTATTAAACTCGATGAAACCACTATTTAGAATTTAAGAAAAATAATTCGGTTAATTTTTTTTTATTTAACACTTCAGTCTCCTGATATATCTCTGGTGCAATTGTCTGCTTATTGCTCGCGAATATGAATTAAAACAACTTTTAACCAATTCTGTTAAAAATATCTAATAAACCCACAAATACGAAAATTTTAAAATTATTATAAATGTTTGCTTGTTTGAATTACATTTATAAGATTTTGGTAAATGGTATTTTTATTTGCAGATTTTAAATATTATTTAATTAATTTTTCTTTTATGCAGCCTTACTTACATACCACTAAAGCAACAAGTAAGAAAATTATAGTCGGTCTAGACGGACTATGCGATACCCTATACCATGCGTTTAGAGACCCTATCTCTCAGGCCCAATTAACTGGATATAGAAAATAAGCATAAACCAAATTTGTGTGGGATTTTTATTAATTTTTTCGGCTGCAGATATGAAAAAGTTCATATCGAATGCTATATCTATATGGGCACTAGGCCCAAAAATGGACCGATCCTGACCATATTTGGAAAAGTCTCTTGTATTTTGCAAAAATATATACGAACAAAATTTGAGAAGAATCAGTGCAATATTTTTGTTTTTTGATAGATTTAAGTGAAGATCGGGAAGCAGGAGCCTATGACTAAGAGTTGTCCAATAGGGATCATTTTTGGACTATTGATTAATGGATGTAATATATACATACAAACCCAATTTGACTAAGATTTGTATGATAATTTGGATCTTATGGCAATATATGTTGATTTCATAGGGGTCATTTGTATGGGGGCTAGGTCTGAACATGGAAGGATTCTCACCAATTTCAATAGCGTTCATCCCATGGCCGACAAAAGATCAAGTACCAAATTTCATCAAAATATATTCATATTTGCGACCTGCAGTTTGATTACAAGCTTTACATGGACACACAGACGGACGGACGGACGGACGGACGGACATCGTTAAATCGAATCAGATAGTGATTCTGATTCGATCGGGATAAAACGGTAGAAAAAAACATCGGTCACAAGAAATTGCCTAGCTTATTAATATTATAGATATGTTATGTGAAATGTGTCAAAAAGGTCGTAATTCAAAATATTATATTAAAAATGTTCTAATATTAAAAAAAAGTTACAAGCTTTAAAAGCCTTCTTCATTTTGAGGTGGTCAACTGCGGCTCGCTGTAGCTCAACCAGCGTTTTAACAGGGTGTTACAAGTTTTTAAAGCTTTTATCCTTGACTGCAATTACCCCAAACATAAGAATATAATATGACCAATAGTTTCGAAGCTGTACATATTTATATTACTAATTATACCCTATACCACTATGTGGTTTGGGTATAATGACTTTGTGCTGCTGTTTGTAACAACCAAAAATATTTGACCTAGACCCATCTTTAATTATACCGATCGAATCAGAATCACTTTCTGAGTTGATTTAACAATGTCCGTCCGTCCGTCCGTCCGTCTGTGTGTCCATGTAAAGTTTGTAATCAAACTGCAGGTCGCAAATATGAGTGTATTTTGATGAAATTTGGTACATAAGCTTTCATCGGCCATGGGATGAACGCTATTGAAATTGGTGAGAATCGGTCCATGTTCAGACCTAGCCCCCATACAAATTACCCATATGAAATCGACATAAATTGCCATAAGATCCAAATTGTCATATAGATCTTACTCAAATTGGGTTTGTATGCGTTCATTACATCCACTAATGAGTAGTCCAAAAATGATCCCTTTGATTTCATATAGAGCTGCTTCCCGATCTTCACTTAAATCTATTAAAAAACAAAAATATTGCACTGATTCTTCTCAAATTTTGTTTGTATATATTTTTGCAAAATACAAGAGACTTTACCAAACATGATCAGGATCGGTCCATTTTTGGACCAAGTCCCTATATAGATATAGCATCCGATATGAACTTTTTCATATCTGCAGCCAAAAAAATTAATAAAAATCCCACTCAAATTTGGTTTTTGCTTATTTTCTATGTCCAGTTAGTTGGGCCTAAGAGATAGGGTCTCTAAACGCATGGTATAGGGTATCGTATAGTCGGTCTAGACCGACTATAATTTTCTTACTTGTTTTGTTGTTGTTTTCAACCACTGCGCACAAGGTCGTTAGAGGAATTATCACCTAGATTACGTTTTATAAAATGGCTCTTACTTTATGGACCATAGAGCATAAAGAGCATAAAGAAAATCAATACTCTCCTATAGTTCAGAGTATCCTCTACGTTCCTATTCAATGTATAGAGGCTGTGAGCATGGGATCTACAGCAATTTTTGTAAAGAATATCTTGAAAAAAATTTTATTGATTCAGACTATTCATTTAAACTAGCAGATTCCAGCGCTCGAAAGTTGAGTGCAATTTCTAGGCAACTTTAGTTCTCAACATAGCCAATTCACATACCAACACTTTTTTGTTTTATTATTATTGTGAATGAAGATAACAAACTCATTAACAAACACATAAACAAATTTAATAAACACACACATAGCATATGTATAATTTTATGTATGTGTTAATAGCAACTTTAAATGCAATTTACTCAAAATAAAGGGAAAAATTTAAAAATCTGTAAATCTGGTGAACAGCTAAAAAGAAATACCTTTCAAATAATATACGTTTGGCCAAAATCGGGATAAAACAGTAGAACAAAACATCGGTCACAAGAAATCGCCTAGCTTATTAATATTATAGATATGTAAAGATTTTTACCACTTTCAATTGCTCCGCTATGCAGCGCAAGAATCATCTACCTTTCAAAACTAATGGCACAGTATTATTAGTTTCTATATATAATATTTTTTTTGAGTGTACTACAATAATTTAAATAAGTTGCTTTGACTGTATATAAGTACTTATGTATAAGCAGTATTTAAAACATTTTTTTTTCTATATTAGGGTTAAATATGTACTTAGTTAGAATATACTTGGTTAGTATAGTATGTGTCTTTTGTTAGTAGCAGCCATAATTAATGAAATGTGTTGAATTACTTCTATAGCGATGTGCGTTGCAGAAGACATGATTTCAATTTTTTCTTTATATTTTATTTCCATTAAAGAGAAACAGTAAAAAAACTAGCTAATTCAGAAGTTCTTAATAAAAAAACTCTAACAGCCATTAATAGTAATAATTTATTTGTAAAAATTTTAGTTAAATTTGAAACGTTATTAATTCGATATTTTATTTTTTTATTTTATTATAAGTTGAAACGTTGCTTTGATGGTATAATTGTAAATATAAATGTTTTTTATATATATAAATGTGGATTTATTTTCTATAAAGGATTTGTTGCAAGTAAATGGGAAAAACTTATTTCTGTTCCCCGCCCAATATCAGATAATTAAAGGTTATAAAATAAGATCTATAGATGACGTTGACATTAGGGGGGCGAAAAAACAGGTCGGTCAAGACCATTGATCTAAGATTCTTCTGATAACAGTTTAACCCATTAGTGTATGATGTTCTCTGGCAACTCTTTTCCATCAATGTTTATTTATCTCTTATCTTCTTCTATCTACCTTCTATCTTTAGTATATCCTATATATAAAAACAAAGTTTTGCTTGCTTGTTTGTGGTTTATAGAGGGTACAGCACTGAAGCGATCGTCTTGAAATTTTTACAGTATGTAACTGCCTATCCGGAAGGAACAATAGGCTAAATTTTTTGGATTTTACAAGTGGGCGTGGCACCTCCAATATAAAATGAATTTTTAACATCTAATTTTAACATATAATATCTGGAGCAGAGCCCCGCATTACTCTAGCTTCGAGCTACTCGAGCTGCTCGAGCAGTAGTTAACGCGCTACTCGATGTAAAATTTGCATGAAGTGAATTTTTTCATATATTTGTATTGAAAGTGGTCGAGCTTTTTCGAGAAGTAATTCGCCAACAGCACAATTATTGTTGGAATACTTCGAAAATTTAAGAGGATTATCTCGATATATTTGCAACTACAAATAGTAAAAAATTTTAACAAGTCGTGATGGAAAATTTTTTTTTTAAGTTACATCAAACTTGAAATAAGAGCAAATTTTCACACATTTCTATAGAAAGTGGCTGATATTTTTCGAGTAGTTGTTCTCCCAGAGCACAATTTTATTCGGAATAACTTAATTTTTTGTATGAGTCATCTGTGAATAAGTCAATTACGGGCAGTGAAAAAAAATTTTTTTTTTTTTTTGGAAAATTTTTTTTTATTTTTTGTCGGACTGCTTTGAAACTTGATGGAAGTGTTCTCTTTATATACACAGCTCTAACGAATATAATTTTTAGTTACATCATTGCGGAAAATTTTCTGGAAAATATCATCAAACTTCAAATAAGAGCATATTTTCACACATTTGTATAGAAAGTGACCAATATCAGTCCAGTAGTGCTATACCGTCGCCACAATTTTGGGCGGAATGGTTTAAAATTTTTTATGAGTAATCTATGAATATAGTCAATTACAGACAGTGAAGAACTTAAAAAATTTTTTTTTTTATTTTTTTACACTTTTTGCAAAATTTCCGATTTTTTTCGAGTAGTTGCTCCCACACGCCAATATTTTCGTCGAAATGCTTTGAAATTTTGAAAACATATTCTCTACATAAATTCAGATTAAAATACTAAGAGCTTTTTCCAAGTGTTCCTGAAAAATTTTTTGTAAATAGGCATCACGAAGATTATATATTCATACCTTTGAGTGGAAAGTGGATGATATTTTTCGACTTATAGTTAGCACACTCCATAGTTTTTATCAGAATGTTTTAATATTTCAGGAGGGTAATCTATTAGTGTAACTGACTTTAAAATATATAAAATCATACCATGTATTTTGGGTAATTTTTTTTTTAAATGAAGTCAAACATCTATGAAGTGAATATTTTCATACATTTGTATGGAAAGGCCTCGAGCTTTTTCAAGTAGTAGTTTGCCCACTCCAGTAGGACAGTCCGATTCAAGTGAAATTTAAGGATGTTATTCTGGGTAGTTGCACGATTCCAAAAAGTATAAATTTGCTATATCAAATACTTACATTTATCGTCTTAATTGATTTCAAACATGAAAAATGTTAATTTTTACTACTCGAGCCACTCGTTGAGCTCGAGTAGCTTATTTACTACTCGAGTAACTCGAGTAGTACTCGAACTTGACCGTAGGCTTTGATCTGGAGTACTACGTTTTGTAGATATTAAACTAATTTGAAGAGTAGCGGAAAAAATGGGCAGGATCGGACCAATGGGCGTGGCACCCACCATACAAATTAAATATTTATTGTCATATATCTAGTGTAATGTAATAGAGAAAGCCTTGGAACTTTGTATGAATTCATAAGTTATTTATGTGAGTAGTAGGACAAAAATAGGCGGGATCAGTTTAGTGGGCATGGCACCCCCATACAAAGTAAACATTTAATGTCATATATCTGGAGTACTATAATAGCGAAAGTCTTGGGGCTTTTTGCATGTTCATTAGTTATTAATGGGAATAATCGTAAAAAAAATGGGCGTGAACGGAACAATGGTCGTGGCAGCCCCAAACAAAGTGTATATATAATGTCATATATCTGAAGTACTATAGTATCAAAAGCCTTAGGCTTTGTGTGAGTTCATAGGTTATAAATGTGCGTAGTCGGACAGAAAATGGACGGGATTAGACCAATGCGCGTGGCACCTCCTGTACAAAAAATTTGAAGTACTATGAAAATGGCAGTCTTAAAACTTTCATTACTAATGTGGGTACTTGTGGAAAATGTGGGCGGAAACGAAAAAACTAAAATCGCTAAAATCGAAAATCGCCAAAATCGGAAATCGCCAATAACAAAAAATGCAGAAACAAAAAATCGCCATAATAAAAATAGCAAAAAAAAAAAAAAAATAAGAACCGCCAAGGGCAAAAAATTTCCAAAAACCGAAAATTGCGAATAACAAAAGTCGCTAAAATCAAAATCGCCAAAAGTTTTCTATTCTATTCCTACGCTACGATGGGTGTAGCGAAGCGCATTGGGTTCCATACTGAATATCATATATCTGGAGTATTGTAATAGTGAAAGTCTTGAGACTTTCCGTGGGCCTATAAATTCATGTGATTAGTCGAACAAAAAGTGGGCGTGATCGGAGCAGTGGCCGTGGCATACAAAGCAAATATATAATATCATATAACTGGAGTACTATAAAAAGGAAAGCCTTGACACTTTGTTTAGAGTCCTTCAGATATTAATGTGAGCAATAAGATAAAAATGAATGGGATAGGATAGTGGGCGTGGCACCTCATATACAAAAAAAATTAAGTACTTGGAACTTTTAACAAGTACATTAATTACCAATGTGAGTAGTAATGGAAAATGTGTGTGGTATAGCCGAATTAAAAAAATCGCCAAATCAAAAATCGCCAAAATCTAAAATCGCGAAAAACTTAAATTGCCGAAAACAAAAAAATAAAACTCTTCAAAATCAAAAATATTCAAAAGCAAAAATCGCCAAAAATAAAAATCTTCAAAATCAATACTCGGCAAATCAAAAAAACGCCAATATCAAAAATCGTCAAAATCAAAAATCGTTAAAAAAGAAAATTGTCAAATGGTATTGTAAATTTAAGGACAATCATTAAGTGTTGCCGGACTTAATTTGGAAAATCCATGTTTTTCTCATGGCCAGCTAAATTTAGCTTGCTTCAGAGTAAGAATGCCGAAAAAGTTGATAACTTTTGCACCGATTGAAAAAACAAAAAATATTGTACATCAACAAGCATTGAAATCAAAAAAAATTAAAACATATAAAACAAAATGTTTCAGTTGTACAATACAAACTTCGTTGGAAAAATTGATTATGAAAACATACATGTCCATAAGTCTCGGTAAGTCGTAGAGAATCACGGCTGCTCATACTAGTTATGAAATAACGCAAGTCCAATAAAAAATTTGTTGGTAGTATTATTTGGATTTATTGTGTTTCCCTTATTAGAGTTTGTATGTAATGGGGGCACTAGGCTTGTGATAACTCTTAAATTGATTTTCAAGAAACCCTTTTCAAATGTTATGCAGATGAAATTGGACATCTTGCCACAATTGGCGCATCATTTGTCCTTCCATGTTACAAGAAAAATAACTCGATTGCTCGCAAAACGGTAATCATTTGATAATCGCTTTTCAATTAGTTTAAATTAAATCCAATCGAAAGAGTTACCAAAGTTATTTTTACGAGTTTTTAAATTGTTTTCCAAATCGTTTTCCATATTTTCAAAAAAAAAAAAAAAAAGAACAACCAACAAAAACACTTGAAATAAAATAATCAAAAATAATTTTGTAGATAATTCAACTACTCTATAGTCCGTTCGATTAAAATATTTATTAAAAAAATACTAGAGGACCCCTGCTGCTCCGCAGCATTATATTGTATTATATTATATGAATTTTTATAATATAATACCAAAATTTGCCAAGAGAAGTTAACGTACAGTAAAAGTAAAGTTGATTGTCCATGCATAACTTTCCTCAAACCCAACGAATTTAAGCAGTTAAATTCTGAGTGTTCTTAGACCTATGTCAACAGCCTACGTTAATTAGAACTCTAGTTATAGAGGTTTGAGAGAAGAAAAATATTGAAAAAAATCTTGAATGCAAAGTTTATTCATAAATTCTTTTAATATATAAGATGGGTGTAGCGTGTAAAATGTAAGAGTATTTTTAAAATGACTCCATACACTAATGGGTTAAGATGATTGCTAGATTAGAGGAGATTTATGTAGAATGCAAATTGGTATGATTTTATTATTCACACATTTGATTTTAATGGTTTCTTCAGAATATGATTAAATTTTTATTGGATCGATGACATTTAACATCAGCTAATAAAGCATATACTGTTGCTTAATTTGTATAAATTTTCTTTTAATCGGATCTACGCAAAATGTATAATGTTGCATAATTAGTTTAAATATCTATATAATGAGCTATATGAGACCGAATCAATAATTTCGTGAACTGCGTCTTCGTGAACTTTTCTCGCAGTTCACTAGAAACAAATAAGAAAATTATAGTGGGTCTAGACAATATCCTACACAATGCTGTTTGAGAGAAGGTCTTGATTTAAACTTTGCCGATGAAATAATTGGATAAGGAAAATAGGCGTAAACCAAATTATAGTGGGGACTAACCAAATTTTATGGGGATTAAATCAAAAAATGGTGGGACCCTTTCTTATAATCATATAAACAAAATTTTACAAATTTCTATACAATTTTTATATTTTTTTTATTGATTTAAGTGGAGATTGGGAATCAGTTTTATATGGGAATTATGACTACAAATGGTCCTACAGGTTTTTTTTGACTACTTATTGATGGGTATAGTAGACACACATACATCAAATTTTATCTATATAT
This sequence comes from Cordilura impudica, assembly GCA_963682025.1. Classification (NCBI taxonomy): domain Eukaryota; kingdom Metazoa; phylum Arthropoda; class Insecta; order Diptera; family Scathophagidae; genus Cordilura; species Cordilura impudica. Next base: position 81,616,916 of record OY821519.1, on the reverse strand, counting down.
ATATGATGATTCTACGACCATTTTAGTTGGTATGGTAGGGGTTATTTGTATGGGGGCTAGGTCTGAACATGCGATTTTCAATAATGTATTAAATATATTAAAGTTCCTGAAAATAAATTTATATTTGCGCCCTGTAGTGTGATGACAAGGTTTACATGGATACACAGTAGGGTGACAGCGGTTTGTATGAAAAAAAATTTTTGGTCGAATTTTGAGGTGTGCGGGTCGGATTATTGTGACACTGGATCTAAAACTTTAGTGTACAAAATTTGAGTCAAAGCGGACAATGCTTTCTGGACGCGCATTGAGTTCAAAGTTCAAATATGCATTTATATGCAAAAATTATCAAAAAAAATAATTTTTCACAAAAATTTTTATATTAATAATTGCGTCAATTATCTTTCTAATAATATAACAAAATCTATTATCGGTTGAAAAACAGGCAAGTTATATAAAGTTCCCCAGGCAATAAATGCGCCGCTGACCACTTGATTAAGAAAATCGAGCTCACATTTTTAAAGACATTGAAATAATTTACAACAATAGCATTTTTACATTCTCCTGATCCCAAGTTGATCTTATGTAAAGTTTTTTGTATCTCGTCTGTTGTTATGCCGTTCTAAATTAATGTCAAAAAACGGTACGTATTTTTTTGGCACTATTTCAAAATCTTCAATTTTACTTTTTCAGAAATTTTGTTCAAGAAATTTACCAAAATCAACGGTTGCACTTTAAGGTCTTATTAACAAAACACATGGAATTTAAAATGTCAAATATTGTAGGTATCCTATTCTTAATTTGGCGAGGGCAGCGTTTTTATTTCAGCGGATTTGAAGAAAAATTTGATTTTTCATACCTTTTCAACTTTTGGGCTACATCTTTTTGGTGTTTTCATATTTGGAATATCTTTTATCAAAACATTATATTAGTTGGTACAAGTTCTCAATCTTGTATATTGAGGTTAAATTGAAACACTATAAATTTTCCCCCTTTAAGATCAAAAGTCATTTTTAAGGAGACTTACATTTTTTTTAAAACAAAATATGGAAATAATATATATTTGTGGAAAGATTTCGATAAAACTTGTTGATAATATTTCAATAATTCTAAAAAAATTATATTCTGGACTTATTTTCTGAAATTAACCCGTGGGGTGTCCTAGTTAAAATTTTTTTTTCAGAATTATTATATCGAGGGCTTATATTCAAAAAGTGCTATCTACACTTGGCACCAATATTTATTTTTGATTTCAAACTGTTCTCTGATATAACTGTCAAATATAATATTAATTTTGATATCATACATGATTAGTATGACTAATTCTTAATAGATATTGTAGCACATCGATCGACAAATACTTTCAGATCTTATTAATAAATTGGTTTTACACGCTTTCTTTCAAATAATTATTGATGCAGATAGCACTTTTTGAATATAAGCCCTCGATATACAAATTTGTTTATACTGTATCTATGATATTAATAGGCTAGCCGATTTCTTGTTACCGATGTTTTGTTCAACCGTTTTATCCCGATTTTGACCAAACGTATATTATTTCAAAGGTATTTCTTTTTAGCTGTTCACCAGATTTACAGATTTTTAAATTTTTTCCTTTATTTTGAGTAAATTGCATTTAAATTTGCTACTAACACATACATTCAATTGTACCTATGCTATGTGTGTATATTAAATTTGTTAATGTGTTTGTTAATGAGTTTGTTATCTTCATTCACAATAATAATAAACCAAAAAAGTGTTGGTTTGTGAATTGGCTAAGTTGAAAAATAAAGTTGCATAGAAATTGCACTCGAATTTCGAGCGCTGGAATATGCTAGTTAAATATAAATATAAAAAAATAACTAATCTACATATTTTCATAAAATAACGAATAAATTTGAGGAATTTTATGAATACACTAAATTTGTTATTTATTAAAAAAAAAATCCTGATGAAGAAAATATTTATAGATTTTCATAGAGTCAATTTAACATCAAGAGTACCCCACGGGTTAATTTTGGAAAATAAGTCCAGGATATTATTTTTTAGAATTATTAAAATATTATCAACAAGTTTTATCGAAATCCTTCCACAAATATATATTATTTCGATATTTTGTTTTAAAAAAATTTAAATCCCCTTAAATTTGACCTTTGACCTTAAACGTAAAGGGACAGTTTATAGTGTTTCAATTTAACCTTAATATACATACAAGATTGAGAACTTATACCAACTAATATAACATTTTGATGTAGCCTAAAAGTTTAAAAATTATGAAAAACACATTTTATAAGACCTTAAAGTCCAGTCTTTGATTTCGGGAAATTTCTTAAACGAAATTTTTGAAAAAGTAAAATTGGAGATTTTGAAATAGTGCTAAAAAATAAGTACCGTTTTGATATTAATTTAGAACGGCATAACAATATACGAGATGCAAAATACTTCACATGAGATCATTTTGGGATCAGGAGAATGCAAAAATGTTAATGTTCTAAATTATTCCAATTTTTTAAAAATGTGAGCTCGATTTTCTTAATCAAGTGGTCTGCGGCGCATTTATTGCCTGGGGAACTTGATATAACTTGACTGTTTTTCAACCAATAATAGATTTTGTTGTTTTATTAGAAAGATAATTTACTCTAGATTATGATTTATTAACTAATTTAATTGAAACGCAATTATTAATATCAAAATTTTTCTGAAAAATAATTATTTTGATAATTTTTACATAAATGCATATTTGAACTTTGAACTCAATGCGCGTCCAGAAAGCATTGTCCGATATGGCTCAAATTTTGCGTACTAAAGTTTTAGATCCAGTGACACAATAATCCGACCCGCACGTCTTGAAATTCCAAAACAAAAATGGCTGTCACCCTAATACACAGATGGACGGACGGACATCGCTAAATCGACTCAAATTCACTTTCTTGGAATAATAAGAGGTGGGCCTATGTCAAATATTTTCGGCATTAACGAACATTAACATAAACTCATTATACCCTCACCACATAGTGGTATAGGGTACAATCTGCTAATATACTACTGCCGAATTTTGAGCTCCGCCATTAGGTTTATGCTTAGCTGCTATTCAAAGCATAGATTGTTAAGTTTTTCTATTTCCAAACCTAAGGAATTGGCTATGCGAAAATATATGCGGCTCTAACTATTAAAGCATTGAACAAAAAACTTTATTTTTTAAGGAGCTTTAGAAATTTTAATTTTTGGATGGGATGGAGAAACCTGGTACAAAGAGCACTTAGCTTGAAAGAGACCATATTGAGAAATAGTGTTTTTAGTGCTAAAATAACTGTTTTTCATTCAAGACGTTACGGATTTATTGATCCGCCCTCGTAACTTTTAGATATTTCGGCCAATTAAAGTTTTTATTTTTATCACAATTTTTTATTTTTATCTAACTCGTTATCTCATTTGAGGTACTGTTTAAGCTGTTAGTGGTTAAACTTGGATATTCTAAATTTTTTTGAGATTATCGTTTATGTTTTCGTTAATTTGTCAATACTATATTCGAAGTAGTTTCAATGTGTCGTTTCTTTTAATTTAAATTTTTTCACTTTAAAAAGAGTTGAAGGCTCATACAATTCTTCAAACTAAAACTTCATGTTTTGACTATTAATCCTGGTCAGATATGTACGTCATTAGATAGATAATTTAAAATAGAAGCAGAAGGCTTCCATTATATTTTACAACATTTAAATGAAGATTCGTACATAACAAAAAGAGTTTTTTAAGTTTAAAATTATTTCTGAATAGCTCTGTAAATCTTTTGGTTAAATTTTATAGTCAGTTTTTTTTTTTTAAAAATCTGATATTAATATATACATAAATAGATTTTAAAGTTTAGTTCGAGGTTCCAGTACAGCTTATATAGTTTAAGGTTTGTTTTCTAATTTTGTTTAACTGCGAAGATTGTCAATAGTTATTTTAATAGATGTAGATTTGATAAATTACGAAATATATATATAATATTTTTTTTTAAATTTATGTCTTATATTATAATATTAAATAACTTTTGTATCATTTTATATGTTTTTTTTTGTTTCACCCTAAATATTATTTTTTAACCACACATACTTTTACTAATATAAATAATTAACCCTTTAAGTTTAGTTTATTGATTATTATTATTAACAAAAATTAATATTTTTTTTGCACCCATGATCGAAACAATATACATACATTTGGAAACAAGAGGTCAAATGTAGTAAACGTTTTTCAACAAATGTTAGATACACGTTAAATGTTTTTTAAATACTTAATCCTGTTTTACGAGTATAATGAAAACTTGTATATAATATCAAAGTTATTATAGAAAAATTAACATAATTTAAAAAAAACTAATCCATAAAAACCAAATTTTCCCTTTCTTTGTAAATTAAAAATATAAAAAATTGTTAGATAATTTTTATCGTCGCCACTAGTCTGCCTGTCAAGTTTCATCTCGATTGGATCGCGGGAAAAGGGTTAAAAATCGATCCAAAGTTGTTTCGGAAGACATATAAGCAGACACATCGACTTAAAATAAAGGGAGTAAAAAATAAATAATTGTAATATGTTTTTATATAAACAAAAAAAATTATAAATGGTGCGTGGTAAAGAAGAAGAAAGCATATATTTCAAAAATTCATAACTGCACTGTATTCTTAATCGGACCGGTTTCTGGACTTTCAGCCTTCATCAGCGATTTATTGAACATTGTGATAATTGTTATGTTTTAATTGAATAGATTGTTTCTATATGAAAATTTTTCTACTTAGGGCGGCCGTGAGGTTTAAACCATGAACCTTCACATACACTCGTACCTGCACTTTTTGGTCAGCGCTTTAACACACTCACCTAAAGTCAGGCCAAAAAAAAAAAAAAAAGTTATACCAAAAATTTGACATTTTTCATCAAATAACCACATTTATGAAATAATTGAGAATTTGATTGCGGTGTTTTAAATGTAAAGAAATCGACGTAATTTTGCAATAATTCCTACAAATTTTCTTTTCTTCAAATTTTGACTAGTGCATAGCGTGCATGTCCAAAAATTTTCAAAATATCGCTAATAATCATTCTTTGAGGCTTGTAAAGTATATCTTCTTCTATTTCCAAAAGTTCTGATGAAAAAGTTAAAGAATGAAGGGTATTTTTTGAAAAAATATTATAAGGGGTGTGAACAAAATAAACTTCACATGCATAAAATGTAATATAAGGTAACCATTGAACCTACAGTTTTTTTTATGAATCTTGGTAAACAATTCGCAACAAGTTCATTATATATCTGATTGAACTCGTGCCGGAAATTTATATATATGGGGTACCGATGTCTTCCGATCGGGATGAAATTTGCACCAAGGTTAGTCCTATTAGATAGTAGTTTAGACACAATTTTTCAACAAGATCGGTCCAGAATTCTCTGAGTTAGAGGGGGTCCAAATTTGATATTTTGACCAAACAGGTGTTTTTTCTTATCCATTTAACTTTTTACCTATTGTTCTTAGCAAAATTTGTCCCAAATAGTTTAGATAACTATTTCTTCAGTATTTCGGAAAAAAAAAATTTAAAAAAAATTAAAAAATTGTTTTTGACTTTTTTGCAAAATCAAAAATTTATTTGACTTTTTTTCAAAAAAGGAAATTTTTTTCTTATCCATGTAACTTTTAACCTATTGTTTTTAGCAAAATTTGTCCCAAATAGTTTAGAAGCTATTTCTTTAGTATTTCGGAAAAAAAATTTAAAAAAAAAATTTAAAAAAAAAATTTTTTTTGACTTTCTTGCAAAATCAAAAATTTATTTAACTTTTTTTCAAAAGAGGAAATTTTTTTTTTTGCTCAAAAGAAAGCCTATGTTTTTTCCTTCAAGGCGTATTTGTTGGGCCTCAGATCAGGAAGCTTTTGAATGATGACAATTTTTCATAACGTTTATTGGAGAAAGAATGAATAAACAGTAGACCGTATCACCTTACAGGCACAAAAAAAAAAGTTCACCGTACACCAGCGAATATAAAGTATTGTTCCAAGGACATTTGAAAAAAAAATTTTTTTTTTTTGCCGAACGTAGGGGTCGCCTTTTTAGTTTTTTCGTTATATGTTCCATATTTACAGTCCGATCTTAAAGTTTGATATAGCGAATTTTTTTGTCTCAATAATTTTGCTCTTAGGTCCATTGACCTCAAGTGTACCGTTCTAGTACCTACCCCCCTAATCTCATTTCCTACCATCCAAATGTGACACCCTAATGTTAAAAATTTATAGCTCGCGAAAAATCATAAAACTTTTGCTCAGAGTGTATTTCGATAATTACAGCACAACTATTTAAAAAAATGCTTTTATAAATCCATTGTTGCAGACCGTAGGGGTCACCTTTTTAAATTTGTCATAGCTTCAGTATTTACATTCAGATATTAAAGTATGATACATCGATGTGTATATAACACCGTTACTTCTCTCTCTTACTTTATTTTGACAGTGATATTCGGTTTCTCAGTGCAATAACTGTCACCGTAATACGTGATACCTCTTTACTTTGCTAAAATAATTAATTGTGTTTTGTTTATTTTAAAGATAAAACGTTAAAAAAGAGCTAAAAAATGTCTTTCAATATCAGTGAATTAAACAACAATAAATTGCCGACGAAGCGCTATGTAATTAGTTACCTTTTTTATATGCGACATAACTCTGACCGAAACCGAAAGCTGGGTGCTTTCAAAGACTTTTGAATTTAAAAAAATTGGTCTGCCACAGACAAACCCATCGATATATCATACTTTAATATCTGAATGTAAATACTGAAGCTATGACAAATTTAAAAAGGTGACCCCTACGGTCTGCAACAATGGATTTATAAAAGCATTTTTTAAATAGTTGTGCTGTAATTATCGAAATACTTTCTGAGCAAAAGTTTTGTGATTTTTCGCGAGCTATAAATCTTTAACATTAGGGTGTCACATTTGGATGGTAGGAAATGAGATTAGGGGGGTAGGTACTAGAACGGTACACTTGAGGTCAATGGACCTAAGAGCAAAATTATTGGCCTCCCTGAGACAAAAAAATTCGGAATATCAAACTTTAAGATCGGACTGTAAATATGGAAGATATAACGAAAAAACTAAAAAGGCGACCCCTACGTTCGGCAAAAAAAAAAATTTTTTTTTCAAATGTCCTTGGAACAATACTTTATATTCGCTGGTGTACGGAGAACTTTTTTTTTCGATACGGTCTAATATACAGCCTGGAAATCTTTCAAGAGCATCGTGGACAGTTTTCTTGGAAACAATAAGAGTGAAAACAACAGACAAATTGTTGCTGAATTATTGAAAACTATCACGAGTTAGGTGCACGAATGTCTAGGTGCGGTGAGCGATGAACAAGGGGAGCGGGCTCACCAAGATTTAATGAAAATTGAAAGAAATTATCAAGGCAGCCCGCCAATATGGCGAACAAATCACTCCACAAATCAGATCAGTCCGCCAATCAAATCAGTCCGCCATTAGGGCGAACAAATCAGTCCGCCAATCAGATCAGTCCGCCAATCAGATCAGTCTGCCAATCAAATCAGTCCGCAAATATGGCGAACAAATTAGTCCGCCAATCATGCAATCCGCCATTCATGCCGCCCAATATGGTGAACAAATTAGTTCACCAATTACCTTCATATTTACAGTCACTCAATGTGACAAACATAATGTCGGCACTAATTATTTGGTAAATAAATATTTTCCCACCCAACTTGACAAACGCTTTAGTTTGTCATTTTTTATTTTTATAAATGTTTTTGCTCATCAAATTACTCACAACGGGCACGAATATGTAGCAATATCATATTGCAATGTTTTACATTTAATAATTATGTTCTACATTAGGGTGGCCCTTAATAAAAAAAGTGTTCAAACTGTCGGTCTCACCCCCTAGAAATATGCGAATAGCAAAAAAACTGAGAAATACAAAATTTTGGGCCAATCAAAAAACGTTTAGCCGTGGCGCAAAGCGATTGAAAATTTCAAGTGTGTTTATATGGGGAAAATATGACTTTTTTTCAGATTTTACGAAAATTTCGTTCTATAGTTTAATTTTTCCGACAAGCTGTTATATAATTCGGGATCAGTATTAAATTATCCTTTCAACAGGTTATAAAACTTCAAAATCGAATGAAATTTCGCCAAGAAATAGCAAATGCCCCAGACCACTTTTGTGCCAAAAAAAAACTAGTTCATAAAATTTGATGACATTTTTTTCAACTTTGTGAAATTGATTAAAGCCATCATTCTTTTTTCGTCTCTATACTTATTAGTATTCAGATATGAAGTATTGTTTTATTACCACGTTGTTAACCTATTGCGCATTGAGACCGAAAATTGGAAATTTTTTTTGATAAAATTTTTAAAACTCCTTTTTCAAGTTTGAAAAAACTTACTTAAACAAAATTTAAAAAAATGAATATATCACTTTAAGATTTTATTAAATACATTTTGCAGATTAACTGTGTGAATTTTTAAGTAAATCCCTCTCCCAGAATTTTTTTGACAAGGATTTTATTTTTGCGGATTTCGAGAAAAATTGGATTTTTGTGAAATATTCTGTAAATGTACTCTTTCTAAATACTTTGTATCAAAAATTCATCACTTTTCTAGTTTTAAATGTTATATTTTATCTTAATAGCATAGGGTTTCGGAAAAAAATAATATGACTCCATTAACCCTTTTTGAATTGGGGTCACATATGACCGCAAGCTAATAAAAGACAATTTATTCAAAAAATTCAAATATTTTGTAAGTGCTGTCCAATTTTTAGATGCGACGATTAAAATATAATAACCAAATGTGTAGAAGTTTCGTTCCAAAAATTTTGGGATAATTCCGAGAACGTTAACCCATTATTTGCCAAGGCCAGATTTGGATTTTAAGATATTTTTAAATAAAAATTACCGAAAACGAGTTTTTCTATTACACTCAATGAAACCACTATGTAGAATTTAAGAAAAATTTAATTTTTATTTATTTAACCCTTCAGTGCTCCTGAGATCAAAATTATCCATTGTGATATATCTTTGGTGCAATTATCTGCTTATTGCTCGCGAATATAAATTAAAACAACTTTTAACCAATTTTGTTATAAAATTACATTATGTAATAGAGTAATAGTTGAATTTCTTCCGGTCTCACCCACCAATTTGGTGGATATTGTAAAAAACGTCAACAAAAAATTCAGATCAATCCGAGAAGATGCCATTACTTATAATGGTTGACATATTTTTATTTTTTATAATCGGTCGCTTTATATTGTCTTTGAAACTTCTACCATTTTATTTCCCAGTTTTAAATAGTTTATTAAACAAAAGTAAATTACAAATATAATAATATATATAAAAGGTAATATTAAATTAATACTACTCTTAATGGAATAAATTACAAAATTAAATCAAAGTGAATTTCAAAAAACGGAATAGGCTTTGCTGCAACAACAAAATATTTGCGTCCTATTTTTTACACATATGACCTAAGTTGTTTTAATTTATATGCATCAGAGATATATCACAATGGATAATTTTGATCTCAGGAGCACTGAAGGGTTAAATAAATAAAAATTAACCGAATTAAGTTATATAGTTGACCTTTGTTGTTTTTGTGTTGTGTAATTGTTTGGTTTTAGGTCATAAATATTGAAATAAAAGAAATTAAAAACCAAGAAGTTTTTATATTTTATTTTTATTTCGCTGATTTTATTCCGATATTTCGATCTGCTTCGCAGATCATCATCTTTACCAGTTGGTAATAAACTTGCAAAAGGAGAAGAAGTTTTTCAACTCAACGCAACTCTAATTAAAATTTAAAAATTTCCCTGAAGATGATCTGCGAAGCAGATCGAAATATCGGAATAAAATCAGCGAAATAAAAATAAAATATAAAAACTTCTTGGTTTTTAATTTCTTTTATTTCATTATTTATGACCTAAAACCAAACAATTACACAACACAATTAACCGAATTATTTTCCTTAAATTCTAAATAGTGGTATCAACGAGTTTAATAGAAACAGTTTAATAGAAAATAGTCAAAAGTTTAATAGAAAAACTCGTTTTAGGTCATTTTTATTTAAAAATATCCTAAAATCCAAAGCTGGCCTTGGCAAATAATAGGTTAGCGTTCTCGGATTTATCCCAAATTTTGTGGAACGAAATTTCTACACATTTAGTTATTATATTTTATGCGTCGCATCTAAAAATTGGACAGCACTTACAAAATATTTGAATTTTTTGAATAAATTGTCTTTTATTAGCTTGGGGTCATATGTGACCCCAATTCAAAAAGGGTTAATGGAGTCATATTATTTTTTTCCGAAACCCTATGCTATTAAGATAAAATATAACATTTAAAAGTAGAAAAGTGATGAATTTTTGATACAAAGTATTTAGAAAGAGTACATTTACAGAATATTTCTCAAAAATCCAATTTTTCTCGAAATCCGCAAAAATAAAATCCTTGTCAAAAAAATTCTGGGAGAGGGATTTACTTAAAAATTCACACAGTTAATCTGCAACATATATTTAATAAAACCTTAAAGTGATATATTCATTTTTTTAAATTTTGTTTAAGTAAGTTTTTTCAAACTTGAAAAAGGAGTTTTAAAAATTTTATCAAAAAAATTTCCAATTTTCGGTCTCAATGCGCAATAGGTTAACAACGTGGTAATAAAACAATACTTCATATCTGAATACTAATAAGTATAGAGACCAAAAAAGAATGATGGCTTTAATCAATTTCTCAAAGTTGAAAAAAATGTCATCAAATTTCATGAACTAATTTTTTTTTGGCACAAAAGGGGTCTGGGGCATTTGCTATTTCTTGGCGAAATTTCATTCGATTTTGAAGTTTTATAAGCTGTAGAAAGGCTAATTTAATACTGATCCCGAATTATATAACAGCTTGTCGGAAAAATTATACTATAGAACGAAATTTTCGTAAAATCTGAAAAAAGTCATATTTTCCCCATATAAACACACTTGAAATTTTCAATCGCTTTGCGCCACGACTAAACGTTTTTTGATTGGCCCTAAACTTTGTATTTCTCAGTTTTTTTGCTATTCGCATATTTCTAGTGGGTGAGACCGACATTTTGAACACTTTTTTTTTCCCTCCATATAACGAAGGGCCACCCTATTCTACATATAATAATTGTGTCACAATATCACATTACAGTTATTGCTATTCTTTTTATTGTTTTCGGTGCATTCCAATTCCACACATAAATAATTCGCAAGTCAATGCACTTGACTTTAATTTATGTCAACCATATGTTTGTTCGTCTCAGCATTTTTTCGGTGGTGTTTAAGTATTAAAATTCTTTAAGTGATTCCTTGTTGCTGACAATGGTAATTTAGTATTATTTAAATAAAGGTAAAAAGAAAAAGACAGCCAGTTAGTGGCAGCAATAGTAATAGTCGCTGTCGCAGTGGCAGTCATAAACAAAATTCCAAAACAAGATAACAATTAATGAAATTGAATTATTATAAAGCGTATTCAATTATTAAAAGACAACTAAACTTATAAAATAAATGAAATAAAGTTGTGTTTTATTTACGAAAAAGTACCATAATTAATTTATACGAGTATCGATTAAATTATATTGGAATCTTTGTCCACATATTTTGTTTAAAGGTTAGTGTCAATGTATTTAGTTTAATCAGATGCAAATATTTGATTCATTTAGGAGAGTTAAAAATTAATAATTCCAATTGAAAAAATAAACTGCTTCTAAAGGGTTAATTTTATATTGTTGTCTATTTTTTTGTATAGACCTAATCTAAATATTTGTCTTTGCATAACATTTTATATATTTTTATTAACAATTCCATTTAAGATTAACTGACTTTTTACACCATTTCCAATATGTCAAAAACTGAAATATCTAGTAATATTTAGAGAACATTATTTAAAAAATTTTTAAATCATAAGAAAAAGGAGTTTTTGTCTTTAATTTGTTATTCTTTGGAGACCCAATAAGATTTGAAAAAAAGAACCTAAATAATCTTAATCTTTTTAGAGGTTTACACAGATTGGAAACAACATGAAATTTTTATAATTTCAAGAATTTGGAAATATAATTGGATCCTTTTGGTACTCAAACAAAAAATTTGACAACTTGGACTAAATGTTTTAAAATGCATATAATCTTCAAACTTAAAAGGAAAATGGAATTAATTAAATTTCAATAAGTAAGAAAATTATAGTCGGTCTAGGCCGATTATACGTTAAGAGACCTTATCTCTTCGGTCCAACTAATTCGATATAGAAAATAAGCATAAACCAAATTTGAGTGGCATTGTTATTAATTTTTTTGGCTGCAGATGTGAAAAAGTTCATATCGGATGCTATATTTATATGGGGACTAGGTCGAAAAGTAGACCGATCCTGACTATATTTGGTAAGGTCACTTATATTTTGAAAAAATATATACAAACCAAATTTGAGAAAAATCTGTGCAATATTTTTGTTATTTGATAGATTCAAGTGAAGATCGGGAAACAGCTTTATATGAGGGCAATGACTAAGAATTGTCCTATAGGGTCTATTTTTGGACTACTGATATTGGATATAATAAACGCATACAAACCCAATTTGACTGAGATCTGTATGATAATTTGGATCTTGTGGCCATTTATGTTGATTTCATAGAGGTCATTTGTAGTTCCTAGTCCCCAGGTCTGAACTTGGACCGAATTTCACTAATTTCTATAGCGTTCATCCCTTGGCCGATGAAAAATTATATACCAAATTTCATCAAAATATATTAATATTTGCGACCTGTAGTTTGATTACAAAGTTTACATGGACACACAGACACACAGATGGAAGGACGGAAGGCATCGCTAAATCGACTCAGAAAGTGATTCTTAGTCGATCGGTATAATAAAAGATGGGTCTAGGGCAAATATTTTTGGTAGTTACAAACAGCAGCATAAAGTCATTATACCCATACTACATAGTAGTATAGGTTAAAAAATTCCAATTTTAGTTCCCGAAATTTTTGTCGCTTGTTAACGCAGATCATGACTTCAAGAAGCCTCACAAAATAAAATCAAGGTAAATCAGATCTGGGATACAAGATGATCAAGCATAATTAGAATTTTTTTAAAATTATTCTCTCGAGAGATAAGCCGCACTGTCGTCCTAAGGTAGAAGGTCACAAACAAAAAACTTGCGGTATAGTGTCTGTTAAGCTAAAAAGTCGATTTGCGGAAAATTTCCCGAAATTACAATTTCACGAACACAATTTCCCGAAATGACAATTTCCCGAAAACAATTTCCCGAAAACAATTTCCCGAAATAATAATTTCACGAACATAATTTCCCGAAATGACAATTTCCCGAAATGACAATTTCCCGAAATTACAATTTCGCGAACACAATTTCCCGAAATTACAATTTCCCTAAATTACAATTTCCCGAAATACAATTTCCCGAAATACAATTTCCCGAACACAATTTCCCGAAACTACAATTTCCCGAAATTACTATTTCTTCAAAGAGCTTGTTGATGGCATTTCCGAAGCAATACCATCAGAAATTCCGGCCGAAGCGCGAGCAATCAGCTCATGACCACTTGATGTAGTGGTCCGGGCAAGATCTTTCAGCTCATTAACGATTTTTTCTTTAGCAACGAAAGCCGCTTCGGCACTGTGATTGTGAAGAGCCTCTTTTTTTTGTAGTATCGTTGTTATGACCCTACCGGTACAATGTTTTCCTCGATAAAGGATACAACGCCAATAAACGCTATCAACGAACTGACAGTCGTCATGATACAAGAAACCATTCAAAAGCAACCTCGGTTTACCTTTTTCGCTATCCAGGAATTCGAATGGGATCGTAACTGAGTATTACAACCCAAATAACTAAAAAAAACTTCGCTATGCAAGAAGGTAACGATTCCGTAGCAGCTACTGCATGGCCAGCATGTGATGGAGTGAGCGTTATCCGTCGGGAAGTCTGAATACCGAAGTGTTCAAAGTCACAATGAAAAAATAAGCGTATGACACTCCAATAAATAGGTCCGGATGACGAGGGAGGGTGGAAGAGGAAGGGCGCGGTGCGGGGTGGGCGAATTGTTTTTTCGAGAAGTCGATTACTCGGGAAATTGTTTTTTCAAGAAATCGTATGCAGCATGTTTTTTTTATGGGGGAAATCAAGAATATATGGGAAGTTGTAAACTAAAAATAGGGAAATTGTAATTTCGGGAAATTTTTTTCGGGAAGTCGTAATTTCGGGAAATTGTTTTCGGGAAATTGTAATTTCGGGAAATTGTTTTCGGGAAATTGTTTTCGGGGAATTGTTTTTTCGGGAAATAGTTTTTTCGGGCAATTGTTTTCGGGCAATTGTATTTGGGAAATTGTTTTCGGGAAATTTTCCGCAGACGAAAAAGTCGTGTATTCAAGTACAAGTCAGCTCGTGTATAAGACGTAAAAACTAAAAATTTCAAAACTACTGAAAGGTGTTTTTTTTTTTGCTTAGATACAAGTTACGAAATGATTAGCTGTCAAACGAATTGTCGCGCAGCCCTCAATTTTTGATATTTATGGTCAGTATACTCTGGCAAATCATCATACAGAGATTCACTTTTGAACAGCGCTACAAAATTATCCAAATTTACTTTGAAAATCAGTCATCGCAAATAAGTTCGACCTACATAAAGATGACCGTTCATCTGAGCCAGCCATCCGTCGAACTGTGAATCGATTTAATACCATATACTCTCTAAATGATACATTAATCCTAACATATGGAAGGAATGTGCATACTGAAGAGAATATCACTGTTGTAGAAGAAGATCCAAATTTATAGATACGTCGTCAAGAATGCGTTTCCTCAAGAAAAACCGTGGTATACCCCGAATCATTTTCAAATGTATTGATCTTTCATGAAAATTGAATTTTTTGTGTTTTTTTGCAATCTGCTCTGCGCTCTCAAAGGTGATGTAGAGCATGATCAATTTCCATCTTGTGAACTGCCTAGTGGCCAACTCACTTCTTAATGATCGACAGTATGGCTTCCGTAGAAATCGTTCCACGGGAGTCCTGTTAGCTCTACTTTCTGAGCGCTGGAGTCGATCCATTCGCAATTTTTGGCGAAAGTAAAGTGGTTGCTCTGGATATTTCCAAGGCATTCGATCGTGTGTGGCACGGTGCAGTGATATCAAAGCTTATTGAATTTGCGGTCGGTAATGACTTCTCTCGATTTATATCGAGTTTTCTCAGAGACCGAACAATAAGTGTTGTTATTGATGGGGTCCCAACTAATGAGTTTCAGCTTAACTCAGGGGTACTCCAAGGTTCCGTTCTTTCCCCTTCTCTTTTCCTTATCTTTCTGAACGACCTTCTTGATCAAACTTTTAATTCTATACACAATTTCCATATACACTTTCCTCTATTGTAGGCTAAGCCTCTTGGAGGTTGGGGGGCAAAAGGCCGACAATAAATGACACATTCAATCAAGACCTGTTAACAATCTCCGAGTGGGGTAAAGCGAATAGAGTTGATTTTAATGCGCTCTGAATACTCAATGTTGTATGTTGACCCATAGGGCCATGGATTCAACAATGTTATCTGTAATATGGGTGGTATAGGTATTGAGGAATCGGAGACTCTTGATGTTCTAGGCATAAGAATTCAATGTGATGTTCATTGGATCGAGCATGTTTTTCAAGTGACGAAAGAAGCATTCAAGTGTCTTGGTTTTCTGAAACGGTGTAAAAATTACTTCACTCCTTCTGATCTCCTTAAAATCTATATCACTTACATCCAACCGAAAATGGAATACAACTTCCATATAAGGGCAGGAGCTTCAAAGTCTATTTTGGAGGTACTGGACCGTGTGCAAAGTAGGGCGTTGGCGCTCATCAATGACAGTAGAGTATCCAACTCTATTGATTCATTGGAACATCGTCGGAATGTGAGTTGTGTGGCGCTGTTCTATAGATATTACCATGGGAAATGTTCGCGAACTTATTCCAAGTGCCCGAGTTTCGTTTCCCTGTACCCGCTTCTCTGGTAGATCACATCGGTTTGTAGTCTATTGTCCAGTTAACCGCACAACGCATTACAGAGAGAATTCGTTTATCAGTCGAACTAGCCGTATGTGGAATAAACTCCCCGCAGAGGTCTTTCCTGACAGTTATAATCTAATAAAATTTAAGTCAAATATCCACAAACACTACTCCCTCTCTCCTCCTTCCTATAATCTATTTTCCTAAAATCAACACAATGCACTGCATTTGTAGAGGACATCCCCAGAGTGTTGGTTAATTAAAAAAAAAAAAATAGAAATTCAATCGGGCTTAAAAACACCCTTTGTATGGAGATGCGACTTTATTCCTTAAGGCGGCAGTAAGCTGACCATATGGCGGTATTACTAAGAAGTTTTTTTTTCAGAATGGTTTACGGGTAATTTCTTTTATCTTGCTATGAAATATGTGGCGATAAAATAAAATGAAGATAAAATAAAATAAAGTTATATAAATTTATATATAATCTGAAAAACGGACTTAGAATATGCATTTTAAATCAGTTAGCCCAAGTTAGCCCAAGTTGCCCCTGTATGTGAAAAAATGAAAACTATAATTACAAATTTTTTAAGTACAAATGGAAATGGTGTATATATTCAAATAAATACAGATTGGTTCATTTAATAATTTTAACATTTTAACATTTTAACTTGTCCACTAATTTGGCCCCTTTACATAACCCACACCAGGGCTGGGGGAAATAAATATAGACGTTCGTTTATATTTCTTACAAATACAAAATTTTTTTTTGTTTTTGATGAAATTTTGATATAAAAACTATTATTTAATGATTCTTTTACAATGAGAATTTGTTTCACAAAGTAAATTTCTAATAAAATAAAGAAAACAGTTTTTGTTACTTTTTCCAAATTTCCATATATATGTATATGGTCACCTCACCTCACCTTACCACATCAATAACAACAACCTAGAGTTTCCAACTCCTAGCAATTTTATTCCGGAGCCTAACAAACTATCAACTACGGCTTAGACATGCTCTTCACATGTTTCATTAAATAAATTATGATTAAAAGTATAAAAATGTTTACATTTGAAAAACGTTTTAAACATTTTCATTAAATCGCTTAAACCTTTTAGGGTAGAATTTATATTAAAGGGGTTATCTTTTAAGTTATTTTTAATAAATATTGGTGTTTTTGTTGTTGCTGTGTTTATTGTTGCTGTTGTTGCATTATTGTTGCTGGGATTGTAATCAATGGAAAATTGCTTTTGATATTGTTTGAGCGTAATCGGTCAAGGGGAATTTTCCGAATCGGAGCCACCAAATGAATGCATTGGAAATAGTGGATACCAGCCACCAATATGTTGACCCATATTGATTTTATCCAAATTAACCTCAGTACCACCCAAGCCTTGATTATGTTCGAAACCCACACACCGTTGCCATACCATTATGACAATGTTGCGGCCAAAAACATCGGCGCTCTGAAAAGAGAGCTTTATAAAAATAATTTCAGTTATAAAAAAAAAAAAAATAGAACCCACCTGATATTTGATGGTTTGTTTATAAAAAGGCTCTGCTGAATGTCTTACCACACGCGTTTTTTTCTTGTGACGCAAACGTTCTCCATCCTTTATGTAACATTTAACATAAGTGTCGGGTGGTGTTTCACAATCCACTGGTACTATTTTGCGTGCGCAAATGATCTGGTAAAAAAAAGAAGTAATAATTTGTAAATATAATAAGAAGATGATCAAAGATTTCGATCGAAATTAATAATAAAATTTAAAACAATTCTGTTTTATTTTATTTTATTAAAATTTATGACCTCAAGCCGAACTTAAATTAAAATTATCTAACAACAAAAAAGGTCAACTATACACACATATGGGTAATTCCATGTCAAATCAACCAATGGGTGTACACTACCTTCTCCAAATTGTATGATTTTTCGTAGGAAGACAGATTATTACAGAACTAAAATAAGTGCAAAGTTTGAGGGCACTGGCACTTCTGTATCCGGAAATATGTGGTCTTGAAAATCGTAAAAAAAGTTCAAAATTTACAAAGTTGTACTTACTTAATTATCATTTTCTTGAAAAGTATTATAGTTACGCAACTCATCAAGGTTGCATTTGAAAGGTTAATTAATTACCTTTAATTTGATATACAACATGATTTTTTTTTTTGGAAAGGTCTTGGCCTATAATTCGGGAGGCTATAGCTGCAAAAAACGACAATTTTAAAAATCTGAAAAAAATATATGTTTAAGATTGGTTCCTTCCCTAAAGTTCCAAAAAATTTCAGACTGGGGGTATGCTTGGATCCAGAAATATTTATCATAGAGTAAAGGTAGATATTTAAAAAGTCGATGCTGTTACTGTTACTGTTTATGAATGTGGTTGGTTGTGCTCGTGAGCGTCGGCGGGCTATGCACGCACGCCGCTATTTGTTTCTGGTTCTTTAGCTCTGTACTGTACTCAGTACAGACCTGTGTTAGGGTTGGTTTGACAGGTAATTATGTTAGAGCGAGACAACAGTATAAATGTTGTCGGGTGTGGTTCGTAGTGTCAAATAACTTGGATATAGAGAAATTATTGAAAAACGAGAAGTCAATGGAAGTACCACGAAAAAAAACCATTCTAAGCACGTTGCTTTAAAAAACCACATGTGTTGCTATAAAATCAATATTTTTAAATAAAACCAAAAGTATTCAAAGTGATTGTTTTTTGCCTCTGTAAACAATATGTCATTTAATACAATATATTGTTGTAATCCATTTAAAAAAGTTGCTCATGTCCGGAATGCGAGAGGACTTCGAAAAGTTCAGCAATGGATGACTGGAATTAGTAATAACATTTCAATATCAAATAAAATATGTGATATATGCAGAAGAGAACTTTATAAATTAAAAAGAAGTCTAAACAATAATATTCAATCTATGAACGAGCCAGAAAACGAGACTTCAGACTCGGAAAGTGAAGCATCAGTTTCGGGAGATGTTCGAATTTCTAAGTTAAACGAAAGTTTAACATATTTACAAGAATCTCCAATATGTTCGAGAAAAATTCCATTAAAAGGGTATACAACTAGAAAGTTAGAAAAAATAACAACATCAATTAAAACCAACATTTTCCCAAATTCAACACCTTCAACCTCTCACGTATGCCCAGAATCGGAAATAATCGAACAACTAAAAGAAAAGTTTAAATCAATAACTAAAAACAGTGATAAAATTCAACTTTTAACTATTTTACCTAAAAGCTGGACATTGAAAAGAATGGAGGAGGAATTTCAAATAACAAATTTCATGGCACGAAAGGTAAAAAACTTGGTTGAGACAGAAGGCGTATTGAGTACACCGAATCCAAAACTTGGAAAACGATTGCCATTAGAAATTGTTGATGTGGTGAAAATCTTTTATGAAACTGATGATGTCAGCAGATGTCTACCAGGATGTAAAGACTACGTGTCAATAACAGAAAATGGTGTAAAAGTAAAAAAAAATAAAAGACTTTTACTCGGAAATCTTCGAGAAGTTTATGCTTTATTTAAAGAAAAACATGAAGGGATAACTATTGGAATTTCTAAATTTTGTGAACTTCGGCCAAAAAAATTTGTTTCTAGCAGATGCGTCAGGAAGCCATAATGTATGTGTTTGTAAAATTCATCAAAATACAAAACTAATGCTCCACGCAATAAACCTGAAAAAATTGACAGAAAATGTGCAGGATTTTGTGCTGGAAACTTATAAAGATTGTTTAAACAGACTTATATGCAATCCCCCATCACCAAATTGCTACCTTGGCAGATGTAGCATGTGTCCAGATATACAAAATTTTAAAGAGAAACTTGGTGAATTATTATTAGAAAATGAAATTCATGAAATCATATATAAACAGTGGATAAGTGTAGATAGAGACTCTTTGGAAACTATTATTAAAGAAACTGATTCTTTTCTGGATTCTTTATGCGAAAAACTGCAAACTCTTCTACCCCATTCATTCGTATCTAAAGAGCAGGGTGCATTTATGGCTCACAAAAAGTCTGCGTTGGAAGAAAATGAGTATTTAGTAATTTGCGACTTCTCCGAAAATGCAACTTTTGTGGTTCAGGATTCTGTGCAAGGCTTTTTATGGAATAATAGCCAGGCCACACTATACCCAATAGCAATTTATTACAAATCAAATGGAAAATTAGAAACTACAAATTTTATAATAATATCAGACTGTCTAATACATAATACCATAGCAGTTCATTTATTTCATCGCCACCTAAATGAGTTTTTAAAAAACAAGTTTTTGAAAATACCAAAGAAAATTTTATATTTTTCGGACGGTTCTTCCGCTCAATTTAAAAATAAAAAAAACTTTGCCAATTTATGCCATCATAGCGAAGATTTTAATTGTTCCGCTGAGTGGCATTTCTTTGCTACCAGTCACGGCAAAGGACCTAGTGATGGTCTTGGGGGAACGGTAAAGCGTGAAGCACGAAGAGCCAGCTTGCAACGTCCATTCGAAGATCAGATAACTACTCCTCTCCACTTGTATAATTGGTGTCAGCAAACTCTTCAGAACTGCAACTTTGCATATTTAACGGAAAAAGATTATGAAGAAGAAGAGAAATTGCTAACTGATAGATTTATAGGATTACGTACAATTCCGGGAACTCAAAAGCAGCACAGCTTCGTACCAATTTCAAAAACACAATTACAAGCTAAAATTTATTCCGCTGATAGCAAATTTGTAATTGAAAACATTTATAATAAAACTAAACAACAACAACAGCATTCATCATAATAATGTCAACAACAACAACAACAACAACAACAGCATTCATAATAATAATAATTCACTTGTTAAATATCTACCTTTACTCTATGATAAATATTTCTGGATCCAAGCATACCCCCAGTCTGAAATTTTTTGGAACTTTAGGGAAGGAACCAATCTTAAACATATATTTTTTTCAGATTTTTAAAATTGTCGTTTTTACAGCTATAGCCTCCCGAATTATAGGTCAAGAGATGTGACCTTTGACCTTTCCAAAAAAAATCATGTTGTATATCAAATTAAAGGTAATTAATTAACCTTTCAAATGCGACCTTGATAAGTTGCGTCACTATAATATTAATCAAGAAAATGATAATTAAGTAAGTACAACTTTGTACATTTTTATAGTTTTTCCCGATATTCAAGACCTCATATTTCCGGATCCAGATGCGTCAGTGAACTTAAATTTAGGATTTTTCTTATTTCTCGGATACACTTTAATCCTGCCAAAATTCAGCCAATTTGGAAACAGTGATGCAAAAACAGCCATATTTTAAGTTGAGTTCAGATGGTTTAACCCATATTTATATAATAAATTCTAATATAAATATATATTTCCATAAATAACTAAACCAACTATACAAAGACTTTTCTGTTTCCGAGCCAAATTTCTTTAATGTCATGTCCTTGCGGGCCAAATTCCAAGTAAATTCTTAATTTGTAAAATTTTATGCTAAATTTTTATCAAAATTTCAGATAAATCAAAAAATGTATTTATTTTATTTGAAATATATTTTATTATTTCTTTTTTTGACATTGTTGCAAAATATTTTTTTTTTAATACATTCTTTATTTTTAATCTATCCGAAGATAATGTGCAAATTTGTTAAACTTAATTTTAAATCACAAGGGATATGTAGCTCCAATGTGTTACATACCATAAGAATATACAATACAGGTTGGTTATCAAGATTAATATTTACTAGCAGCGCCCAGCACTCGAAAGTCGAGTGCAAATTCTAGAAATTTTATTTTTCCATTTAATTTTTTTTAAGGTTTTTTTAATCTATATATATATTACGGTGGGTCGCATTTGTATGGGGTAAAAATAATTATCGTATTTTCCTTTGGAATAGTAATAAAAAGTTGTATTTAATCGAAAAAGCTCTTTTGATGATATGATCTTCAATCCGCGCAACACATATAAAAGTTCTAATAATTAAAAAAAAAATGTGTGTGTTTAATTTATTGTTTTTGTCATGTAAAATATTAGAGAATGTAGATGTAAGTTAAAGTAATATGCATTTTTACATTTTTACTTTCCAAAAGTTTTTGGAGTCATGAATTACTTTTGAATGAGTTTTTATTTCAAACCATATTGGAGCGTATACTTTAATCACAAATTCTGCCAATGTTGCTACATAAAGATGCAATATTCTATTCGGCTTTTTCAGCCATCGTGTATTTGACAACTTTCCTGGAGCTCTTAATGCTAAATCTTCAGGACAGTTTCCATTTATTAATGCATTTATCATTTCATATAGATATTTTCGATCAGTGCTGATGTTTTCTGATTGAAGATCTGAAAGTTCACTTTGTATTATTTTATAAGATATAACTGGTAGTTTTTCACAGTTTTCTATCAATTTCCCGATGGGGCCAATGGAAGAAAAAGGTCCAATTGTAGAACCATCTCATTTATTCAACAGGTGCCTAGGAGGCGATTCATTCAAATGGAACATACAAATAATCCACTGCTGTAGGCGCTGAAGATTTTTTTCCAACAGCCTAATCACACCATTATCCATTATCTTTTCGTGTATTTACCACAGTACCATCACATCCAATGGCCTCCAAAATATTAGGACGAATGTTTTTTTTTTAGAAGTAGATCTTGTATTGATTCCTCTATACCATTAGCAGTTCCTACAACTGGAGAAGCATAACCAAGGTAACGCGAACCAGGTTCGTTGAGAACCGTAATATGTTCCTCCTTCACTTGCTGCCTGTAGTTTTTTGCCCCATTTCGTACTATCTTCAGGGTTTTGTTCTATTGTTACAATAAAAATATAAAAAGAAGACTTTTATAAAATAATGAAATGCATGAATATTAAAATACCATCCGCCCGTCAAAATATAATGCATTAATATCAATGTTCTCATCATTACTCGATAGCACAGCACAATTTTTATCCTTCGCCCGCCAAAGTCTCAATTTATCTATAACACCGGCATCTGCTGATATGTCGTGTAATACAGCTGAAGCTATAGCTGGCACCGCTCTGTCTGAAACACCATATATGTCGCAGGTTGGAGCCAAAGTTGGAAAACTGTTGGAATATCAACATTTGGAAGCTTAATTTCTTCTAAGGAGCTATTTGACTATTCCGTTTCGGATGATTCATCTGTAATCACTTACGACTTGCAATAAGTATTGCTTTTCTTTAATTTTATATTATTATATTAATTTTATATTTCATATTCTTTTGAATAAAATGTCTTTTTTTTTAGCTTTGGGTCATTTTATTTAGGAAAATATAGATAGTTTTTATACATAATATAATTTTATAACAAAATTGGTTAAAAGTTGTTTTAATTTATATTCGCGAGTAATAAGCAGATAATTGCAGCAAAGATATATCACAATGGATTATTTTGATCCCAGTAGCACTGAACTGTTAAAGAAGTAAAAATTAACCGAATTATTTTTCTTAAATTCTAAATGGTGGTTTCATCGAGCTTAATAGAAGAACTCGTTTTTGGTAATTTTTTTTTAAAAATATCTTAAAATCCAAAGTTGGCCTTGGCAAATAAGGGTTAACGTTCTCGGATTTATCCCAAATTGTAGCAACAGAAGTCCTACACATTTCGTTATTATATTTTAAGCATCGCATCTAAAAATTCAATAGCACTTACAAAATATACGAATTTTTCGAATAAATTGTCTTTTATTAGCTTGGGGTCATATGTGACCCCAATTCCAAAAGAGTTAATGGGGTCATATTGTTTTTTTTCCGAAACCCTAGGCTATTAAGATAAAATATAACATTTAAAAGTAGAAAAATTATGACTTTTTGACGCAAAGTATTTAGAAAGAGTACATTTACAGAATATTTTAAAAAAATCCCATTTTTCTCCAAATCCGCAAAACTAAAATACTTGTCAAAAAAGTTCTGGCATAGGGATTTGCCTAAAAATTCACACAGTTAATCTCTAACATGCATTTAACAAAATCCTAAAGCACCAGATTCATTTTTTAAATTTTGTTTAAGAAAATTTTTTAAAACTTGAAAAAGGAGTTTTCAAAATTTTATCAAAAAATATTCCCATATTCGGTCTGAATACGCAATAGGTTAACAACGTGGTAATAAAACAATACTTCATATCTTAGTACTTGTAAGTATAAAGACAAAAAAAAATTATGGCTTTAATTAATTTCTCAAAATTGAAAAAAAATGCCTTCAAATTTCGTGACATAGTTTTTTTTTTGGCACAAAAATGGTCTGGGGCATTTGCTATTTCTTGGCGAGTTTTTATATGATTTTGAAGTTTTATAGCTTTTTGAAAAGACGATTTAAAACTAATCCAAAATTATATAACAACTTTTCAGAAGAATTAATCGTTAGAACTAAATTTTCGTAAAATTCTAAAAAAAAATCATATTTTCCCCATATAAACACACTTTAAATTTTCAGTCGCGTTGAGGGACATCTTAATGTTTTTTGATTGGCCCAAAACTTTGTGTTTCGAACTTTTTTTTGCTATTCACATATTTCTAGGGGTTGGGCGCGAGAGTTTGAACACTTTTTTTTAACGGCACCCTATTGTGCATGCATAACTTTCCTCAACGAATTTAAGCAGTTTATAGCTCAAAAGAAAGAGCTTGATCTACTGAGTGTTCAGAGAGTGAAACGATCAAGATCCATTCATTAGAAGAGGAGCTATGAGAATTCGAATTGCTTGAGTGAATGTGTCCCATAAGAAATGAACAGGGAAGAATCGCGTTTGAGTATAACTTGAGGAAGGTGGGAGTTGAGTAAATTTCAATGATTGATGACATATCTGTGTCTAAATACTTTTCATAAAAAAAAAAAAAAAACAAGTGAGACCGACTATATGATACCCTATACCATGGTTTAGAAACCCTATCGCTTCGGTCCAACTAATTGGATATAGAAAATAAGCATAAACCAAATTTGAGGGGAATTGTTTTTAATTTTTTTTGGATGCAGATATGAAAAAGTTCATATCGGGTGCCATATTTATATGGGGACTAGGTCGAAAAATAACCCGATCATGACCATATTTGGTAAAATCACTTATATTTTGAAAAAATATATACAAACCAAATTTGAGAAAAATCTGTGCAATATTTTTGTTTTTTTGTTAGATTTAATTGAAGATCGGGAAGCAGCTCTATATGGGGCCTATGACTGAGAATTGTCCTATAGCGATTATTTTTGGACTAGTGATTAATGGATATAATTAACATGTACAAACCCAATTTGACTGAGATCTATATGATATTTTTGGTCTTGTGGCAATTTATGTCGATTTCATAGGGGTCATTTGTATGGGGACTAGGTCTGAACATGGACCGAATTTCGCCAATTTCATCCTATGGCCGATAAAAGCTTATATATCAAATTTGCTTATTATCCTTGAATGGATAGATTGTAAATACAGACTACTAAAAAAAAAAATATTTGCGATCTGTAGTTTGATTAAAAGGTTTACATGGGCACACAGACGGACGGACGGACGGACGGACGGACGAACGGACATCGCCAAATCGACTCAGAAAGTGATTCTGAATCGATCGGTATAATAAAGGAAGGGTTTAGGTCAAATATTTTTGGTAGTTACAAACAGCACCACAAAGTCATTATACCCAAAACACATAGTGGTATAGGGTATAATGAAGGAAATCGGCCGATTAGAACGGCCAGACGGACTGACTTTAGTTTTCATAAATTTTTTTAATATATAAGATTTGGCAGTTATATCTGAAATAAAAGTTTTAAAATTTTTCATATAGAATTCGCGTGTCCAAAAATGTGTCCTAGTTCTAATTTTTCTTCAGAATTATTATATTCATATAAAGGTTTATCGAGGGCTTATATTCAAAAAGTGCTATTTACATTTGACAGCAATATTAATTTTTGATTTCAAACAGTTGTCTGATATAACTGTCAAATATAATAATAATTTTGATATCGTACATGATTAGTATGACTAATTCTTAATAAATATTGTAACAAATCGATCGACAAATACTTTCAGATCATATTAATAAATTAGTTTTACACGCTCTCTTTAAAATAATTATTGATGCAGATAGCACTTTTTTAATATATAAGCCATCGATATACAAATTTGTTTATACTGTATTAAATATAAAAACTAATTAGTCTATATTTTTTCATAAAATAACGAATAAATTTGAAGAATTTTATGAATACACTAAATTTGTTTTATTTAAAAAAAAAAAAATCCTGATGAAGAAAATATTTATATGTTTTCATAATGAGCAATTTGACATCAAGAGTACCCCACGGGTTGATTTCAGAAAATAGGTCGAGGATATTATTTTTTAGAATTATTAAAATATTATCAACAAGTTCTATCGAAATCCTTCCACAAATATATATTATATCGATATTTTATTCTAAAAAAAGTATATCTCCTTAAATTTTGCTTTTGACCTTAAAGAGGGACAGTTTATAGTGTTTCAATTTAACCTTAATTTACAAGATTGAGGACTTATATCAACTTATGTAATATTTTGATAAAATATATTTGAAATATGATAACACCAAAACGATGTGGCCTAAAAGTTGGAAAAATATGAAAAAACACACTTTTCTTCAAATCCGCTGAAATTAAAACGCTGCTCTCGCCAAATTAAGAACAGGATACCTACAATATTTGGCATTTTTAATCGCATATATTTTGTTAACAAGACACTGAAGTGCGTTTGTTGATTTCGGAAAATTTCTTGAAGAAAATTTTAGAAAAAGTAAAATTGGAGATTTTGAAATAATGCAAAAAAATAAGTACCTTTTTGACATTAATTTAGAACGGTATAACAATAGGCGAGATGCAAATTACTTTACATATGATTATTAAGGGATCAGCAGAATGCAAAAATGTTATTGTTCTAAATTATTTCAATGTCTTTAAAAATGTGAGCTCGATTTTCTTAATCAAGTGGTCTGCGGTGCATTTATTGCCTGGGGAACTGATATAACTTGGCTGTTTTTGTACCGAGAATAGATTTTGTTACTTTATTAGAAAGATAATTTACTCTAGATTATGGTTTATTAATTAGTTTAATTAAAGCGCAATTATTAATATCAAAATTTTTGTGAAAAATTATTTTTTTTTGATAATTTTTACATATAACTTCATATTTGAACTTTGAACTCAATGCGCGTCCAGAAAGCATTGTCCGATTTGGCTTAAATTTCGCACACTAAAGTTTTAGATCCAGTGTCACAATAATCCGACCCGCAAGTCTTGAAATTTAAATAAAAAAATGTTTGTCACCCTAGTGTTCATTCGTGGCTGTTTCAGTGACGACTAAAAACAAGAGCGTAAGAATACATGTAAGTTAAGCCTGAACCAATTGTTCTATGAAATGAACAGGCCTGTTATAAAGGGGAGTTCCCTAACTATTTCATAAAATAAACTATGGAAATAAAATGTCTAGTAGATAACGGTTCATAAAAATATATATATTTTTTTAAGTTTCAATCAAATAGCTTTTTTAATCAATAAATTTTTATTTCTAGACCGTGTTAAATCAAAACCGTGTAAAAAGAGGATTGTGTGTGTATGTATATTATTTAAAAAAAAGTTCTAGAAAAGCACTTATTTTCGGCGTTTTCAGAGCGTTCCAAATCAGGGTAATAAAATACTATTCTAGTTCTGACAAATCAATATACTGTGTCGCATAATTTATACCAAATAAATTAATAATATTAATAATATTTAAATCGGTTTGTAACAATTTTTCTGCGGTAATAAATTTTTATAGATATTTTTTTTTTCTGTTAAAATATACCTCAACTTCAACAGTTCCTTTGATTTTGTTAAAGCCCATCTTTAGTTCGCCATGACGTTCAGTTATCAAGCGATAACCCTTCGGATGTATTTGTCCAGGACCCAATTGTAGACCATAACTGGTCGAAATACCGCTAAGAGCAGATGAAACCGATGTCGATAAATTACTCGAAGAGTCTGACAGTGAGGTTTGATTTTTCGAAGTGATATTTAGCGATGGAGTGGTCATACTCTGCTTGCGTAACATGGACGGACTACCGGTTGTGTTCAAATTCATTGCATTACTCTTACGAACTGTTTCGTTGCTATCATAAGCTTCGCTACCAATGCTGACATTCGCTGAAAATACACTGGCCTTACGTTGTGGATTGTCGGAGGTATCCGTGACATTCATTGCAAATACACTAGCCTTACGTTTTGGACTTTCAGTGGTGTTCGTGACATTCATGGCAAAGATACTACCCTTGCGTTGTGGACTATCCGAGATTTTCAAATTAAATGTACTACCTTTACGTTGCGATTTCGGGCTGGCCTGAGCACCCAAATAATATTGTCTTTCTTGCACACCCTGCGAGACATTTGTTGCCGATGAGGCTTGTTTCAACATGGCGAGAGCTTGCTTGGTTGTCGGTGGTGGTAAATTGCCACCACTGCCCTTCCATTTAGGTGTAAAACGTTTTTCTTCATCATCGGATGGTGGACTGGTGGCACTGTTACCAATGCCCACTGGCAATTGTTGTTGTTGTGTCAAATCAAAGACCGAACTTTTGCGACTACTGGGATTACTTGGTAAGCCCACACGACTAGTACCTAAAGTGAAAAATTCAATAGGTAGATTTAATAGATCCAAAATAAAGTTATCAATAATATCAATTCAATTTTGAAACTTTTTGAGTATGATAAATATAGTTGCTATTATACTCGCATGTTATGCAAACACTTATATAACTTAAATAAGAAAAAGGAGCAAAAGTCATTAATAACAATAAATATCATGCAAAAAATGTTCTCCAAAAAATTCAATTCAAAAACTTTAAATATTTTGTGCATAAATATAGTATATTCCTTGTGACGAATATGCGCATTAGGACGTTACACCGTAAACGTATTTTTTGATATTTACGGCTCTTGAAGCGAAGTATGAATAGATATGGCCCAAAAGATTCTTGAAATTTTTTTCAGAGTGTAGTGATTATGTGATATATAAACTGGCAGGATTGCCATGTGGTGGTATGTGATATATAAACTGGCAGGATCGCCATGTAGTGATTTGTGGTCCTTTATATGGTTTTTCAACTGGCAGAGTTTGCCATTGGTTGATTTAGAACGGCAAATAGTTCTTACAGAGTAAGGGCAAATATAAATTTTAGTTGAAAGAAACCCTTTTTATACTAAATTTGGTATTTACTTTCACCAAATAAATATTGCATTACACTATGCATAGAACAGTTTCACTAGTAATTGACACTATTGATTGTCTGATCTATGTACTATGTATGCATTTCAGACTTGTGAGGTATACTAAAAGAGTTTTTAAGGGCCCGTTCGGGGTTGCACAACTCGGTTTTATCCTAATATTTGGGTTATTAAATATAGACTAGTATGCCCTGTCATGCTTCGCTACGAGTTACCGAGACTTATTGACATGTATGTTTCCAAAATCAATTTTTCCTACGAAGTTTGTATTATGCAATTAAAACGTTTTAATTTATTTATTTAATATTTTTATATTTCAATGCCTGCTGATATAAATGTTTTTTTTTGTTTTTTCATTCGGCGCAAAAATATAGCTGGCCATGAGAAAAACATGAATTTTCCAAATTATATTCGGCAACACTTAACGATTGGCCTAAAATTTAGATTATCATTAGGCAATTTTTTTATTTGAGCGATTTTTGATTTTGGAGATTTATGATTTTGGCGATTTTTGATTTTTTAGATTTTTGATTTTGAAGATTTTTGATATTTACTTTTAGCGATTATTGGTTTTGGCGATTTTTGAATTGGCCACATTGGCCCACATTTTCCACGACTACTCACATCTATAATATAAATAGGTAAGGCAATTTCTTGTCACCGATGATTTGTTCCACAGTTTTCTCCCAATTTTAACCAAACCTATCTTATTTAAAAGGTATTTATTTTTTTTGAAAATGATCCATATATTCTTGATCCTTAGGATAATATGGTTTGTCATTATTTAAAGCAAGTTGGTATTTTAAATAGAAAATATGACTAAAATATGGAGTCACCTTTAAAGATTTTAAAAAATTTAGTGTGTTAGTTATTTGTTCATAAATTTTATTTTTGCGTAAAATTTTAATTTCGCGATTTATATCTAATTTAATCATATATCAATTTTTCTGCCATATATTAAAAAATTTCAAAAATAATATTTTGCTTTACTTTGCACAATCTCAACCAAATACAATAGCTTTATGATTTATTTTTATAATATTAAAATTAATATAACTAATAACTTTTAAAACCAGATTTTGGCATTGAACTGCTAACAAATTTACATATGTGAGTGATATTTAATGAACTACAACAAATTTATAATAACTTTAAATTTAACAAATCAAAATATAAAATTCTTATGCGCAAAAAATAAGCAACCCCCAACAACATGTTTTGGGTGTTTTTATGAAAAGAAACGAAAAAGAAATACGCAAAAAGGGATAATCTGCTTAGTGTCACCTAAATCATATTAAATTTTATTGCTGAGTTGAATTTCCAATAACATTAATAAGACAGCAACACAAATCACAGCAATATGTCCGCAAAAATTTGCCTAAGAGACCTTAAGCATATTTTTATTTTGTATCAACTTATCTAATATTGCTGCGAGTACGTGGGCGAAATCTTGAGTAGGGACGATTAAAGATAAATGACACTAGGCAACAAAAAAAAATTACACTTTAAAAATTTACACTTTATGTATAGAAAACTTGAAAATAGCAATTTTCATGTTTGATCATGGTATAATGGGTTTGTGTCGATGTTTGTAACTACAAAAAATATTATAGCGATCGACTCAGAATAACTTTCCGTCCGTCCAACCGTCTGCTGGCTGTGTGTCCATGTAAACCTTTAACCAAACTACAGGTTGTATAAATATATATTTTTTTTTGGTATATAAGCTGTTGTTGGCCATCAACGAATGTTCAGACCTAGCCCCCCAAACAAATAACCTCTACCAGATCGACTTATATAGCCGTTACTTCCATATTATCATAAAAATATTGGAAAAATTTGGTGTATGTATTTTCTTTACACTCATAAATAAGTACCCAAAATAAATTCCTGTGGGACCATTCGCATAGCTGATTCCTGGTCTTCTCTTTTTTTCAAAAACAAACATATTGCACAAATTTTTATACCCTGTACCACTTTGTGGTAAGGGTATAATTAGTTTCTGATGATGTTTGCAACTACCACAAATATTTGACTTAGACCCATAATTTTCTGAGTCGATTTAGCGATGTCAATCCGTCCTATAAGCTTTTATCGATCATAGGACCAACGCTATGAAATTGGTGAAAAGCGGTGCATATTAAGACCGAGTTTCATACAAATAACCCCTTTCACGCTAACTAAAATGGTCGTGAAAGCCCCATCATATATATATCGAAAAAATTTGGTTTATTTGTCTCTATTATACCCACTAATCAGTAGTACAAATATAGTCCCTGTAGGACCATTTTTAGTTACACTCCCCATATAGAGTTGATACTCAGTCGTCACTTAAATCTATCAAAAATCCAAAATATCGCATAAATTTTTCTTAAATTCAGTTTACATATGGTTTTGAGAAAAATAAGTGAATTTACTAAATATGGTCATGAGTCCAGTTTTGACCTATCCCTATAAAAATAACATCAGGTATGATCTTATTCATATCTGCATCCCACAAATTAAAAACAATATCAGTAACATTTGACTTATTCTCCTTTTCTCTATCCAGTTAGGATACCCTTGGAAAAGGGTATTGCATACCCGGTCTAGACTGACTATAATTTTCTTGCTTTTTTTCAAGTTTTTGAGAAAACTAACTGACTTTTTAAAATTTAGTCTCGATCGGTCAATTCCTAGCGACGGCAACAATTTCATAATCAGGGTATCGCCTAGTCGGTCGAGACCGACTATAACTTTCGTACTGTTGTATTTTTTTTTTTAATAGTTCAACTATTCAGTCATATGTATATCGAGTTAGGAACTAAAAATAGCCACATATAAAGTTCAGTTTGATTGTTGCTTAGTGTAATTTTTTTTTGTTTTGTTTAGAGAAGAAATACCCACATTTTGAATCTTAAATGAATTGAATAGAAAATTCTTTAGACAAAAGTAAGTTATTTTTGTGGTCATGACTTCAAAGAAGCACTTTTGTAAATTTGATGGGACCAAAGATATGGAAATATAGGTTTTAGCAGCTTATCGAATCACCACCATTTACCTACTAAGAGCTTTCATGATATACTCCACTACTTATACCCTATACCAATATGTGGTTTGGGTATAATGACTATAATGCTGCTGTTTGTAAGTACCAATAATATTTGACCTAGACCCATCTTTTATTATACCGATCGAATCAGAATCACTAGCTGATTCGATTTAACGATGTCTGTCCGTCCGTCCGTCCGTCTGTGTTTCCATGTCAAACTGCAGGCCGCAAATATGAATATCTTTCGATGAAATTTGGTATATAAGCTTTTATCGGCCATAGGATGAAAGCTATTGAAATTGGTGAGAATCGGTCCATGTTCAGACCTAGCACCCATACAAATGACCCCTATGAATTCAACATAAATTGCCATAAGATCCAAATTGGTCAAATTGGGTTTGTATGTATATATTACATCCATTAATCAGTAGTCCAAAAATGATCCCTATTGGACAACTCTTAGTCATAGGCCCCATATAGAGCTGCTTCCCGATCTTCACTTAAATCTATCAAAAACAAAAATATTGCACTGATTCTTCTCAAAGAGACTTTACCGAACATGGTCAGGATCGGTCCATTTTGGGGCCTAGTCCCCATATAGATATAGCATCCGATATGAACTTTTTCATATCTGCAGCCAAAAAATTAATAAAAATCCCACTCAAATTTGGTTTATGCTTATTTTCTACATCCAGTTAGTTGGGCCTGAGAGATAGGGTCTCTAAACGCACGGTATAGGGTATCATATAGTCGGTCTAGACCGATTATAATTTTCTTACCTGTTTTCAATAGACTTTAACTGTTGTATGAAAAAGTATCGCATTAATTTTTAAATTTCAAATATATATTTTCCGAAGAGGCCATGTTGACTGTAAGCCTATAACATTTGCAACAGAATACGAGGGCGGTTCAATAAATTCATCAATTTAACAACAAAAAGTTTTTCGACATAGTCTTCCAAATTTCACTTGAATATGGGAATACATCACCATGCACCATAATTGGTAGGTATATAGGACAAACGCCATTCACTTGAAAATAATACTTCTAAGAAAATTCAGTTCTATTTTTTTATGCTTTCTATCTTATTTTGCTGACAAACAATTGAATATACCCGTTAGGCCATTAGAATGATCTTCCTTGGGGTTATCATGCGATATATCACAATCCTAATCAGGTTGGTCTAAAGTGACCGCTTGGAGCACTTGAATATTACATGCTGTTATATGCGAATATATCTATAATATTAATAGGCTAAGAGATTTTTTTTTACCGATTTTTTGTTCTACCGTTTTATCCGGCTTTTGACCAAACGTATATTATTTGAAAGGTATTTCTTTTTAGCTGTTCACCAGATGTACAGATTTTTAATTTTTTTTCTTTATTTTGAGTAAATTGCATATAAAGTTGCTATTAACACATACATAAAAATATACATATGATATCATATATATATATATTATGATTTATTAAATTTGTTAATGTGTTTGTTAATGAGTTTGTCACCTTCATTCACAATAAAAATAAACCAAAAAATTTTTGGTTTGTGAATTGGCTAAGCTGAAAGTTGCCTAGAAATTGCACTCGAATTTCGAGCGCTGGAATCTGCTAGTATTATTTATTATATGAAATGAATAAATATTAATAAACTCAATTTATTATTTGTCAGATACATGTTTATGGTCTCTTAAAATCTTAGATATTTATTTATCTTCACACCCTTTAGAACAAATATGTACCCATAAATTGGAAGCTATTCTCATTTTCATATAAATTGCAGACTGAGCATATGCTACTTGTCTTATTTCAAATGGAAGTGCCATTTATACACGAGCAACCCTACTCTATCTTTTATCAGTAGATAAGTAACTCTTATAGTGCGTTTACATTTAAGCAAAATCTAGTATGTACGAGATTTCGAGCGAAATCTAGCTCATTTTTACCAGGTTTCCTATACAAAACAAAATCTAGCTCGTTACTAGATTTGTGCAAAATCTCACCAAATCTTGTCAAACTTGGGCACTACCAAATGATACTACTGTGTTTTTTTAATATTGTAGTAAAAAATTAAAACGCAGTGACTGAAAAATTGACATTTAAAAACAAAAGCAAACAAGTTGAATAAAAAGGAAATGAAATATTAATTACGAATTAACAAAAACAATTACGAATCTATAATATAAAATTATTTAGTAATTGAAAATAATAATTATGGAAAAATAATATTTAATTATGGAAAATAAATTTGTTTTTGCTGTTCAAACAATACATTTAAAAAATGCTGATTTTTTTTTTCGCAATATGTCTATTTCAGTTTGTGCTTTTTTTAATTTTTGATGCAAAATATAATTATAAAATCTGTTCTTTCAAGAATTTTCCATATTTCCATTTTCATATTGTTTTGTTTATTTTTGGTATTTCTAGTTTATATGTTTTATTTTAATGAGCTGTTTATTGTTGTGGAAACAAAATCTCACTAAATATCAAAAAAGTTAGATGTAAACGGTATAGATTTTGAAATAGATTTCAACTAAAATCTACTAGATTTTCCTCAAATGTAGACGCACTATTAGCGGAAATTTTGTTGCAAGTATTGTAGTAACTTTGTAATTTATTTGTGAATGCATATCACGATAATGTGAGTTCATCACGCTTACTGTTTACTCTTCACGTTCCTTACTTACAATAGGTTTATTATTGTTTTCCACTGCGTACAAAAGGACGAGCATTATTAAGAGATGTAATTTGTAAACTTTGACAGACATCGGACCATTCTTTTTCTATACTGGATACATTTTTATACCCTATACCACTATGTGGTTTGGGTATAATGACTTTGTGTTGCTGTTTGTAACAACCAAAAATATTTGACCTACACCCATCGTTAATTATACCGATCGAATCAGAATCACTATCTGATTCGATTTAACGATGTCCGTCCGTCCGTCTGTGTGTCCATGTAAAGCTTGTAATCGAACTGCAGGGCGCAAATAAGAATATATTTTGATGAAACTTGGCATATAAGCTTCTATCGACAGGATGAACGCTGTTGAAATTGGTGAAATTCAGTCTTTGTTCAGACCTAGTCCCCATACAAATGACACCTATGAAATTGCCATAAGATGCAAATTATCATATAGATCTCAGTCAAATTGGGTTTGTATGTGTTTATTATATCCATTAATTAGTAGTCCAAAAATATTTCCTATAGGACAATTCTTAGTCATAGGAGCTGTTCCCGATCTTCACTTAAATCTATCAAACAGCAAAAATATTGCACAGATTTTTCTCAAATTTGGTTTGTATAGTCAGCATTAGTCCATTTTTTGACCTAGGGTTTCTAAACGCATGGTATAGGGTATCGTATAGTTGATCCAGTCTGACTATAATTTTCTTACATGTTTTTTGGTTGTCGATGGTTGTCATTTTTTAATAAAGAATCTGAACAATTTCTGCACAAAATCGTATTTTCCGCAACGTCAAATTATTTATTCGTTAATGTGGCAACCCTGCTAATAATGTATCGAAAACGACATATTCCTAAAGTTTTGCAATTAAATAAAAATATCTAACAAAAAACACGTTTTTGGTTCTATTTCCTCATTCAATATAGCAATCCTGTTAATGTATCTATGTGCAAATTAATATCTAGTATTATTTGTACAAGTATAAAAATTATATTATTATATTGGAAAGATATTGATTTTCACATATAATTGACAAACAAGTCATTTAAAAACAAAAAAATGACAAATATTGAATCATTTCAAAAATAGTAAATTTTGGGATTTTGTATTCCTTTTTTGGCCAAACTATAAAAAAGCTGACATATCTGATAAAATATATGGACCAAATTTCATTTTAGTTCCATTTTTTTTATAAGCTCGATTCAAAGTAAGGAGGATTACTTATTTTTTTTCCATTAAATTTTTATTTTTTTTTATTCCATACAAAATATCTTAAAGAATGTATCCTTACCAAACATATTAGGATCTTATCTATGAAACACCTAAACAAGATTTTAATCAAAAAGTTTATAATTGAAATCCTAACCATAACGTTCTGAACCCTTTTAATCACCGGTTAATACTTAATAATTTTTAAATAAACACGAAACAATAACCAAGTTTTCAAAACTTTTGTCTTGCTTTGTTGGTTGGTTTGGCTTGATTTTGATGTTCATAAAGTACTTATAAATTCAGGATCAAAATATGTTGAAGAGTTTTTTGTTTTTCTTCTTGTTCGTTACGCGTGTTACTACTTAAATTTGAAGGTTTTAAATGTAAATATAAATTTTAACGTACATGTAATATAACTTTTGATTAACCAAACAAGTATTAAAACAAAGTTTTTAGACAAATTTTGTTCGCAGAAATCATAAGCTGAAACAATGGCGTGCACAGAGGAGTATTTTTTTTCTTAAAATCTGGCCAAAACTTGATAAATATGAATCTTTTTTTCGATAAACATTTTTTTAAAATTATAATGGTTAAGATCAATAGATTCAAGCGATCTCCATGCCAAAAATACATAAAGGTTTTTATTGACAACATAAAAAAATTAAAAATATTTAACCTGCTGCAATTTACTATACTTAAAAAACGTACATTTTATTATTAAAGTACCTTTTATTAAAAAAGTAATTTTTAATAAAAAACTAGTTTTAATAAAAAAAAACCTTTTAATAAAAAAGTACCTTTTAATATAAAGGTACTTTTTAATAAAAAAAGTGTCCTTTTAATAAAAAAGTACCTTTTAATGACTACAGGCGCACCATGGTACGTAAGAAACTCACATTTGCACAGAGACTTAAATGTTTCTCTAGTAAAGTACGAAATCAGTAGATATAGTGCAAACTTTTTGGAAAAGCTAGAGTCTCACCCGAATCCTCTAGCACGTTACTTAATCAACAATCGTATCCACCAACGCTTAAGAAGGAGGGAGACTGTTAATCTCATTGGATGAAAAATGGATTGATACAATTTTTTTCTTTTTGATGTGTAAACATCTATACGCGCAGGGGGGTAAATTTCAAAAACAGCGTATCATGTAAGCGTAACATGTGAGCGAAAGATGTGAGCGTAACATTTGAGGCGTAAGACAAAATGTGATTGTATTGGTGAAAAAATTATGATATTTTGATAACCTGTTTGAAAATTAAAAATTAAAAATGAAAAATAAAAAATAAAAAATAAAAAATGAAAAAAAAGGAATGAAATGAAAAATGAAAAAAAAAAAATTAAAAATTAAAAATGAAAAACGAAAAATTAAAAATGAAAAATAAAAAATTAAAAATAAAATATTAAATATGAAAAATAAAAAAAAAAAATGAAAAAGTAAAAATGAAAATTGAAAAATAAAAAATGAAAAATAAAAAATGAAAAATAAAAAAGAAAAATAAAAAATGAAAAATAAAAAATGAAACATGAAAAATACAACATGAAAAAAAAAATTAAAAATAAAAAATGAAAAATGAAAAAAAAAAAATTAAAAATGAAAAACTAAAAATTAAAAATGAAAAATAAAAAATTAAAAATGTAAAATAAAAAACTAAAAATGAAAAACGAAAAATGAAAAATGAAAAAACATTAAAAATAAAAAGTAAAAAATTAAGAATAAAAGTGAAAAATAAAAAATGAAAAATGAAAAATAAAAAATAAAAAATTCAAAATAAAAAATTAAAAAAAAAATAAAAAGGAAAAATGAAAAATTTTAAAATGAATAAAAAAAATTAAAACTAAAAAATTAATTAAGAAATGAAAAATGAAAAACTAAAATTAAATATGAGTAATGAAAAATAAAAAATTAAAAATGAAAAATAAAAACTGAAAAATAAAAAATTAAATATAAAAAATAAAAATAAAAAATTAAAAAAAAAAAAATGAAAATTGAAAAATAAAAAATGAAAAATAAAAAATAAAAAATGAAAAAAGAAAAATAAAAATTGAAAAATGAAAAAAGAAAAATAAAAAATGAAACATGAAAAATAAAAAATAAAAAAAAACGAAAAATAAAAAATGAAAGATGAAAAATAAAAAAAAAATTAAAAATTAAAAATGAAAAACGAAAAATTAAAAATAAAAAATAAAAAATGAAAAATAAAAACTTAAAAATGAAAAATAAAAAATGAAAAATGAAAAACGAAAAATTAGAAATGAATAATGAAAAATGACACATGAAAATTAAAAAAATGAAAAATAAAAAATTAAAAATGAAAAATAAAAAATGAAAAATGAATAATGAAAAAATTAAAAATGAAAAATAAAAAATTAAAAACGAAAAATGAAAAAAAATGAAAAATGAAAAATAAAAAATTAAAAACGAAAAATGAAAAATGAAAAACGAAAAATGAAAAAAGAAAAAAAATTAAAATTAAAAATAAAAAATTAAGAATAAAAATGAAAAATAAAAAATGAAAAATAAAAAATGAAAAATGGATAAAAAAATAAAAACTAAGAAATTAAAAAAAAAATCAAACATGAAAAATAAGAAATGAAAAATGAAAAACTAAAATTAATTATGAGTAATGAAAAATAAAAAATGAAAAATGAAAAATACAAAATGAAAAATAAAAAATGAAAAATGAAAAATAAAAAATGAAAAATAAAAAAATGAAAAATGAAAAATTAAAAACGAAGAATGAAAAATGAAAAACGAAAAATGAAAAAAGAAAAAAAAAATTAAAATTAAAAATTAAAAATTAAGAATAAAAATGAAAAATAAAAAATGAAAAATAAAAAATGAAAAATGAAAAATAAAAAATGAAAAATGAAAAACGAAAAATTAAAAATGAATAATGAAAAATGAAACATGAAAATTAAAATAATGAAAAATAAAAAATGAAAAATGAAAAATAAAAAATGAAAAATGAAAAATGAAAAATAAAAAATGAAAAATAAAAAAATTAAAAATGAAAAATAAAAAATTAAAAACGAAGAATGAAAAATGAAAAACGAAAAATGAAAAAAGAAAAAAAAATTAAAATTAAAATTAAAAATAAAAAATTAATAAAAATGAAAAATAAAAAATGAAAAATAAAAAATGAAAAATGGATAAAAATTAAATAAAAATTAAAACTAAAAAATTAAAAATAAAAATGAAACATGAAAAATAAGAAATGAAAAATGAAAAACTAAAATTAATTATGAGTAATGAAAAATAAAAAATGAAAAATGAAAAATACAAAATGAAAAATAAAAAATTAAATTTAAAAAACGAAAAATAAAAAATGACCAATAAAAAATGAAAATTGAAAAATAAAAAATTAAATTTAAAAAATGAAGAATAAAAAATGAAAATTGAAAAATAAAAAATTAAAAATAAAAAATTAAAAAAGAAAAATAAAATTGGAAAATAAAAAATGAAGAAAAAAATGAAAAATGAAAAATTAAAATTAAAAAATGAAAAATGAAAAATAAAAAATTTAAAATTAAAAAAAATTTAAAAATGAAAAACGAAGAACGAAAAATGAAAAACGAAAATTTAAAAATAAAAAACGAAAAATTAAAAACTAACCGGTTAAAGTAATGAATAATAATAAATATTTTTATATTAACAGAGCCCCTGCAGTTGATTGCTATAAGTGATACGCTCTCTGTTTGATTTTAGGAAAGTGCTATAAAAAAATCTTTAATTACTAGATGTTTTAACATCTCCCCTGCGATCGGACTCACATGATTTTTTTTTATCACTAGATTACATATGTATATAGAATAAATGCAGTTTTGTCTGGCACTGGCTGGATTTAATATTTAAGTTATACTTTTATGATTTGAATAACTTATTGTTAGTTCATAATCCTATGTGAAGATTCAATATATAAAGATGAATTAAAAAAAAAAAAAACTTTTAATATAAAGTACCTTTTATTTAAAAAATTTTTTTTCGAAAAAAAATACCTTATTTTAAAAAGTACCTTTCATAAATAAGTAACTTTTAATAAAAAAAAGTACCTTTTAATAAAAACGTACCATTTGATAAAAAAGTACCTTTTTACCAAAATGGACCTTTTTAAAAAATGTTAATTTTATTAAAAAGTATCATTTATGAAAGAGTAACTTCTTTCCCAAAAGTACCTTTTAATAAAAAAGTACCTCTTAGGAAAAAGGTCCATTTATTGATAAAGTACCTTTTATTAAAAAAGGTCAATTTATTAATAAAGTACCTCTTAATAAAGAAGTTCCTTATATTAAAAAAAATACCTTTAATAAAAAAGTTCCTTTTAATAAAAAAGTACCTTTTTATAAAAAGTACCTTTTAAGAAAAAAGTACCTTTTAAAAAAGTACATTTTAAGAAAAAAGTACCTTTTAAGAAAAGAGTACCTTTTATAAAAAAAAAGATCCATTTCTATTAAGATCCATTCTTATTGATGAAGTACCTTTTATTAAAAAAGGTCCATTTATTAATAAAGTGCTTCTTATATTAAAAAATA
Source organism: Cordilura impudica (assembly GCA_963682025.1). NCBI lineage: Eukaryota > Metazoa > Arthropoda > Insecta > Diptera > Scathophagidae > Cordilura > Cordilura impudica. The sequence continues at coordinate 81,576,184 of OY821519.1, read as the reverse complement.
CCTTTTAATAAAAAAGTTGCTTGTAATAAAAAAGTACCTTTTTATAAAAAGTACCATTTAAGTAAAAAGTACCTTTTAAAAAAAGTACATTTTAAGAAAAAAGTACCTTTTAAGAAAAGAGTACCTTTTATAAAAAAATATCCATTTCTTAATAAAGTGCCTTCTATTAAACAAGTTCCTTTTATTAAAAAAGTTCCTTTTACTAAAAAGTCAATTTATTATAAAAATTATATTTAGTAAAAAAGGACCTTTTTAAGAAAGTACCTTGTTTTAGAAAGTGCCTTCTTTTAACTACTTTAAAAAAAGTATCTTTAATTAAAAGTACCTTTTATGAAAAAAGTATCTTTTAATAGAAAATGTATCTTTTAGTAAAAAAGTACCATTTAGTACAAAAGTGCCTTTCAATAAAAATGTGAATTTCATTAAAAAAGTGGCTTGTAATAAACAAATCCCTTTTAAGAAAAAATTGCCTTTTAGTAAAAAAAAAGTACCTTTTATTAACCTTTAACTATGGAGGTGAAATTTTGGGACATAGTCACTGACGTGACCCCGTTTTATTTTGCTAAAAAATATTAATAAAAAACATTTCTTCATAATTATTTGTTTTTTAAAAATAAGATCATTTTTAATTTAAAATTTAAAAATTTAATTTTGTTCTTATTTTATTCTTCAAAAAAAAAAAAAAAAAAGAAAAAAAAGATAACAGTACGAGAGGTTAACATTTACCACCACCGCCACAGTTAAATGTTTATTAAAAAAGAGCCTTTTAAAAAAGGCACTTTTACTAAAAGAGTGGAATTTGTTATCAAACTTTTTGTATAAAAGAAATTTTTTTTAAATAAGTAATTGTTTTTAAATACCTTTTTTGAGAACTAAAAAAGTGCCTTTTTTAAAAATTAATTAATAAAAGAGTACCTTTTTAATAGCAAAAGTACCTTTTAATATGAAAAATACCTTTTAATAGGAATAGTACCTTTTAGTAAAAAGTACCTTTCAGTGAAAAAGTACTTTTTTTAAAGTGTAATAGTACCTTTTATTGAAAATATCTTTTAGTACCTTTAAAAAAAGCAACTTTTATTAAAAATTTTGCATTTTTAAAATTTACCTTTAATTAAAAAAGTACCTTTAAGAAAAAACTACCTTTTATTAAAAAAGAACTTGCCCTGAAAAGTACCTTTTATTTAAAAAGTACCTTATATTAAAAAAAATAATTTTTATTAAGAAAAAATACCTTTTATTAAAAAAGTACCTTCTATTAAGAGAGTACATATTATTAGAAAATACCTTTTATTGAAAAAGATCATTTTCTTCAAAAAGAAAATTTTCTAAAAAAATATCCTTTATTAAAAAAAGTACCTTTCATTTAATAGTACCTATTATTTAAAAATCACTTTTTATGAAAATAGTGCCTTTTAAAAAAGTTTATCAAACATGTCCTTTATTAAAAAGTTCCTATTATTGAAAAAGTATTTATTATCGAAAAAGAATTTTGTATTAAAAGGTACCTTATTAAAAAATTACTGTCCATTAAAAAGTTAATTTTATTGAAAAAGTAAATTTTCTTAAAAAAGGATTTTTTTTTAAAAGACCAATGTTCTTAAAAAATCATCTTTTATAATAAAAGGTAAATTTTTTTAAAAAAAGTTTCTTTCATTGAGAAACTACCTTTTATTAAAAAAGTACTTTTAAGTAAAAAAGTACTTTTATACAGTAGCAATTCCGCCACAGTCTTTTGTCATTCACCTCAAGCCTTTTATAATGTAAAAATCTGTACTTTTTGCAAAAACCACATTAAATTATTTTGAGCTGCCTCACGGGAAAATACTCCTCTGTGCTACGTCAAGAAAAAGCTAATTTCAAGCATGAACTATTGACATGAAACTTTTCATATTGTAAACCATGTTAAAATTTGGTGCTGCTGCTGCTGCTGATGATGAGCATAAAGCCAGACATTGATTATATGTTAAGCTTTAGGGTGGGGTTGTTGATAATTTGATACACCAGCAGTTCTTAGTTTCATTTTGGTAAGACAGTGCAAAACAAAAATATGCTGATTATGGTTTTATTTTTTTTAAGGGAATTTGTTTAAGATCCAATTTGACTATAACTTAGCTTAGTTCCCCCAGCGAGTAACATGAATATGTATATACTAACATATGCTGTGCTTAAGAAAAAAATCAATATTATTTTTTTTTTTATAAATATTTGCAAATACTGTTAAGTATCTGTATATGTGTATTAGGGCGAATCGTTTACGAATACTTTGTAAATAGTCTATAATAACAGCAAGAAAAACGTTAATGTGGGCCAGTTAACAACGAGATATTTGAAAAAGGTGGGAAGGCACATTAGGCTACACGCCAGGTTGGTTGCCTTTATAGTGTATTTTGAATTTTCTTTTGAAAAGATGCGAAGTGTGAAGGAAAAAAAACAAGTAGAAATTATAGTCGGTCCAGACCGACTATACGATATCCTATACCATGGTTTAGAGATCCTATCTTTTCGGTCCAACCAATTCGTCATAGAAAATAAGCATAAACCAAATTTGAGTGGCATTATTATTAATTTTTTTGGCTGCAGATATGAAAGAGTTCGTATCGGATGCTATATTTATATAGGGACTAGATCGAAACATGCACCGATCCTGACCATATTTGGTAAAGTCACTTTGAAAATATTTGTTTTTTGATAGATTTAGGTAAAGATCGGGAAACAGCTCTATGTGGGGCCTATGACTACGAATTGTCCTATTGGAATTATTTTTGGCCTACTGATTAATGGATATAATAAACACATACAAACCCAATTTGACTGAGAGCTATATGATAATTTGGATCTTATGGCAATTCATGTCGATTTCATAGGGGTCATTTGTATGGGGACTAGGTCTGGACATGGACCGAATTTCACCAATTACAATACCTTTCATCCTATGGCCGAAATTTCAAATTTCAAATTTCAAAATTTCCAAATTTCATCAAAATATATTGATATTTGCGACCTGTAGTTTGATTATAAAGTTTACTTGGACACTTAGACGGACAGACGGACGGACGGACATTGCTTAATCTACTCAGAAAGTTATTCTGAGTCGTTTGGTTTTATAAAAGTGGACCCCTCTAATATTTTTGGTAGTTACAAACAGTAGCACAAAGTCATTATACCCAAACCACCTAGTAATATAGGGTATAAAAACGGTAAGTGTTAAATTTGGCTGTGCCAAGTCTTTGATACCCTCCACCTGTATCTCAAACTCAATATTATAACCATTAAAATTGGCAGTTAATTTAAAGTTTTTTTTGACAGTTATTTATCATAATTTATAATTTAATGTTTTTTTTTCTTTAGAAAAACTTTGATGGGTTTTATTTAAGAAACAATAAATTTCTATCTGATAAATTGTATTATTTTTCTATATTAAAAGTAGAAAAACTTTTATGATGCCTTCATAATTCTTTTTTAACGCAATCGGCATCACAATGCCTTATATCAGTAAAGTGTGTAGATACTAACTTAAAAAAAAAAAGAAATTGTTAAATATTGAAGAGCTCAGCCCTCGAAATTTAGGTGCAAATTCTAGAAACTTTTATTTTTCCATTAAATTTATTTCTTGAAATATTTTTTTAATCTATTTAATTCATTAAATTTATTTCATTATAAATATATGTTGAACACACGGAAATAAGAACTTAAAGGTATTTGAGCCACCTTGTATGCCACCTAAAGGTATGCTGATTTTAGGCAATTCACAATTCAACACAGGGCATGTGATATGCAATTATTATAATGATTGCGTTATTGGTTTATGCCCAAAATTATTTTTCAATTCAACCCAGGGATTTTCATATACAATTTTTGCAAACGCATTAACAAATTTAATAAACAGACAGCATTGTATAATTTTATGTATGTGTAAGTAGCAACTTTAAATGAATTTTACTCAAAAAAGGTATTCTAGGCGGTGCAAATATGTAAATCTGGTGGACAGCTAAAAAGAAATACCTTTCAAATGAGGTATGTCTGGTCAAAATCGGTTTGACAAAGTTACATCGGTCACAAGAATCGCTTTGTTTATTAATATTATCGATATTTTATCAGATTTTTCATAACTATCCTATTTTTTACAAAAAAAAAAAATAAAAACAAATTTTTAGCAGAAATATAGCTATATCAAAATAATAAAAGAAAATTAGTAGTGTTTATAAAATTGACCCAAACCGAGTCACGGTGGCGCCCGTAGAGCAAACGAGGTTGCAAAAATCAAAATTTGCATGTGCGCCGACGAAGTTTTGAATAAACCCATGTTATAGGAAACTTTTCAGCGATTTCAAATATGCTACTCTTAATAATATCACATTTTTAGTTCAAAAGATATAACCGTTCAAAGTTGACCGACTTTCGGTTTTCAAAAAAACACACAATTCTTAGTCAATTTGTTGCGATTTCAGGTGTAATATCACGAAAAATAGGTAACGAATCGCCTTATTTTTTATTTATATTGATTGATGTATTTATTAAATAAAAAAAAATTAACTGTTTGCTTTGTGTTTCTCCTGGTAAATCACTATTTAAAAACTATCCGTTTTTTCACTATTTTTCAATTTTGACGGAAAATAAAAAAAATCTATATGTTTCTATATTTGCCATATTTGCAAAACATGTTCTTTGATTATTTCTTTACATAATTCAAAAGGTTTTATCTGCCCGTACGTGCCCGTTTGGCTTCTAGAGGTAAAAAAAGGTTAAAAAGACATGGTTGCAGAAATTGTATGGCGTGCATCCCTTACATGTTTTGACTGACAGTAGTTTGATCTAATAGTTTGAAAATTGAATTTTAAGTCGGTTGTCTACCTGTGAGCCTCTGCCAAAGTCTACTCCCAATATTCTGTTACAGAAACAGGATGCACAAAAAACTACTCATTGAAATTCGCAGGTACGCACCTCACTTAAAAATTACCTTGGAGTACAAATGGTCAAGAACAACATTGACTTATGGTCCCTCCAGGTAGGCACAAATCTTATTTAGACACGAGCATAATATCAAAATTGCATAATTCAGCCTAAATCAATATGTATGCAGGGAACAGGTAAATTTTTAGGCATGGTAGCATAAGCCTATATATTGCAAAATAAGCATAATGCCTGGATTAGTCTACGACTGAAAGTTGGCGCAACAAGTACTGAAACCATGGCGTTAAACAATTTAAAATTATTTGAACTGTTTAGAAGGTCAACCACACCAAAGCTTTTCACGGAAGCTGCTTTAGAAGAACTTGATAGCTTATACGGAAATATTGAGAGAAACGAAATTATAAAAAATAATTTTTATCTGATATATGCAAATATTAAGGCAAGATGGGTGAAATCTAATCGAACCATTCAGAACTTCAACTCCAAATACGAGGACTGGCTTAATGAAGACACCATCCTTGATATATTGGCGGTAGATAAACCCACCACATCAACCAGAGGAGCAAAAGGAAGGCCAAAAAAAAGTATTGAGGAGTGTTAAATTTTCACAAGAAAGAGGAAACTTGCCGATGCCACCAATGACTTGACCACAAAGCATTTATCGGACGCGCTGTCTATTAAATATACAAAGGATAGTGAAAGAGTTAGGTCACAGATTACAAAATCTGTTGCTGATGCAAGCCCACTGCGACTAAAAAGGATTAAGGAAAGCATTCCCACGCCCACAAACGCACACATTAAAAAGTATGGTTCCGAAGAAGCCTTGGCCTTGTTTATGGACTTACAACTTTCCAAAGAAAAATGTGAGATACTACGGGCGTCCTTGATGCGACACGGGGCTGACGTTTTACCAGGATACAAGCATATTACGCAAGCCAAAATAAATTCACGACCACTGCATACGGAGTTTACGGAAGTCTCTGTGAAAGCCAATCTGCAGGATCTCATGGGCCATACAGCAAAACGGTTGTTGGAGAGTCTTCCTGAAAATGAGGTGAAAATTCTTCCTGAGAAACTGACATTGATCAGCAAATGGGGCTGCGATGGATCATCCGGACAAAGCGTTTATAAGCAAAGGATATCTTCCGATGACGCTACAATATCGGACGGAAATATGTTTATGGCATCTGTTGTTCCTTTGCGGCTAAAATCTGATGTTTCCCTATTGCCGACCAATAATGTTTCAGTTTGCAAGGGAATCGGCAGAACTCATAAGGACCATGGTGAAGGACATTGAAGAACAAATAAGCAAGATTGAGCCTACAAAGCTGCAAATTGGAGAAGGAAAATATATTGAATGCAATTACGAGTTCCACCTGACCATGGTTGACGGAAAACTCGTAAACGAGCTGACAGGAACAACCTCAACATTGTCATGCCCGATTTACAGTCAGAAGAACTTTGGTAATTTAAACGATTCTACAAACGAGGAGAATTACGAATATGGAATGTCACCATTGCACGCAAGGATAAGATGTATGGAGTTCTTGCTAAAACTGGCATATACCCCACCACAAGAGGAGGAAAACTTCGATGAAAATACATCAATAAAGGATAAGGAAAAGATCAGAAAGAAGCAAATACAAGATGCTTTTTTTAAACAAGTTGGACTAAAAGTAGACTGTCCCAAGCACGGATACGGTAACTCAAACGATGGACACACTCCTAGGAGATTTTTTTGAAAATGATGAGGCAGTAACTAGAATCACTGGAATTGACAATCAAATTGTGAAAAGATTGGGAACGATCTTGAATGTTTTAAACTGCAAAGAAAATGTCAATTCTAAAAAATATGGAGAATATGCATCGAAAACTCCATCTCTTTTAGCAGAAATGTATCCACAGAAGAAGTTGTCCCCGACCGTCCATAAAATATTGGCGCATGGCACAGATATAATTGAGTACCAGTCTTTGCCAATTCGAGAGAGCTTTCTGAAGAAGCACAGGAGTCTCTTAACAAATTTTATAAAAAATATAGATTGCAGAACACATTCAAAGCATCAAGGGTAAGGCAAAATGAGGACCTCTTCAACATATTGGCAGCATCTTCCGATCCACTTATTTCTTCCCTGCGGCATGTGAAGTCAAGAATAGAGTTAGAAAATAATTATAGTTTAGAAATGATTAGTCTTTTAGATATACCTTCTCTTACGAAATGTGATGAATATTTTACAGAAAATTGAAAAAGTAAATTTAAAAAAGAAGTAATTTTTTTTAAATTTGTTGGGTAATAATTTAAAACATAAAACCTAAAGAAAAGAAAAATAAAAACAATCTAAAAATGTAAAAATAATTTTTTTAGTTACCATAAAATTGATTTTTCTAAAAATTTTAACTTTGATAACCCATAAGTAGGCCCCTACAAAGCAAAGCACCCTTTCCAAACGCTCATTTCATAGGCTGAACAGTTATCTATCACATGCTGTTTAAACTGTTCAATTATGTTATTCGGTTCAAAAGATATGATTTTTGCAACGAAAAAACTCAAATGGCGCCACAGTGCGAGTGTTCGATTATTTTCAAAATCGAAAATTACAAAAGCTATCCAAAAAAGTTGTAGCGGGTGTTTTTTAAAGTTACAGAACTTTAAATTAAAATGAAGAAAAGAAAAATATGTTTAATCTACAATATTAAAAGACTAGGCGATTTTTTGTTACCGATGTTTTCTTCTACCGTTTTATCCCGATTTTGACCAAACGTATATTATTTGAAAGATATTTCATTTTAGCTGTTCACCAGATTTACAGATTTTTAATTTGTTTTCTTTATTTTGAGTAAATTGCATTTAAAGTTGCTACTAACACATACATAAAATTATATATATGCTATGTGTGTGTTTATTAAATTTGTTTATGTGTTTGTTAATGAGTTTGTTATCTTCATTCACAATAATAATTAACCATAAAAGTGTTGGTTTGTGAATTGGCTAAGTTTAATAATAAAGTTGCCTAGAGCTTGCACTCGAATTTCGAGCGCTGGAATCTGCTAGTATCAATTAAACTGGGTTCGATCAAAATAATTTTTTTATTTTACAAAATAAAATACTGAGAATAATTTTACTATGTCACGGTTAACGAATTTTGGCCCCTAGTCAAGAATAAAAGTGACGTGCGTCCGTTTTCTTTAAATAATAAACTGAAATATAGAATTTCGATTGATTTAACTAAATATCGCATGCGGCAAGAGACTAGCCTTTATTAGATAGATAATTTTATGACGTTAATGTTTAAATATGATTTGGGACACGGCCGGCGCAACATGACGCAATCTGTAACTCCAACTTTCACACACATTTCGCTGCATTTGCGGCAGTATTTCGTCAATAGCTCGTCGAATGTTGATTTCGAGGTATTCAATTGTCTCTGGCTTATCGGCGTAAACGAGTGAATTTACATAGTCCCAAAGTAAACAATCCAATAGGGCTTAAATCACACGATCTTGACGGCCAATTAAGAGATTCATTACGTGAAATTATTCGTTCATCAAAATTTGCTTTGACAGCAACATTCTGTCCATAATCGTTTTTGAAGACATATGGACCAATGACTTCGCAGAGCCATAAAGCGAACCAAACATAAATTTTCTGTGGATTTTTTGAACAAAAAGATTGTGGGTTATTTTCATTCCAAATGTAACAATTTTGCCTATTCAGTACCCATTCAATCAAAAATGAGATTAATCGCTGAACAAAATTTTGTATGGAAAATTAAAATCAATATCAATTTATTCTTCAGCCCATTGGCCGAATTGGAGCAGTATACGCCGTTCGTTTGGCTTTAATTTTTGCATAACTTGAATCTTATGGCGTTTTCTTTTCTGACAAAAAATGTCGCATTTTATTTGCACTTTTTTCGAAAAGTGTATTTTTTATATATTCTAATTTAAGAGTAACCTAATTTTATACATCAATCGAAAGGTCTCAAAGTGCCGTGTCCATAAAATGCCAAAAATTTTGATAACTATCCTCTTTGAAGTCATGCGGTGAAAATATTCAAAAAAGGGAAACAACGTGGAAATATTCTCACACTATGACCTGAAAGAAGTCAATGTCTTCAATTTTTTGCGATTTAGGAGCGCTCGACTTTGAGACCTTTCGATTGATGTATAAAAATGGGTTGCTCTTAATTTAGAATGTATAAAAAAATACACTTTTCGAAAAAAGTTCAAATAAAATGCGACATTATTTGTCAGAAAAGAAAACGGCATTAAAAGCTCGTAAACCGAGCTTTTTCCGTTTGCTGAGAATGGCACCGAATTGACCGATGTCGGTATTCTACAATTCTTTGCTGTATGGCGGCTGCAGCTTGTTCGGTGCATACTGTTTATCGCCTTATGGGATGAACATTTTCATTAGGAGTAAAAGTGGTGTGAAAACGATCCATAGTTATTCGAATTAGCCGCTCTGATGGTCGATTAAGATTATAAAATGGACGAAGTGCATCATAAGCCTTTGACGTCTTCTTTTATTTATTCACTAAACTTAAATCTACTCTAAATAATACAAAACACTCACATACACATACATGCAATTAAAGCTAGAAATAATTGTGGAAAATGCTGATATCGCATTTTCTCACGATTAGAGAGCTACATTATGGACAAATGCATTCGAATGCATAGGTGTACTAATGCATGACTGTAATATGTCAATAGTAAGTAGTCAAACACACTACAGACGAACGGAACCATTATTTTGAAAGAAAATTTCAACAATTTTTAAGCGTTGCTCTCGTGTCTGTCCATGATAAAATAGCAGACCAAACTAAACAAAAAGCAAATATCAGCTGTTAAATCGGTTAATCAAAGTTGTGAACCTCTAAAAAAACCCATTATATCCAAGTTTTTTTACCTCTAGACTTCATAAGGTTAATATAGCTCTTTGAGAAAACTTTCAATATATTGAAAACCATTTTCTGATAAAAAAAAAAAAAATAAAAATCAATTGATGAAATTCGATGCAAAAGTTATCCGTCAAATAATTGAATAAAAACAAGTCTACGACAAAAAATTATACCCTATACCACCATGTGGTTTGGGTATAAGGACTTTGTGCTGCTGTTTGTGACTACCAAAAATATTTGATCTAGGCCCATCTTTTATTATACCGATCGACGTCTGTCCGTCCGTCCGTCCGTCTGTGTGTCCATGTAGACCTTGTAATCGAACTACAGGTCGCAAGTATGAATATATTTTGATGAAATTTGGTACATAAGTTTCTACCGGCCATCGGATGAACGCTATTGAAATTGATGAAATTCGGTTCATGTTCAGACCCAGTCCCCATACAAATGACCCCTATGAAATCGACATAAATTGCCATAAGATCCAAATTATCATATAGATCTCCGTCAAATTGGGTTTATATGTGTTTATTATATCCACTAATCAATAGTCCAAATATAATACCTATAGGACAATTCTTAGTCATGGGCCCCATATGGAGCTGCTACCCGTTCTTCACTTAAATCTATCAAAAAACAAAAATATTGCACAGATTTTTTCCAAATTTGGTTTGCATATATTTTTTCAAAATATAATTGATTTTACCAAATATGGTCAGCATCGGTCCATTTTTCGACCTAGTCGCCATATAAATATAGCTTCCAATATGAACTTTTTCATATCTGCAGCCAAAAAAATTAATAATAATGCCACTAAAATTTGGTTTATGCTTATTTTCTATATCCAATTAGTTGGACCGAAGAGATAGGGTTCATAAGCCATGGTATAGGGCATCGTATAGTCGGTCTGGACCGACTATAATTTTCTTAATTGTTTTTTACATTGATTAAACAGGAAAAATATTATGATCTGATAAATATTAAGGAATAAACTTTGAACGTATTTAATAGAAAAAATATTTTTAAGCTTATACTTCCTATTCTCAAAGTCTTTCTATAAAACAAATATCCTGAATTTATCAAAACATGCAAAAAATATGTATATTATGTAAGTTAGAAATGTGTAACCCTTTAAAAAAATTTAATATGCAAAAAAACTAAAGCAATCAAATCTGACAAAGTTTTATTATTTTTATAAATAGTTATTTAATATTTTCTTAATAATACAGTATTACTATTATATCCTCCAGACCAGTTTGTCATTCCATTTGTAACGCATAGAAGAATTAATTTGCGACCCCATAAAGTATATATCTGTGGTTTTCTAGGATAACTGCGTATGTCATAAAATCAAAATGTTCAGGGGAGCCAAAAAATGTTATATTTGAAATTATGGGCTTGATTTAAAGTTTTCAGAACTTTTTATTAAACAGTCCTGTAGATATAAAATCTTTAGAGGAATAGATCCTAGGGAGGACGAAAAAATCAATATGTAAATTACACTTGAAGTGTGTACAGATAGAACAACTTATGTCGACAAGGTCGTTTTCTTTGCAAAAGAAAACTACCAATGCAACTTCCCATGTAGACATAAGTTGTTGTTGCTTGAAAAATAGATTTTTTTGTTCGTCAACAAAAAGCTAACGGCACTTAGGATGAGAATATAACAACGTATCAAGAATAATAGTGATAAAAAATAACAGATATAAACACACAAATTTTTATAAGTGGTTCTAAACTGAAATATAATCCAAAATTATTTTGAATTTTTTTTATATATTAATAACAACGTATGTCGCTATGTGTCGTTTTCTGAGAAAATAATTTGTCAGCGATCAAACGTAGGTTGACCTATGTCGTTAGTGCTGCAAATTAATTTAATAAATATTTAATTTACTTCTTTATTTAATGTAAAAAAACTCAGAAATGGTCAACATTTTATTTAAAAACATTTAACACATGTTAAGAGCGTTAAAAATTAATATATTTGGCATCGTTAACTCAAAACTGACAAAAATGGACATACGCGGTTATTCCAGAAAACCACAGATATATATTATCGATCCTTATAAAAACTCGAGTCGGTTGTTATTTAAAATGCGCTAAATCGGGCATCGTTGTGCCAAGATATGGCATTTGTTATAAATAATGCAATAAGTCCAGATATTAATATAAACATAAAACTCAGATGGAGGGTATCAAAGATTCGGCATTGATGAACTTAACACTTTTATTTGTTTTTCTTTGAGGATTGCGATTTTTTCCATTTATTTCGGGATAACATTAAAGGAAGTGCGGCAATACCGGTCTAAGCTAATATGACACATGCAGTATAACTATATATATACACTCATGAAGCAAATGCTGCAAACACAATGACTATAACAACTTCGTCAATAACAGCCACCAAACACAAATTACTAAATTTAGAATAACAACAATAAAAAGAACAACATAGAAAAATAATATTTATTCAAGCATTTTTTATGTTCTCACTGATATCTCGGGAGCTATTTAACCGATTTTGATGATCGTATATAGCAGTCTGCTCAAGGTGTCAGTAAATAGTTTTCACTAAAATTAGCAACCCAGTTGAGCTAACGAGGGCGTGAGGGTAAATTCTATAGACGGACGGACGGACATGGATATGTCAACTGCATTTTTTATATGTATTTTAACCAGATTTATTTCCTAGTTATTACAAACGGAATGACAAATTTATATATTCCCTCGGCCCACTGGTGTGGAGGGTATAAAAAATTAACATGATTTCTGTTTGTATTTTTTCTTGTGTTTCGAGAGAATAAGTTCTACTAGTATAGCACAGCACTCGAAGTTCGAGTGCAATTCTAGGAAATATTATTTTTTCATTCAATTTTTGTCTTCCAAAGTTTTTTTGATCTATATGTGACCTTCTCCGAGAAAAGGGACCTAGTGTGTGAAAATTAAGTTTTGAGAAAAAAAACGCATTTTTTGACACAACCCGTTTTTTGACACACTAGGTCCCTTTTCTCGGAGAAGGTCACATATATATAAAAAAAATTTATAAATATTTAAATGAGCCTAAAGGTACGTTAATCAATTTTAGCAATTCACAATTCAACACAGAGCGTCTGAGATATAATTTAAAGCATTCGCTTTAACAGGGTGTAACGAATTTTTATAAATATTTTATTTTATTTAATTTGATATATTTATAAGACAGATTAAGCATAAATTTTATCATTCTCAGCTTCTCCTCCATATGAACTATAACTAAGCCAATTTTCACACTCCTCCGTGCCCGCATATTGCTTAAAAAGGGAACTAAAAATTTCCCTTCACGTATTAATATGTAGATTATGGGTCGTATGCAAAAAAATTAAAGTGTACTTCAAGTAGACTTTATGGTATGTTTTTAATATAAAATTTGTTGATGAAGTGTACTTGAAGTACACTTTTTTTCTGCATACGGCCCATAATCTACATATTAATACGTGAAGGTAAATTTTTATTAAATATAAATTAAAAAATATAAATGTAGGGTTTTTTGTTTCAATAAAAAAAAATATTTTAAAATATTTTTTGTTCATCGCGCTTTTTTCTTGAAATTTTTGGACACTCAATGTGACTGAATTTTTTCATTGATTGACAGTTTTTACACTGGCAAATGATACTGGTTTTTCTGCATAAAATAAATTTTTGATATGCAACTATGTTAAAATTTCCGGATTATCGTATTTCGCATAATTTTATTAGGACAAAGGACAACATGAGTACCACTATCAAAATTTATAAAAATGGAGTCATGCTTCAAAATATTTTGCCGTTAGGTGGCAGCTGTGTGTAAAATAATATATACAACATGGGTATCGAACTCCATATTCTAGAGAATCAATTAACGTCGTGAAATATAAATTAAGAACTTATGACATGCTCCCAAAGAAAAGATGTTTTATTACGAGAGCGGTCCCAGCACAACCCAATCTGACGTATAGATGGCGGCAGTAGTTTGAAAAAAATTACTTTGGTGAAAAATGGCAATTCTGTAGAATAAGTTTCAAGGCACCATTGTTTAGTATTTTTTTTTGGAGCCATCAACAGAAAACGATCTCAGTGCACTTTTGAACAGAGAAAAATTGGTCACCGTTCTGTAATTCAGTACTTTCATCCATAAAATTGTGCGACTAATGGTGCGTGAGCCAGCTGAAATGATAGGCATAAAAATACCGTTAAGAGGATGTTGCACTGCAATAAAATCGAGTTTTTGCTTTGATTCATAACCATGGATGAGTTATGAGCCCACCACTACACTCATAAGACAAAGGAACAGTCAAAATAGTAGACTAGAATGGGAGAATTGTGTCCAAAGAAGTCGAAGAGAGTTCCATCTGCAGGCAAGTTCCATCTGCGTGGGATAATTGTTATTGATTATCTTCATTAAAAAAAACGGCCCGCGTTTGGCGAAAAAGCAATCATTGTTTCAAATCACACATCCACTATTGCGATGGCCAAAACCCTGAATTAAAGTTCGTATTGCTTCACTGCGCACCTTATTCGCCAGATTTAGCTTCTCACCCTGAACAGGTGGAGTATGCGGTTGATGTTTAATTTTAATTTTAATTTTAATTTTAAGTTGATGGCTATTTTAAGTAGGAAGACATATCTTGTTATGAACAGGGTATCGAAGCTATTGTATATCGCTGGGAAAAGTGTCGAGCTAAAAGGAGATTATGTTGAAAAGTAAAAAAAATCTTCCCCAAATTTGTTGTGTTTTCTTAGCCAGGTTGGATGGTTCTGGGACCGCCCTCGTATACAAATATTTCCATTTTCAAAACTACATTAATAGAATCGGAAGAAATCTAATTAAAACTCCTTGTCTTTGTTTTTTTTTTGTTTCTACGTTTATAGAGTTCTTAAAGTATGGCTGGTTTCATTTAAAAAAGTTAATACAAAAATATTTAAAAAAAAAATCGTTTTTATTGATCCCTAATATTTTTCCATAAGTTCGTATCATAAAATAATAAATTAGTATAGTTCCCATAACTATAATAACCAACATAGTACAACGATTGTTATGAAAAAATATTTTCCTTATTTTTTTTTTCAAAGAACACATAATCCAGCACATGGCCTTTAATGTGTTTTTTCTTCTCATATTTTTTCATAATTTCTTAGTAAGAAATTGATATCAATAAAAAATATAGAGTGCCGTAATAATATCATGTTTAAAAGTTCTTTAAATGATTGATTCCATTAATATGATGGATTGAATGGTTCGGCAAAGTCAATGATTAAAGAATTAAAAATCAATTCAAATGTATTTTACAGTCAATTTTATCATTTATCAAACCAGAAAAGTATTTTCACAGAAAAGTTATTTATTTGTTAATAAATTTATTATGATGAAAAAAAAAAAAATAAATCTTGTCACAGTGGGGTATAATCAGATAATATTTGGAAATAATTCAGAAATTTTTTACTGGTTAGTCGTATTGTAATAGCATTGTAGAGCTGAAGTTGCGATGGTTCATATCCGGTTCGAAGGACCATGTATTATTCTGGGTTTTAATAATATAAAAAAATCTCTTTTCGGTTGGAGATGTTGTAATTGGGGGGGGCAATCTAGAAAGAGATTTATTTATAATTACTCGATTATGAGTAATTATAATTGGGATTATGGGAAATCAAAGAAAAAAAAGAGAATTAGTTTCATTATTTAAATGTAAAATTAGGAAAATGCCGTTCAATTTTGTTACACTTTGTTACACTGAATGCAAATTTCGAAATTTCTTGCAACGAGTGCTTAATTTACATGTTGATAACTAAAAATTCAATTATATGTCTTCAAGTTTTTTAGCGATATTCTTCAACTAATACTACGACTAATAATAAAAATAATAGCGATTATAAATTCATTTTTATTTGTTTTATTATTTTTGGTGTCCAAAGATGTTTGGACAAACCTTCTTTATAGTGCGGGAGTGGCTTCTTGAAGGCGCATTTAGGTGACGTTTTGGGTGTATAAAAAAATTATAACGCTATTTTTCTGCTTCGATTTAATTGATTGTATCGTAGCATACTTGCTACGTTGTTGGCGTAATTATCTATAATATTAATAGGCTAGGTGATTTTTTCTGATCGATGTTTTGTTCTACCGTTTTATCCCGATTTTGACCAAACATATATTATTTGAAAGGTATTTCTATTTAGTAGTTTTGCAGATTTACAGATTTTTAAATTTTTTTCTTTATTTTGAGTAAATTGAATTTAAACTTGCTACCAACACATACATAAAATGATACAATGCTATGTGTGTGTTTATTAAATTTGTTAATGTGTTTGTAATAAAAATGAGTTTGTTTTTTGCGTTGATTTGTGAATTGGCTATAATTGATTAGCATACTTTTAGGGTCTTTATTTAATGAAAAAAAAAAAAAACAATTTCCTAGAATTTGCACTCGAGTTTCGAGTGCTGGAATCTGCTAGTTCTGATAATTGTATAAACCATAATAATTTTTAAAAACAACAAGAAATATAGTGTAAGTGATAATGCGATGGAAACTTTTAACAAAATATATTTTTGACGACTTGGGCGGTCAATATAAAAAATTTTATCATAAAATTAAAAACTCTTTTATTAATTTAAACACTAGCAGGATCCACCCCTCGAAATTCGAGTGCAAATTCTTGGAAATTTCATTTTTTCTGTTAATAAATTATTTTATAAGACCCTAGATATCTATTGCGTTATTGTTTTAAATTCAACACAATTATTATTGTGAAAGTTTTATGTCCAAAATTATTTTTCAATTCAACACGATTATTGTTGAGAATGAAGAAAACAAACTCAAAAACACTTTAACAAATTTAATAAACACACACATAGCATTGTATAATTTTAGGTATATGCTAGTAGCAACTTTAAATGCATTTTGCTCCAAAAAAAATGTAGAAATGTAAAAATCTGTAAATCTGGTGGACAGCTAAAACGAAATACCTTTCAAATAAGATACGTTTGGTCAAAATCGGAAGAAAACTGTGGAACAAATCATCGCTAACAAAAAATCACCTTGCTTATTAATATTATAGATTTGTATATTTCATTTATTTAAAAAGATGAAATATTAACATAACTTCAGAAAAAAATATAATTTTTATGCTGTTGACAAAACAATGAAAATCTTTACTATATAATAACACTGTGGAATAGTATGATGGTTAGTGTCTTGGGGGGGGGTTGCTGATTCTTATACCGAACGAATGTATTACATTACTAGCTGACCCGGAAAACGTTGTTTTGCCATATAAATTATTTCTATTCATCTCTGTATGGGAGGTGCACGCCCACTGGTTTGATCCCGCCCATTTTTCATATATCTTCTCACACTCACCATTCGTGAACTCACACGTAGTTACAAGACCGTCGGGTTTATAGTACTCCAGATAATTTTTTTTTCTATGGGAGGTGCCACGTCCACTAACCCAATACTGCCCATTTTACATTAACAACCAATTGCAGTGCAGAAAGTTTAAAAACTCCGGCCTTCATAGTACTCTAGATATTTACCAAAACTCTGGCCATCATAGTACTCTAGATAGTTACCATGTGTGGAAGGTGCCAAGCCCAGTGAATTGATCCCGCCCATTTTTTCCTAGTACCAGCGTTGATAACTTATGAACTCACGCTAAGTACTAAGACTTTGTTTATTACAGTACTCTGGATATAAGAGATTAAATATTTACTTTGTATGGTACGTTCCACGCCCGTTGGCCCTATCCCGCCCATTGTTTTCGCAATTCTTCAAATTAGTTTAATATGTACATGTGCATAGTTTCAGAGCTCTTGCTGTCGTAGTATTGCAGATATTATATGTTAAAATTAGATGTTAAAAATTCACTTTTATGGGAGCTGCCACGCCCACTTGAAAAATCCAAAAAAATACGTTTGGTCGTATGTGGGTATAGGCAAATTTTATGGCCGTTTTAATATTTCATTTCTCGCCAACACTATTCGCCAACAGTATTCTAATAATAATAATATTCTACTGCTAGCCAGACGATTTTTCTCTAATATCAGTGGTTTACTCGCAGGACAATAACAAAAAAGATCAGCCTTAATTGCTCGTCGGGAAACAGTTCGAGCACATAGTTTTACTTTCCGATTGCTAATGACCTTTGACTCTTTTGTGAATAGAATATTTCTCACAAATATTCGTTTGCTTATGGCCAGCTCTAAAATCATCTATTAATTCTTTATATAACATAATTATCGCCATTATTTTATAATAATTGAAAGAAAACGTCAAAATTTATAAATATTCGGGGCGTTTCATGTCAAGTGATCCAACTTTTGAAACCGATGTCTTCCGATCGGGATGAAATTTGCACCAACATTAGTCCTATTGGATAATAGTTTAGACAAAATTTTTCACCAAGATCGGTCCAGAACTCTCTGAGTTAGAGGGGGTCAAAATTTACATTCTGACCAAACAGGTGTTTTTTCTCATCCATGTAACTTTTGACCTACTATTCTTAGCAAAGCTTGTCCTAAATAGTTTAGATAGCTATTTCTTCAGTCATTCGGGAAAAAACTTAAAAAAATTTAAAAAAAATTAAAAAAAATTTTTGACTTATTTTTTTGCATAACCAAAAATTTTTTTTGACTTTTTTTTAACGCCTTTTTTTGTTTAAAAGAAGGCTTCGGTTTTTTCCTTTAAGAGCTTTTTGGTCGCTTAGTGGGATGCGAGTGGGATATCCATCAGAAAAAAATTTAGAAATAACATATACGTATTTTTCACATTTTATTGTAATTTACCGCCTTTTAGCGCTTTTTGGGGTACGATTTGTTTAATGTTTTATGTGTGATGGTAATATATACATATTTAACATACGTCATTTAAATCATGTAAGAACTGTGAAAAAAGAAACAAAATTGTTTAATAAAAATATTTTTTTTTTGTCGTTTTACATGAAATAAGAAAAAAACGTTAACAATTTGAAAAGCAAGATCAAACACAATTAACGTCATCTCAAACTGAACAAATATAATGAAAATACGAAATAAAAAACAAAATAAATCTTACCGTGAGCAATATTTTATTTAAGTGTTGTTAATCGATTTTATTTTTAATATTTAACTTATTTTTCATGAAACCAATTTTTATTAATTAAATTATAATTTGTTTGTTTTGTTTTTGTAATCGATTTAAAGTAAAAATTAGGTACGAGTATAATTATGTCAAAGTGCTTTTCTTGTTTGTTGGGTGTGACATAGTGATGTTGAGGAGGTGTTTTTGTTTAATATTCATTTAAATTATATATTTATTAAACGTGCATTTTTTTTTTTAAATTAAAATATTTTTTAGTAATTGCAGTTTTATTATTGTGGTGGCAAATAATAACAATTGTTAGCAATCCAAGAGTGTGGAGTGTCAATGCTTTGATAGTACGACACCGATAT
Source organism: Cordilura impudica (assembly GCA_963682025.1). NCBI lineage: Eukaryota > Metazoa > Arthropoda > Insecta > Diptera > Scathophagidae > Cordilura > Cordilura impudica. Next base: position 81,556,930 of record OY821519.1, on the reverse strand, counting down.
TGTGGCTAATTGAGAGTACAAGACAAGACAAAAAAGAAAGTAAAATATAGTATATTAAGTTTAAGAGTAGAATAGAATGGTAGCAGATAGTTAGAAAGATAAAGGATTGAAATATAAATTAAGTTAAGACAAATTTCGTGTTGAAATATAAAGACAAACATATGCATGGTGTGATGTTTTCTTGTTTTCCAAATCAAAAGCTTTAAAGCTTAAACGAAAAACTAATAAGTTTTTCTGGATGTTTACAGCGAGGCCCATTATTTTTGTATTTTTTAATATTTTAGTGAGAAATATCATTACTTACGTCTTGATCCCATACGTTTGATTGGTACTTCGGTACCCAAACTCATAGCACGTCCTAATTCGCCACGCACCGCCTTCAAGGATTTGAGTATTTCATCTGGATCTCTGCGTGCCACCGAAGATCGTCGTCGACCCACCAAATATGTGGTTGGAGGTGGAGCCATATCATCTTCTCGATTCTTATCAGCATCTTGAAATGATGATCGACGAGAGCCAGGCAAAGACCGTGAAAAATCTTTACCCAACTGATAGACTTCCACTTCCAATGTCTCCGATTGTGATGAGCCTCGCCGAGACCCAGCGATCCAGGCGTGATCTGGATGCAGCAGTGACGTACACTCACCAATCGAATCCACATCATCCGAAACTGAACGTTGTATATTGTAGTCACGCCGGAGCAGACGTGAAACATCGCCGCCGGTACCGCCTGGTATTAATGAGCCTCGCGGTGATACACTGGGCGATTTCGAAATACTGATACCTCGCAAACCTTTCGGATCTTCGAGGCGACACCAGATGGCACGATCATCGAGAAAGGCCTGTTGCAGCTCAATATTACATTCACCCAAAAATATCGATTCGGTATGTGGCACCAAATCCCACAGTTGTATGTCTATATAACGATCCATCAGGCTATCGGCTTTCACATGAGCAAATGTGAGTGTGGCATTCCAAATCGGGTTTTGTGCTGGTGGACAAACTTCGGTTTGTTGCACCGAGCCATCACCACTGTAAATAGAAGGAGCGGAGAAGAAATATGGGTTAAAAAAATAATTTTGAATTAAAATGAAAAAAAGAAAAAATTTTTCTAAAGAAATGGTCCTATATTCAGTACCACAAAACTGAATTATGCGTTACATAATGATTTTGCATCTTCCTTAAAATAAGTAGTTGTACTCGTAAATGTTGTTGTCTTAATAGTTAATATGTGAACTAGCATGGCCCTTAATAAAAAAGTGTTCAACTCTCGGTCGCACCCCCTAAAAATATTCGAATAGCAAAAGATGAGAAATACAAAGTTTTTGGCCCATCAAAAAACATTTAGAGGTGGATCAACGCGAATGAAAATT
>OY821519.1:81292179-81547179 GCA_963682025.1 Cordilura impudica | reverse complement strand
AATTAAAAATTAAAAATTAAAAATTAAAAATTAAAAATTAAAAATTAAAAATTAAAAATTAAAAATTAAAAATTAAAAATTAAAAATTAAAAATTAAAAATTAAAAATTAAAAATTAAAAATTAAAAATTAAAAAATTAAAAATTAAAAATTAAAAATTAAAAATTAAAAATTAAAAATTAAAAATTAAAAATTAAAAATTAAAAATTAAAATTAAAAATTAAAAATTAAAAATTAAAAATTAAAAATTAAAAATTAAAAATTAAAAATTAAAATTAAAAATTAAAAATTAAAAATTAAAATTTAAAAATTAAAAATTAAAAATTAAAAATTAAAAATTAAAAATTAAAAATTAAAAATTAAAAATTAAAAATTAAAAATTAAAAATTAAAAATTAAAAATTAAAAATTAAAAATTAAAAATTAAAAATTAAAAATTAAAAATTAAAAATTAAAAATTAAAAATTAAAAATTAAAAATTAAAAATTAAAAATTAAAAATTAAAAATTAAAAATTAAAAATTAAAAATTAAAAATTAAAAATTAAAAATTAAAAATTAAAAATTAAAAATTAAAAATTAAAAATTAAAAATAAAAATTTTAGTTTCATTCTTTAGTTGTTTACCTATTCGTAATAATTTTGTTTTTTTGTATTAAATAAATTTGTTTAAAAATTTTCCTTTTTTAATATTAATAATTTGTAGCCATGAATAATTCGAATTTTTTTTTTTTTGAATTATCGTATGACTTCGAAGGCCTAAAAACAGGCTTATAGGGATCAAACTTTGGGTATTATTATGATGCCGGCAGCGTTAAATAAGGAATTTCGTTGGTGTTCTATGAAGTACTTAGGGGTTTTCTTTCTACTTTAGTGAACGAAAAATAATGGAATATGCAAATTGTAGTTAATTCTTTTTAAGGATAATTTTTTTTTTATAATAGAAATTGGCCAACAAGAAAACCAATTAACTTTAAATTTAATTGGTATTCGGATTTAATGTTTCCAATAATCCCAATATTGGGTGGAGGGTATCAAAAATTCGGCACAGCCAAATTTAACACTCTTATTTGTTTTTCTTTCAGATTATCTTAAAATATTTCCTTGCGATATAAATATAAAAAAATCTAAAATATTACAACAGTTTTGCATATCGATTTTTTTTTTGCTTTTAAATAAACTTCAATGCTGTTGCTTGTAAATCTATAAGTTGTCTTTCTATATCCTAAATCGATAAAGATGTTTTTCTCCTGAATAACATATTCACTTACCATTTGGGTAATATACGAACTTTGGCGTAGGCTTCAGGTAAATTACCGTGACCATAAGCTTCATCACGTAATGCCAAATCATCGGCTGCCATTAATGAAACGACCAATTCGCTACGTTCAGCATGATACCAAACTTGTATTTGGACACGTCCACTGACTTGTTTCTCTCGTAAGATTTGTTCCTGTATGATGATGAATAACAATAGAACAATTGTTGTATGGTAAGAGCATACAAAAAGAAAATAAAGTAAATTCCATATTAATTAAATTTCATTTTCATTTTCATTTTAATTTGTTTTTGTTTTTTGTTGTTTTTTTCTTCAAATCGTACTTTAATAAACTGTTGACTTTTTTCATACTTGTTTGATGTCATAAATATTAATGAGATTATAACTAATTTATGATTATATACAAATATTCGATATTCCTATATCTTTGTTTATTTATTGCAATTTATAGTTGTTTTGTAATTGTTTGAAGTGAGTGTGTATGTGTTCGTGTGTGTGTGTGTGTGTGTGTGTAGTAATTAGAAATAATAGTAAAAGAAATAATAATTAATTTGGCAAATTAAAGTTCAATTTATAAAAAAAAATTTAAATAAAAATTTAATAAAACAACAAACTACATACATACATATATTTATAAATATTTGAGCATGCATTTATGATATAATTTTTTTGTAATTTTTGTTTTGCTTTTCTTAATCACACATCGATATTTTTTGACCCTGGGACCAGATTATTAATTTCTAAAGATGTGTGAAGCTGGATCTGAAATCAGAATTTCTCCTTTACATCAAGTTTAAGCAAAATCCTAATCTAAAATTGTGAAAATATGCAATTTTATTTTCTGTTTGAGAGTTTACTACACCATGAATAATATATTTTGGCACAGAACTCGCTAAGTCCAGTAGGACTTTTCCCCTTAGAAATGCTTTTTGAGTTCTTATATCTTTTCGGTCAAAATACTTGACTAAATTCACATTTTTAAACACTTGAGTTTAACTAAGGCAAGTTTAATTAATATTCCAAAAATTCATACCGAAAGAGCTAAAAACATAAGTTTAATCAAAATATTATTAAGTAAAACTATAGTTTGTCTAGATCGACTATACGATACCGTATACCATACGTTTAGAGGCCCTATCTCTTAAATCCAACTAATTGGATACAGAAACCAAATTTTATTGACATAGTTATTAATTCTTTTATCTTTGAATATGAAGAAATTCATATCGGATGTTATATTTATATGGGGCTAGGTCAAAAAATGGACAGATCCTAACCATATTTTGTAAGGTTACTTATTTTTTGTAAAAACATATACAAACCAAATTTGAGAAAAGCCTGTGCAATAGATTTGTTTTTTTGATAGATTTAAGTCAAGATCGGGAAGCAGCTTTACATGGGGCGAGTAATGAGAATTGTCCTATATGGTTTATTTTTGGACTACTGATTAAGGAATGTAATAAACGCGCACAAACCGAATTTGACCGAGATCTATATGATAATTTGGATCTTATGGCAATTTAAGTTGATTTCATAGGGGTCATTTGTATGAGGACTAGGTCTGAACATGCTCCGATTTTAACTATTTTCAACAGTGTTTATGCTATGGCCGATAGAAGCTTATATACCAAATTTCATCAAAACATATTCGTTTTTGTGACCTGTAGTTTGATTACAAGGCTTATGTACATGGACACACAGACAGACGGACAGACGGAGGGATGGACTTTGCTAAATCGACACAGAAAGCGATTGTGAGTCGATCGGTATGATAAAAGATGGACCTAGGTCAAATATTTTTGGTAGTTACAAACATCAGCAACTCATAGTGGTATCTATAATATGAAGGCGATTTCTTGTGGCCGATGTAACTTTGTCAGTTTTACTCCTACTTTGACCAAGCATAGCTCATTTGAATGGTATTTCTTTTTAACGGTTCACCGGAGTAAAATGCATTTTAAGTTACTACTAACACATACATAAAATTACACAATGCTGTGTGTATGTTTATTAAATGTGTTAATGTGTTCGCAAATATTTAATATAAAAAACCCTATGTTGAATTGACAAATAATTTTGGACATAAACCAAGAACGACAATAACGCAACCGAATTTCATTATAATAATTGCATATCACACGCCCTGTGGTGAGTTGAATAGCATAACTTTACGTGGCATAAAACATTGAAATAAATTGAATGAAAAAATAAAATTTCCTAGAATATGCACTCGAATTTGGAGGGCTGGGCCCTGCTAGTAGGGTAGGGTATAATAAGATTAAGTAAAATTCTTAAATTTCTTTGCAATATTTTATAAAAAAAAAAAATTTCCCCAAAAAATCGATCGAGGTATTTGGCGCGAATTCAAATTACTCCATTATTTTGCTTTTAATCTTTAAATCAAAAAAAAATTATTTTTGCTTTAAACGTTTTTGGTGTAGTGGAGGGAATAATTGTTATTCTTTTTGAATAATTGAAACAAAATTCCATACTAAGTAATATCAATGGATGATTTTTCCGACACCAAATGATATATGTAGACAAGTAAGAGAATTGTAGTGGGCCTTGATAGGACTTTATGATACCATATACCATGCATTTCGCGAGAATGGATCCAACTTTGCTGAGGCAATAGCGCGTTATAGAAAATAAGAGTAAATCAAATTTTTATGGTACAGTTATTAATTTTTGGCGTGCAGATAATAAAAACTTGGATCATAGAGAAATTTAAATCTAAACATGCGCTGATTATCACCAAATTCAATAACAATCGTCCTATGGCCGACAAAAGCTTATATACCAAATTTCGGTACAATCTATATATGTATGTTTATATAAAGCGAGAGTATGTACATGTTTGTTTGTTTGTTTGTAGCTTATACGAGACTAAACCATGGGACCGACCTTACTAAAATTTTTACAGAGTCTAACTGTGTTTTTGGTAGGAACTATAGTTTTTTTTTTATTTATTTATTTATTTATATTAATTACAATGCAAAGCAAATTTATATTCTAATTTGGGTCCAGGGATAAGCCGGGTGACAAGACCATTTGGCTGGTTTTTGCAGCGACAGGTCAAAGCCTCTGGTGGGAATCGAACCCACGACCCCCGCATGATAGGCGAGCATGCTACCTACTCACCTACCGGCGCGCTTATATTTTTTTATATTTCTAGTGGATTTTTAGTATCATATATGTATATCGAGTACTACAGCAGGGCGCGCTTTGTAAATCTGTGTGATGTCACCTATTATTAATGTGAGTTGTCGGACAAAAAATAGGCGGGATCTAACCAATCTGTGTGGCACACCCTATACAAAGTAATTATTAAATGTCATATATGTATCTCGAGTACTCTAATAGCGAGATTAGTGGAATAAAAAGTGGGCGTGGCGCCGCACAAAACAAATATATAATATCATAAATTGGAGTACTGTAAAAGGGAAAGCCCTGAAATTTGGTACGAGTCTATCCCCTTCAGACCTATATATACCCATTGCGAGATCTGGTTTAAGATGCTTAAAATCTATAATATTAATAGGCTAGGCGATTTCTTGTGATCGGTGTTTTGTTCTACCGGTTTATCCTGATTTTGACCAAACGTATATTAGTTGAAACGTATTTCTTTTTAGCCGTTTTGCAGATTTACAGATTTTTAAATTTTTTCTTTTACTTGGAGTAAATTGCATTTAAAGTTGCTACTAAAACATACATAAAATTATACAATGCTATGTGTGTGTTTATTAAATTTGTTAATGTGTTTGTAATAGAAATGAGTTTGTTTTTTTGTGTTGATTTGTGAATTGGCTATAATTGATTAGCATATCTTTAGGGTCTTCATTTAATGAAAAAATCAAATTTCCTAGAATTTGCACTCGAATTTCGAGGGCTGGAATCTGCTGCTATAAATAAATACATTTTCTCGGCTTTTTTTTTACCGGTATTCAGTGATTATTCTCTTATAAGGTATTTACATAAAAGAGAATTGAAAAAAATAAAGTAGACTTTGCTAAAAATAATTTTTATATTGATGGTATTACAATGACTATTATAGTCATTATTTGAGTTTTAACACTCAGGTCTGAAAGGGCTATCAGATGTTAGTGTGAGTAGTCAGATAAAAAATGGGCACCTCCTATACATTAGTTACCAATAGGGGTTGTCATGCCAAAAATCGCCAAAACCGAAAATTGCGAAAAACAATAATCGCCAAAAACAAAAATCTCTAAAATCAAAAATCGTTCAAATCAAAAATCCCCAAAATCAAAAATCACTAAAATAAGAAGTTACCAAACGATATTCAAAGCCAATCGTTAAGTGTTACCGGACTTAATATATCAGTAAAAAAATGGGCGGGAAAGTATTAGTAATCGTAGCACCTTCTATAAATTAGTTACCGATGTCAGTATTCATGGAGAATATGGGCGGAATCGCCCAATTCAAAAATCACCAAAACCGGTAATTGCAAAAAATAAAAATCGGTAAAATCAAAAATTTCCAAAATTAAAAATCGCTAAAATAAAAAATTGAGTATGGCCGTTTTTAATGTGGAAATATCTGAAAAATTTGATAATTGTTGTGAGCCGAATGAAATAACAAAAAATATTGTATATCAGCAAGCATTGAAATAAAAAAATATAAAATAAATAAAATAAATTATTTTAACTGTACAATATAAACTTCGTAGGAAAAATTAGTTATGAAAACATACATGTCAATAAGTCTCGAAGCACGACAGAGCAGATAGGTTTAACATAAAAAAAAAAAATAATTGCCACTAATTTGACTTTTTATACTCTATACTACTCTGTGAAATTTGACACATGTGTAGCGAAGACAATCAGCAACAACAAAACCAATATTTCAAAACCTTTATACGAAAGCTAGAGTATGAGCATAGCTTGAAAAGTTTAATATGTATTATTATTCATGTAATTATTCTATTATGTTATAGAAGTTAGTATTTTTTTCCTGATATTTTCAGTGTTCGCGGAGCCATATTTCAGGAACTGTAAGAGCTAGAGGTCCAGAATTTAAAATTAATCTTAGTATAGAAAGAATTGAGTCCTCAGAACTAAGAAGACTATTTTCTTAGTTGATTTATAAATAATGTTCACCTCTGTCATTTATTAAATATGTAACCTGATGCACTTCGCTACATCCATCGTAACGAAATAAAAAACTGGGAATACATTTTATAGAAAACTATTTTATTTATTTTTTTGGCGATTTTTGTCTTTGGCGATTATTGTTTTTTGATTTTTGGAGTTTACCGATTTTTGTTATTCGCGATTTTCGTTTTTTTCGATTTTTGATCTTGGCGTGTTTTGTTTTTGGCGATTTTTGTTACTTTTGTTAATCAACAAATCTTTGTGTAACATCTGCTGAAATCTTTTCTACTATGCGATCAAAGCCGTTTTCAAGTCTAATATGTTGTTAATATTACATGTTATCTCAAGTGGTATTGATATCTGGTGATTGTAGCGGTATTCCAACTGATTTTGTACCCTTATGGTCACATTTGAGATCATTAACTTGATTAGAAATATATTCATTATGTAGTTGCATTTTCTGCACTACTTTGTAATTTTTGTTTAAAACTTAATATATTCCTTGAGGTCCATGATTCTGTCAATAAAATGTAATTTTCTTTCACCTTTGACACTCATACAGCTCCAAACAAGAGCTGAACTTCCCCCATGCTTAAACGTTGGTGTATGATTTTTTCTGCGAACTATATATTTTTATGACGCCAGACTATTTTTACGTCCGTCTTATCCAAACATTTATGTAAATATAATTTCATTAGAGAAAATTACCTTATTGCAAGTCTCAGTAGGACCACTATGTGGTCAGGGTATAATGAGCTTGTGCTCGTGTAACTATCAAATCTTTTATTATACTCCAGATCTTCACTTACACCTGTCAAAAACAAAAATATTCCACAGATTATTCTCAAATTTGGTTTTTATATCATTTTGGATCGGGATAGGTCCATGTATCCACTTAGTCACCTCATAAATATAGCATCCGATATGAACATTTTCATATTCAAAAGCAAACAAATTAATAACAATGCCTCTCAAATTTGGTTTATACCAAGGTTCAGAAAATAAACACATGAAACACATAAAATGTTCTGTTCTAAAGCAGCCAACACATATTTTTTTTTTCATATCAATTATGTGTGTTTCTAAATTTTGTACGGTGCCGAACACATCATGACTGTGTTTCGTTTTAATAATTCGTTATCTAGACGAAAATTTTCTGTCACGTATTTTTTGTTTCGAACACACTTAAACCACACACATTCGAGTGTAGATTTATTTTAAGTTCGTTTTCTTGCATGTGTACTGCTAAAAAACAGAACATGAACAAAAAACAGGTGCGAGTTCAGTTATATTTTAAGTTCGCGTTCTGGTACGTGTACTGCGAAAAAACAGAACATGAACAAAAAACAGGTTTGAGTTCAGTTATATTTTAAGTTCATGTTCTGGCTCGTGTACTGCGAAAAAACAGAACATGAACAATAAACATGTACGAGTGTAGTTATATTTTAAGTTCGTGTTTGTGCATTTACACTAATTGGTTCGCAAATTAAGAGTGGGTGATTGTGTTAATGGATGCAAAATATTCTAACAACCAGAAAGTGTTTTTTATGATGCAAAATTGTATTCGTGTCTAAAGTTATTTGTAAACAAAAAAAATGTTTGCAAAAGATCCTAACAAACAACAAGTGTGACTTTTATGCCGCAAAATTGGGGTTTTCGTCTACGAAATGAAATGAAAATTACGAGAAAAAAGCAATTGTAAACAATTGCACTGAAAATCATAAAAAAGGATCAGTAAAACTTGGAAAAAAACCCATGAAGCCTTAAATTAAAAAAAAGGATTGAAAATATTATTTCTATTGACACCCATTGGTTGGCAAAATAACAGAGGGGGATTTGTGCTAATGTATGCAAAACATCGCAAAAAACCGAAACAATAAAAACAATATGTAATTTTAGAAAAGGATTGTAAATTTTTTTGTAATAGGCTTTAAAATTCTTTTTTGAAGAAAGTTACACAAGTGTAATTTTTATGATGCTAAATTTTGTTTTTGTTTTAAGTCGTGTTTTACGAATTTAAAACATGAACAGGGAAAAAACAATTGCTTAGTACATCACAAAAAATGGTCAATATTATTTCACAATTAATTCTATTGACAATAATTGGTTGTAAAAAAAAGGGGTGGGTAATGCAGAAAAACCTAATAACCAACAACTGGAACTTTTATGATGCTAAATAGTGTTTGTGTCTTAAGTCTTTTATTACCATCTTTTATTAAAATGAAAACCAGTCAATAACAACAATTGTAAACAATTTCAAGGTAAATCATACAAAAATTTGAAAATATTTGACATTTGTAAACAATTTCAACGTAAGTCATAAAAAAGGGTCAATAAAATTTGAATAAATTTGGTTGAAACAATTGTCGTCATTTTTATCGAGGTGTATCAGATCGCGAATTGATGTTCTAAATTTTTCACAGTACACGAGCCAGAACACGAACTTAAAATATAACTGAAGTCGAACCTGTTTATTGTTCGTGTTCTGTTTTTAGCAGTACACGTACCAGAACACGAACTTAAAATATAACTGAACTTGAAACTGCATATTGTTCATGTTCTGGTTTTTCGCAGTATACGTACCAGAACATGAACTTAAAGTAAAGCTACACTCGAATCTGTGCGGTTTGTATGTGTTCGAAACAAAAAATACGTGATAGAAAAATGTTCGTTAGATAACGAAATATTAAAACGAAACACAGTCATGATTGTGTTCGGCACCATACAAAATTTAGAAACACACATAATTGATATGAAAATAAAAATATATGTTTGTTGGTTTGATTTATGTTTTTTTACATATATGTACGAGTTTTTTGTTCAGTGTGTTTTTTTCTGAACTCTGGTTTATACTTATTTTCTATATCCAATTAGTTGAACATAAGAGATAGGTTATGTAAACGCATGTTATAGGGTAGCACATAGTCGGTCTAGGCCGACTATGATTCTCTTACTTGCTTATGCTTTATGTTTTTCGCTATACCTGGTTTGTCTGATTGGTTAAAGTAATTTTTTTATTTTTTGCGCCGCCATATTTCAGGATCTGTTGAAGCTAGATGTTCAGAATGTTTCTTAGTATAAGAAATAATAACCAAAGAGGGTTAAAGTCTACTGAAGGCTACTTTTTTCTTTGATTTATAAAAGAAGTTCACCTCTATGACTTATGAAATATTTACAGAACGAATTTTATTTTAATTTTAGACAAATTTAGTGTACACGTATACTCGTATATACAAATTTAAGTTAAGTATAAATTCTATGTTAGAATTTTATGATTTCTAAGATTTATATTTCTATATTTTGCATATAAAATCACAATACTCTGATTACATACATATGGTTTATAATGGTTATGAAAATATGATAGTTAATACAATTTATTACAGTATGTACAAGTTAAAAAAAAATGTTTAAAAATAAGTTTTAAATGAAATAAAATGTTCACAATTACATACACTAATGACGTACAAAATTTGGTATAATATTTTAAAATAAAACATTCATTAAAATAACATTCAAATGCAGACTACATAAATATTCAAAAAGGAGAGTTTTAAAGTTACTAAAAATTTATTAGGTTTTCCAATGAAATAAGTAGAAAATATCTAAAAAAAAAAATGTGTAAATGTTTTTTTAAAACTATTTATTTCAAAATTTTAGTTTATAAAGCTTCATTATAATTGTAGGTAGGTAGACACTACTACTTTTTTTCAAGGTGTGGATGTAATTATAGTTATATATAAGTAAGCAATTCCATTTCAAATTAAAATGTTCTTAATGTTTCTTAATAATTTCATTTTGTTTCTATACAAATTATTCATAACAATCATTCCTAAAGAAAATGACTTAAATATACAAAAAATTATATTAGTTGTCTATTGAATGCAAAATTTCGAGTTTCTAGGAACCACTGGTGGTATCACATGTGAGTCAAATTCATAGCAATAAAAACAAACAAATTAGCATGGGAAATATATTTTTTAATTTATAAATGAATATTAATTTTCTTTTATACAGAATTCATTCTTTTATACAATTAATAATAATTGCATTTAACAGTAAAATGCATTTTTTTTTCTCTAAATATTTATAAGTTTCATAGCAATATAACTCGTGCCAGCTGGGGTTATACTTTACAAAAATTAAAACAAAATAATTATACAGTTGACAAAATAAGACAAAAATTTAACTAAATTTAACCGAATCCAATAAAAAAAACCATCATACAAATGAAAAAAAAAAAAAAAAACATTAACAGAAAATTGGCAACATAATAGTAAAGGAATTTCGTGTGTTTGTCAAGTGTAAGTTGGTGTAACGAATTAACAAATATAGGACGCTTTATACAGGTTGCTTCAAATTTACAGGAGCTTGGATTTATAACTAGATAATATGACAAAAATGTTTTTAAAGGTTTAAATATCATCTAAGATGAACTATATTATCTATATCATACCTTGTTAAGCGTAGCATTCCCAATTGAATTTATTTATTTATTTATATAGATAAAAATTAAACTCTTTCATGGATAGAAAAAATATCGATCGTTTAATGAAAATACCAAGAAAAAGTATCGTTATCTGTTCGTCAGTACAGCAGAAAAGAACTCATTTTTATAAGACCGCAATTTGTACAATTTAAAAGCAACTAAAGTCGGCTCGAAATAATTCAGATGTGCATACTATTTTTCGAATGACTCTTAACAAAAATTAAGTAGAATTTTAAATTGAGCAGTAATAGTTCAATAACCAATAACTATAAAATATAAAAACAATCACAATCAAGACACGAAGAATGTTCGATAAGTCCATAGTCGGTCTGAACCAACTATACGATATCCTATACCATGCGTTTAGAAACCAAGCATAACCCAAATCTGAGTGGAATTTTTGTTATTATTTTTACCTGCAGATCTGAAAAATTTCATATCAGATGCAGTATTTGTATGGGGACTAGGTCGAAAAATCGACTGATCCTTACCATATTTGATGAGCTCACTTATTTTCTGCAAAAATATATACAAACCAAATTTGAAAATAATCTGTTGAATATTTTTGTTTTTGATAGGTTTAAATGAAGATCGGGAAATAGCTTTATATGGGGGCTATGACTAAGAAGTGTCCTATAGAGTTATATTTGAACTACTGATTAGTGGATGTAATAAATCGAAATTTATATGATAATTATATCTTATGGCTATTTAAGTCGATCTCATAGGGGTCATTTATATGGAGGCTAGGTCTCACCACGCACCGATTTCAACAGCATTCGTCTTGTAGCTGATAGAAGCTTAGACACAAAATCTTATCAAAAAATATTTATTTATATTGTAGTTTGATTATAAGACTATCAAGGGCACACATACGACGGACAGACGGACAGAGGGACAGACAGTCAGGGGGACAGTTTACGAATGCACGATCATCGCTAAATCGACTCGTTAATAAAAGATTGGTAATAGGTTAAATATTTTTGGTAGTTACAAAACTTAGCGCAAACTCATTATACCCTCACCACATAGTGGTAAAGGGTATAAAAACGAGTAATAAAATTATCATGTTTTCCGAGAGAGGACTTAGGATCCAACTTTGCTGAGGCAATAACAGGATATAAAAACACGTAAGAAATTTATAGTCAGTCTAGAGCGACAATACGATACCCTACACTATGCGCTTAGACATCCTATCTCTTCGGTCCAACTAATTCGATATAGAAAATAAGCATAATCCAAATATGAGAGGCATTGTTATTAATTTGTTCGCCTTTGAATATGAAAAAGTTGATATCCGATGCTATATTTATGGGACGACTAGTTCGCAACATGGACCGATTCTGACCATATTTGGTAAAGGTTCTTATTTTTTTTTTTGCAAAAATAAAGGGTTTTTCAATAAGAGCGCTACAAAAGTTTTTTTAAATAAAACAAAAGCGGTTTTGGATATCAATGAAATTCTTTATTACCGTGAAAGTACGTTCGATGCCATTATGTATGGAAATCGATCTCTTTTGCATGGCCACCACGGGCACGCTTGCAGAAGTCCAGACGCTGAACCCAATTTTCGACGGTTTTCAAGCATAAACCGGCCGATACTGCTGCAATTTCATGTTCGATATTCGTACGAAGTTCATCAATCGTCGCTGGCTTGTTGGCATAGACCATAAACTTGACGTAGCCCAACAGGAAATAGTCCAACGGCGTCAAATCGCACGACCGAGGCGGCCAATCGACTGAACCATTTCGTGAGATAACACGTTCTCCAAACTTGGTTTCCAATAAATTGATTGTGACATTCGCTGTGTGGCTTGTGGCGCCGTCCTGTTCATCCAATTGGGGCCAAAAATATTCGGTTATCATTGAACGGTAGCGATTCCCATTCACAGTAACGTGCCGGTCTGGATCATTACGGAAGAAGTACGGCCCAATGACGCCGCCGACCCATAAACCGCACTAAACCGTAATTTTTTCGGGATGCAATGATGACTCATGGAGTACGTGTGGATTGCTGTCTGACCAATAACGCATATTTTGTTTATTGAAGCCATTCAGCCAGAAATGAGCCTCATCGCTGAAGATGATTTTTCGATGAAAATCCGAATCACTTTCAAGTTGTTGCTCAGCCCAATTCACGAACATACGACGCGTCTGGTGGTAAAGCGGCTTCAGTTCTTGCGTCAATTTGATCTTGTAAGGATGTAGGCCAAGATCTTTTCGCAAAATTCGCCACAACGACGTCACAGAGATGCCCAACGCTTCAGAACGACGTGTGAGAGACACATTTGGGCTTTCTTCAACTGAAGCCTCAGCGGCAGCAATATTCTCGACACTACGGGCACTTCTTTGTCTCACTGGTGCGGGAACATTTTGTACTGTGCCTGTGGATTCAAATTTTTCTACTAGACGCTCAATTGTTGATCTCCTACGACGCTTATGACGACCATAAATAGGACGTAGCGCTCTTAACGTTGAGGCCACTGACTCCGAATTTCTGTAGTAAATTTTAATAATTTCGACTCGTTGTTGGCTCGTATATCTTTCCGTCATGAAATGGCATACCTTACTGAAGAGAAATGTCAAAAGAGCGGCAAGAAATATGGCGTCGTTTGCTGTCCCTGTCTTTCTACTTTTGTAGCGTCCCTATTGAAAAACCCTATATATAAAAACCAAATTTGAGAAAAATCTGTGAAATATTTTTGTTTTTTGATAGATTTAAGTGAAGATCGGGTAGCAGCTTTATCTGGGGACTATGGTTAAGAATTGTGGTATAGGGTTTTTATGTTTGGACTACTGATTAACGGATGTAATAAACACACACAAAATCCAATTTGTTCGTGATCTATATAATAATTTTGATATTATGGGACTAGGTCTGAACATGCACCGATTTTCACCAATTTCAGTAATATCCATGCTGTGGCCGATATTTATATTTCAAAATATATTCATATATGTTTGATTACAAGATTTTCATGGACACAAGGATGGACGGTCGGAAGGACATCGTTAAATCGACTCATAAAATGAGTCGATTGGTATATTAAAATATGGGTTTAGGTCACATATTTTTGTTAGCTACACATAGGTATAATCAATTCTTCTATCATTAATATCAGTAACACTTTTCCCATTATAAATATTTATTTTTTTTTAAATTTTTTATGTGTATTTTATGCGTTTCATGTCAAGTGATCCAACTTTTGAAACTGATGTCCTCCGATCGGAATGAAATTTGCACCAACGTTAGTCCTATTGGATAGTAGTTTAGACACAATTTTACAACAAGATAGGTCCAGAACTCTCTGAGTTAGAGGGGGTCAAAATTCGACATTTTGACCAAACAGGTGTTTTTTCTCATCCATGTAACTTTTTACCTATTGTTCTTAGCCGAAATAGTTTAGATAGCTATTTCTTCAATCTTTCGGAAAAAAAAATTTAAAAAAATAAAAATTATTTTTTTTTACTTTTTTTTTTTGCAAAATTAATTTTTTTTTTACTTTTTTTAAAAAAGGAAATTTTTTTTCGCTCAAAACAAAACTTGGGGTTTTCTTTTAAGGGTTTTTGGTCATTTAGTGGGATGCGAGTGGGATATCTATCAAAAAAAATGTTTTGTGACTCAAGACAAAGGTTTTTCAATTTTTAGCATATGTACTTATTTGAATTTTTTTCTTATTAGTGTGTAAGTGTTTCTAAAACCTTAAAAATAAAGCATAGACTCAGAAACTAGACAAATTAACCTTTCTGATGGTATGTAACATACCTAACTAAAATTTCATACCTTCCACACTGTAATACCCGCAATATGTTACCCTTAGGAAAAAATCACTTTTTTTTCTATAGAAATGTTGAAAAACTATTTTTTATTTATTTGTTATAATAATTAAATTAATATATGATAATAATAATAATAAATATAAAAAAATATCTGTGGTCACAAGCGATAACCGCCTAAGTCGACTTAAGAATGATTTGAGTTATGTATGCTACCATATTCCACTTAAAACGCTTTATATTTACGTGAAATCCCCATTTCTCTATCACTGTTTATTAAAAAGTTATTAATGAAAACATGCCGACCTAAGTCGCAATGAAACCCCATTATATTTATATTTTTCTCGAAAGCATGATTTTCGACTTAGGCGGTTAATGCTTGTGAGCACAGATATATAATTAAATAAAATTTAATCTTAATCACATTAGATCCATTTATAACTATTTTTTTAAGTATTTAAGTTTTGTAAATTTTTAAATACCCAGTCGTCCAGATTATTTATCACCTTTTATTGCTGCTTGTTTGCCATCTTTTCTTGGTGGTACTGGGTTCAACTGTTGAATAACTGATTCCACAGAAGATTTGCACGATTACCGCGATTGCCTTAAATTGACTAAGTGTCCTAATGCAACAACTTCTTGCCACTTATGTGAGTGTTCAAATTGTCCGAAAACCACGGTCATCAAAGAGAATTTAATCAACTCTTTTGATCGAGAATATATAGAGGAGGTCAAATTTGAGTCTTGGATTCAGATTGACAGATGCACATTGAAAATAATAATTTTAAATGTGGATGCTTTTGTGGAAGAAATGAGTACAGGATTGCCGAACTTGAGAACCCATGACTTTTTAGCAATGGTCATTATTCAAGGATTTGAAGATACATTTGAAGTCTGGTGAATTCGTTATTTCATATCATTTCGCAGAAAAGTATAAATATGTTATTCAGGATGCCATACAAACATTCCACTTCTATAATGACAAAGCAACTATATTCACAGTAAATGAAAAAGTGGAACACAAAAGTGTGGCAATCATATCCCACGGTTTGAAACTTGATACCGTTGCAGTTTATGAGTACCAGAAGATAATACTAAAATATCTAAAATATAAATTTACAGTAGAGAAGGTATACTACGTTTCGGACGGAGCTCGTCAACATTTTATTAACAAAAGTAGCTATGTGAATTTTATGGCTCATAAAACCGATTTTGGTATGCTAGCTGAGTGACATTTTCATCCTATTGCTCATAGTAAAGGAGAATCTTAGATGCGTCTGCTTTATTCCATTTGGCAAAGAATTATTGTAAAGAAACCAAAGTAGTTTTTAGTAACAAAGAGGATCATGAGGAAACATTGAAAAGTTTTAGTTCCCTTTTTAAGCAATATGCGGGCAAAGAGGAGTGTGAAAATTGGCATATTTATAGTTCGTATGGAGGAGAAGCTGAGAATGATAAAATTTATGTTTAATCTGTCTTAAAAATATATTAAATTAAATAAAATAAAATATTAATAATAATTCGTTAATGCGAATGATATAAATTATATATCAGACGCTCTGTGTTGAATTGCGAATTCCTAAAATTGCTAAACATACCTTTAGGCTCATTTAAGTATTCATAAATTTTTTATATATGTGACCTTCTCCGAGAAAAGGGACCTAGTGTGTCAAAAAACGAGTTGTAGAAACATGAAATGCGTTTTTATCTCAAAACTTAATTTTCACACACTAGGTCCCTTTTCTCGGAGAAGGTCACATATACATTAAAAAAACATTGGAATACAAAAATTTTACCAAAAAAATAATATTTCCTAGAATTTGCACTCGAATTTCGAGTGCTGGGCTATACTAGTATTAATTTAATTATTATTACAAATAAATAAAAAAAAAAAATAATTTTTCAACATTTCGATAGAAAAAAAGCGTTTTTTTTCCTGAGGTTAACATATTGCGGGTATTACAGTACTGAAGGTATGAAATTTTAGTTAGGCATGTCACATACCGTCGGAAATGTTAATTTATCTAGTTTCTCAGTATATGCCTTATTTTTAAGGTTTTAAAAACACCTACACACTAATAGGAAAAATTCTAACGAATACGTATGCTAAAAATTGAAAAACCGTTGTCTTGAGTTACAAAACATTTCTTTTTGGTAGATATCCCACTCGCATTCCACTAAGCGACCAAAAAGCTCTTAAAGGAAAAAACCTAAGCTTTATTTTGAGCGAAAAAGAAAGGCCCTTTATTTAAAAAAAAAGACAAAAAAATTTTTGATTTTGAAAAAAAGTCAAAAAAAATTTTTTTTTTAATTTTTTTCCCGGAAGATTGAATCGAATATCTAAACTATTTGGCACAAAATTTTTTAAGAACAATATGTAAAAAGTTACATGCATGAGAAAAAACACCTGTTCGGTCAAAATGTCAAATTTTGGCCCCCTCTAACTCAGAGAGTTCTGGACCGATCTTGTTGAAAAATTGTGTCTAAACTACTATCCAATAGGACTAACCTTGGTGCAAATTTCATCCCGATCGGAAAACATTGGTTTCAAAAGTTGGATCACTTGATATGAAACGCCCCATTTATATTGTAGTTTGATTATAAGGCTTACATGGGCACACATACGACGGACAGACGGACAGAGCGACAGATGGACAGAGTGTCATATACAAATGTATATTTTTATTGTAAACGAAACTTATATACAAAAATCCCAATTATTTAAGAAAATTTCAAACTAAATAAAACAACATTGGCGGCGCTGGTCTCGTTTGAACCAGAAAACACAGAACTTGTAGGCAAGAACTCTGACCGCTCCACCACAAACGAGCCGATGAATGTCCTAACTATATTAGCAGTAGTTTACAGAAATGCATACAATGTGGCTGCTATGAAAATATTAATCTTTTATATACAGTTAATTATAACGGTATGAAAACATTGAACATATAGTCTAGACAATAAATTATATATAGCAACAATGTTGTTAGTTAACGCAAAACTCTTATTCAATTTTCAGTGTGCACATCTTCCTGTACAGTAGACTAGATTTATTGTGGTGAACAAGTTTAAAAGTAAAAAGCAAAAACAGTCATTTAGTTGGAACGGTTTCCTGAGGTGCTCATGAAATAATATATTTATAGACCTTCGTAAAAAGTGACTAACTATAACAGGCCTCATTTCTGGGCAAAAAAAAAATTAATAAAATATACCACATATGGAAGACAAAAAAATCATTTTTCGTAGCGATAATGTACTCGCTCATTTACTATCTATTGTAACTTCACAGCTGGCATTGAGTTTTAGAATTGAATTTTGCAATCATCCTTTAAGACATCTCGATATGATGAAACAATTTAAGGGTCTTAAAAGAAACTGGATAAATTTAATTGAAATAGTTGATAAAAATATAGAAATCGGTTTTTTTAATGTATTCTCATGAACATTGATATTAAACGAGATAAAATAAGCAAGGTTCAGAAAAACACACACGAAACACACAATGTTGTGTTTTAAAGCAGCCAACACATATCTTTATTTTCATATCAATTTCATATCAATGAAAAAAAAAACAGAACATGTACAATAAACAGGTTCGAGTTCAGTTATATTTTAAGTCGTGTTCTGGCTCGTGTACTAAAAAAAATAGAACATGTACAATAAACAGGTTCGCGTTCAGTTATATTTTATGTCATGTTCTGGCTCGTGTACTAAGAAAAAATAGAACATGTACAATAAACAGGTTCGAGTTCAGTTGTATTTTAAATTCGTGTTCTGGCTCGTGTACTGCGAAAAATTGAAACATCAATTCGCGATCTGATACACCCCGCACTCGCTATTTATTGCAAAATCAATTGCGTGAAATTGTAACACTTGCAAGCAATTGTAACGTTAGTCATAAAAAAGGGACAACAAAATATGAAAATATTTTTTTGGGTTTTTTTATTGACACTCATTGAGTTTTTTCGCAAAACATCACAAAAAATCATTGAGAAAAGGATTGTGCATTGACACTAATTGGTTCGCAAATTAAGGGTGGGTGATTGTGTTTTTTATGGTGCAAAATTTGTTTGTGTCTAAAGTTATTTGTTACCAAAAAAAAAAAAAAAAAATGTTTGCAAAAGATCCTGGGTTTTTCGTCTATGAAACTAATTGGTTGCGAAAATAGGGGTGGGTAATATAAAAAACCTAACAACGAACAAGTGTAACTTTTATGATGCTAAATAGTTTTTGTGTCTTAAGTATTTTATTACCATCTTTTATTAAAAACCAGTCAATAAAAACAATTGTAAATAATTTCAACGTAAATCACGAAAAAATGGCCAATAAAATTTTAAAATATTTTACAATTGTAAACAATTTGCAACGTAAGTCATAAAAAAGGGTCAATAAAATTTTAATAAATTTGGTTGAAACAATTGTTGTCGATTTTATCGGGGTGTATCAGATCGCGAATTGATATTTCAATTTTTCGCAGTACGCGAGCCAGAACACGACTTAAAATATAACTGAACTCAAACCTGTTTATTGTACATGTTCTGTTTTTTCTTAGTACAGGAGCCAGAACACGACTTAAAATATAACTGAACTCGAACCTGTTTATTGTACATGTTCTGTTTTTTCTTGGTACACGAGCCAGAACACGACTTAAAATATAACTGAACTCGAACCTGTTTATTGTACATGTTCTGTTTTTTTTTTCAGTACACGTACCAGAACACGAACTTCAAATAAAGCAACACTCTTATATGTGTGGTTTATGTGTGATCGAAACAAAAAATACGTGATACAAAAATGTTCGTGTAAATAACGAAATATTAAAACGAACACAGTCATGATTGTGTTGGGCACCGAAGAAAATTTAAAAACAAACATAATTGATATGAAAATAAAAATATGTGTGTGTTGGCCTAAGTTATGTTTGTTTACATATATGTACGAGTTTTTTATTCAGTGTGTGTTTTTTTCTGAACTCCGGATGAAACAATTTAAGGGTCTTAAAAGAAACTGGATAAATTTAATTGAAATAGTTGATAAAAATATAGAAATCGGTTTGTATTCTCATGAACATTGATATTAAACGAGATAAAATAAGACATATCTTTATTAGATACATTTTTTCTGCCCTCTTAATTGCTCATGGACCATTTAAATAATATAGCCACTGTTAATAGAAAGCATAATAAATTTTGGAGCTGAAATATGAAGTCTTATCTCCATCTCGAGTATTTGGTCCAAACTGTTTTACTTACAATTAATAAGCTTTATTAACTGGACAGAAGTTCACAAATTCTATGAAAATACACATTAGCAGCGGAAGTAGTGCGGGAACAGATGTACAGATATCTGTACTATCATCAGGACTCATACATAACTTCAAATATATATTTTTGTGTGTATGTCTTTGAAGTCCTCCTAAATGGCTGGACAAATTTTTATGGAATTTTATAGTGTGCGATTAAGATCATTCGAGAATGATTTAGATTAGTGTTGGATTGGGATCGGATCAGTAGGCGTGCCACCGCCCGCAGAAAGTAATTCTTCAATATAATATATCTCGAGGAATATGTTTTGAAAATTTGAGTGAGGTCATCCATTATTATTATAAGTAGACGAGCCAAAAATGGGCACGATCGGATAAGTGGGCGTGCCATCTCCAGCACAAACTGCATTTTCATTATGATATATATTTTGGGTAATATAAGGAGACGATAATTTATGTGAGTTCACAGGTTTTTAGTCTGAGTTTCCGTGCTAAAAATGGCAGGCCTCCATAAAAATAGTTATTGAATATCATATATTTCGAGTACTATGATAGGGTGACTTATCTCATATTAATGTATAGCCGTGATAAAAATGTGTGTGGATGGATAAATGGTTCCATACAAATTTATTATTGAATCTTAATAAATGAAATCTTTGCTGTGCATCTTTAAGGCCTGACCATAACGCCTGAACTACTAAAGCTATCCACCTTATATTTAAACCATTTCTTCGTGAAGTGCTCCGAATTATTTTTGGTTGCGTTGGACCTCCTCGTAGTCGACAGTCGCAAAAATTGGGACCACGTCCATCCATTACGTGGAAAATTTTGCGTAAAGATGGAAGAGGAATTAAAGCCACAAGACCTTCAAATGCGTTAATATTTCGCCGATTGCGCTCTTGAGGCTCACTGTTGGCCTAACGGTTTTGATAATAAACATGATTGCCCTATATGGGGAGAGATAAATCCAAAGCAGATCATCAGACTAACTCAATTACATACATAAAAAAATGCACCGTTTGATGCGGATCAGACGCTGGTGGCATCATCGGAGCTTGTTTCTTTAAAACTGAAGGCGCAGCTTGCGTTACAGTCAATGGAGATGGTTAAAATTGATCCGAGCGAGAGGTGATTTCAACAGAATGGTGCTACGTACCAAACGGCGACCGCAACCATCGTCCTATTGAAATAAAAATTTGGTGTGATCAGATATATTTCGAGTGATCAGATATGAAAATACTTTTTGTGTGTGCTGAAATAGCGTGGCCCTTAATAAAAAAAATGTTCAAACTGTCGGTCTCACCCACTAGAAATATGCGAATAGCAAAAAAACTGAGAAATACAAAATTTTGGGCCAATCAAAAAACATTTAGTCGTGGCGCAAAGCCATTGAAAATTTCAAGTGTGTTTATATGGGGAAAATATGACTTTTTTTCAGATTTTACGAAAATTTCGTTCTATAGTTTAATTTTTCCGACAAGGTGTTATACAATTCAGGCTCGGTATTAAATTATCCCTTTAAAACGCTATAAAACTTCAAAATCGAATAAAACCTCGCCAAGAAATAGCAAATGCCCCAGACCACTTTTGTGCCAAAAAAAAAATAGGTTATGAAATTTGATGGCATTTTCTTCAACTTTGAGAAATTGATTAAGCCATCATTCTTTTTTGGTCTCTATACTCACAAGTACTCCGATATGAAGTATTGTTTTATTACCACGTTGTTAACCTATTGCCCATTGAGACCGAAAATTGGAAATTTTTTGATACAATTTTTAAAACTGCTTTTTCAAGTTTGAAAAAATTTTCTTAAACAAAATTTAAAAAAATGGATATTTTGCTTTAAGGTTTTGTTAAGTACATATTATAGATTAACTATGTGGATTTTTAAGTTAATTCTGTATTCTAGAATTTTTTTGACAAGCGTTTTATTTTTGCGGATTTCGAGAAAAATGGCATTTTTTTTTTAAATATTCTGTAAATGTACTCTTTGTAAATACTTTGTATCAAAAATTCATCACTTTTCCACTTTTAAATGTTATATTTTATCTTAATAGCCTAGGGTTTCGGAAAAAATATTATGACCCCATTAACCCTTTTGGAATTGGGGTCACATATGACTCCAAACTAATAGGAAATATAAAATTAATTCTATTTATTTTGGTGTATTTAAGGATGATTTAGTGTGCGATTCAAATTGTTTTCTGTTATCACTTACGACTTGCAATAAATATTGCTTGTCTTTAATTTTATATTATTCTATTTTTTGCTTTGGGTCATTTGTGGGTCTTCCTATTTTATTTAGAAAAATATAGTTGGTTTTTATACATAAAATAATTTTATAACAAAATTGGTTAGAAGTTGTTTAAATTTATATTCGCGAGCAATAAGCAGATAATTGCACCAAAGATATATCACAATATATTATTTTGATCCCAGGAGCACTGAAGGGTTAAATAAATAAAAGTTAACCGAATTATTTCTCTTAAATTCTAAATAGTGGTTTCATCGAGTTTAATAGAAAAACTCGTTTTCGGTAATTTGTATTTAAAAATATCTAAAATCCAAAGCTGGCCTTGGCAAATAATGGGTTAACGCTCTCGGATTTATCCCAAATTTTAGGAACAGAAGATATACATATTTTGTTATAAAATTTATGTAACGCTCTTAAAAATTCAACAGTATTTGCAAAATAATTGAATTTTTTGAATAAATTGTCTTTTATTAGTTTGGGGTCATATGCGACCCCGATTTCAAAAGGGTTAATGGGGTCATATTATTTTTTTCCGAAACCCTAGGCTATTGAGATAAATAAAACATAGCATTTAAAAGTAGAAAAGTGATGAATTTTTGATACAAAGTATTTAGAAAGAGTACATTTTCAGAATATTTTACTAAAATCCCATTTTTCTCGAAATCCGCAAAAATAATATCCTTGTCAAAAAAATTCCGGCACAGGGATTTACTTAAAAGTTTACACAGCTAATCTGTGACATGTGTTTAATAAAACCCTAAAGTGTTGGATCCAGTTTTTTAAATTTTGTTTAAGAAAATTTTTTAAAACTTAAAAAAGGAGTTTTCAAAATTTTATCAAAAAAATTTCCCATTTTCGGTCTCAATGCTTAATAGGTTAACAAAGTGGTAATAAAACAGTACCTCCTATCTGAGTACTTACAGGTATAGAGACTAAAACAAAATGTTGGCTTTAAGAAATGTCTTAAAGTTGAAAAAAATGCCATAAAATTTCATGACCTAGTTTTTTTTTTTGGCACAAAAGTGGTCTGGGGCATTTGCTATTTCTTGGCGAATTTTTATTCGATTTTACATTTTTATAGTCTGATTTTTGATTTTCGGTCTGTGGGCGGAAGAGCGTGGCAAAATCCAATTTTCATATTGTACCACCAATCTATATATATAAATATGAATGTGTGTTTGTTTGTGCTTTATAGGAGGCCAAACCCCTGAACCGATCTTCCTGTAATTTTCACAGCGTGTTACTGTGACTCTGGAAGGAATAATAGGCTATACAAATTTTTGATTGGCAAAGGGGCGGTGCCACGCCCATATAACCCAAAATTTTAAATCGTCATATCTCGGGAATTGTTTGACCTACAGCGGTCATTTTTGGTACATATGGTATTGGCATGAATAGAAATACATACCAGAAGAAAAGTGGGCGGGACCGCGCCCCTTTTTAGAAAAATAGAAAGTCGTAATATCTATCTTCTTCTAAGTTGTTAGTTGGCAAAGGGGCGTGGTCCCGCCCATATAACCCAAAATTTAAAATCGTCATATCTCGGCCATTTTTAACCTACGGCGATGATATTTGGTATATAACGTATTGAAATTAATAGAAATAGTACTACAAGAAAACTGGGCATGACCACGCCCTTTTTAGAAATATTAAAATCCATAATAACTTCTATTAAGCCCTTGACTGTATAAAGTTGTTAGTGCAATAATTAATTGTAAATTAAATAAATAATAATATTTTTTATTTTATTTCATTTTATAACGATGACGGGTAGCGAAGCACACCGGGTTCAGCTAGTTAGTTCTATATTGAAAGTCAACAAACTGGACCCCGCCTATCCCCAAAATAGCAATTTGAAAAAGGTCCATATAACGTAGGACCACTCTAATGGTTATAAACCAAGGTTCAGAAAATACACACATGAAACACACAATGTTCTGTTCAAAAGCAGCCAACACATATCTTTATTTTCATATCAATTATGTGCGTTTCTAAATTTTCTACGGTGCCCAACACAACCATGACTGTGTTCGTTTTAATATTTCGTTATTTACACGAACATTTTTGTATCACATACTTTTTGTTTCAATCACACATAAAGCACACATTTTTGAGTGTTGTTTTATTTGAAGTTCATGTTCTGGTATGTGTACTGAAAAAAAAACACAGAACATGTACAATAAACTGGTTCGAGTTCAGTTATATTTTAAGTCGTGTTGTGGCTCGTGTAGTAAGAAAAAACAGAACATGTACAATAAACAGGTTCGAGTTCAGTTATATTTTAAACACGACTTAAAATATAACAAAAATGTTCGTGTAAATAACGAAATATTAAAACGAACACAGTCATGGTTGTGTTGGGCACCGAAGAAAATTTAAAAACAAACATAATTGATATGAAAATAAAAATATGTGTGTGTTGGTCTAAGTTATGTTTGTTTACATATATGTACGAGTTTTTTATTCAGTGTGTGTTTTTTTCTGAACTCTGTTATAAACATTTCTAAAATCGAATTCAAATTTTCAATGTCTTCTTACTGACTGCGAAAATAACTGCAACAATTTAAGTAAATTTTATGTACAAACAAAAATATTCCACACATGTTTAACAAAACGCCTCTGCGCCAACAAAAGCTGTTATGTGTATTTGTTTAAAAAAAAAAAAAAAAACTACTCGGAATGTCATTTATCTGATGGCCTTAAAATTAAATATTTTTCATATTCTCACGTTTTCTTGTCTTTCAAAAGCAATATTTAGCTTTTCGATATAAATAAAAAATATTCACAAATTAAAAACATAATAAAATGGAAGTATTTACAGTAGAAAACAAAAACAAATAAAAAAATATGCAACACTAAAGTAAATGAATAACAAAAACATAGAGTAGATAAATTGAATTTTTTTTTACAAAGTTGTTATTTTTAAAACTAATTATTTTAATGAAGTTAGAAGTTTAACATTCAAGATAATAAATCCGTTTAGCAACTAAATTGCAGATAACATAGAAAATAGCTTTACAAGTTGGCACAACTTTGAATTAAATGGAAAAAGGTATAACTACAGAAAATATTTCATTGAAGTTAAACTTTTTATTGGAGACATTGTATGGAAATTGTAAAGGATTTGTTAAAAGAATTCTAGGTACTTTATTGTTTTGCTTTCTCAGTAATGTCAAAAGCAAAAAAAATAAGAATTTTTTTTTCAATTATACATAAAGCGGATTTGCTTAAAATATTATATATATTTTATTATTATATATATTTTATGATTATTATATATATATATATATATATATATATATTGTAATATATAAAATCTTGTAGTTCCTCAATTGTTTATTTGTAATTATACCTTTTTCTGAACATTTACTTCAATATCTAAATATGATTTAAAAAAGTTATTACTTTTAGATTAAGCTAATTAATTATAAATTAAAACAATTAAGATTCATTTTGATTTTTGTAGTTAGAGAATTGTTTTTATTCGAATTTTCTTTTATTTCATTTAATTGTTTATATCATATGGTTTTATTTATTTTTTCTTTTTCAATTAAAAGTACTTTTAAAGTCAGTTACACAATAAATTTGTTTTATTAGTTTTAGAAGAATTATTGTTGTTGTTTTAAATTTAATTTCTATAAATTAGATTTTTTTTAATTTGTAGTAAATATAAATATATGTATATATATATATATGTGTTTTTTTAAACAAGTTTTGAAACTTTTTTTTTTATAGTTGCTAAAAATACATTTTAAAGTCATGGTATATAAATAGTATTATGTTAAGTTCACATTGTATTATTTTTTATATATTTTTCCTTTTTTTTTTTTTTTGGTTTCTCAAGATTATCATTGTAAGTAAACAGTCAATTGTTAACATTAGCTTAGCTTATTGTTAAGTTTAAAAGGAATTCAAGAAGGTTTGGATTTGAGTACAAAAAGATTGCCAAGTTGAGGATATATACACACACATACATACG
This sequence comes from Cordilura impudica, assembly GCA_963682025.1. Lineage (NCBI taxonomy): Eukaryota > Metazoa > Arthropoda > Insecta > Diptera > Scathophagidae > Cordilura > Cordilura impudica. The sequence goes on along the minus strand of OY821519.1, from coordinate 81,521,032 downwards.
AGTAGAAAGATGGGGACCATGAAAAAGTTAAATTTATTTTAATTTAATTTCCATTTAAATCTATAAACAGACTGAAAAAAAAATTACTTTTAAACTTATTTAACTTTTTAAGAGAATTGATATTAGTTTGCCAAATTTGAATTTATAAAGTTAAAATAGGCCACAGCTAGTTCTGTATTAAGCACAATATAGTGAAGTATTTTTGAAGCAGTAAATTTTTTTAAAATTCTATTTTTTATTTATATAAACATTTTAAACATAAGTTCAATTCTAGGCCTCCATAAAATCTGCTTAAATATTTTTTTTAGTAAACTTAAATATAACTCAAATTTTAACATGATTGAACATACCCACTGCACTTAAACGCGGCCCTTCGAAATACCTTTCATATGATACTGAAAAACCAGTTAGTTACTTTGGAGTAATTACAAATTACAGTAAAAAAAATAAATAAATGAAAACAAAGTGTGAAAACAAATTGATTTGATCTCTCTCGTCTATTTTTCTCAGTATACTTCTGGCAAAATATTTTGTTCCTTTGGAAAATGCCACTAAAATATGTGTACTGTCAATAAAGTTCGCCTTAAGAGGAACATTATAGAAAAGTATTATTTATTTCAGAAAGAAAGCATTCAAGGAAATAAAAATTTAAACAACTACTAATTTTTTTAGACCTCCCCTTTTTTTATCAGACATATTATTAATGGTACTATCTTAGTGAAAGTCTAAAAAGTTTTTTTTATTTATTATTATAATATTTTTGGTCAATTGTAGTTTTTCTTAAGTGAAATTTTTTTGTAAGCTAATAGGACCTAATGTTCATTGAGGAATTAAAAAAAGCATTTTTTTATTACGTTTCGTAGATATTTTTTTTAATTCCTATTTAATAATACAAAAATCAAAATTAATATTAATACAATATATTAACCTCCAACTAATAAATTTCAACTTACAATGTACATTTGCATTAATCTATATTAATTATATTAAACATAAAACATAAAAACACAAAAAAAAAACAAAAAAAAATTTTTCAATATTTTGGCCCAAAATGTCCCCTAAATAGGAATTCGTAGGTTTGGTATATTCACAAATATTAATTACATTAAACATAAAACATAAAAACACAAAAAAAAACAAAAAGAATTTTCAATATTTTGGTCAAAAATGTTCCCTAAATAGGAATTTGTAGGTTTGGTATACTCACAAAACTTTTAGTCTGAAATAGCTCAAACAACTTCCCTGAAGAAAATATACCGAAAAAACAAATACGGTATAAGATAGAGATTGTCAAAAGTGAGTTAATCATAGTCAAGTAGATGAAAAACTTAAAAAGCAAATTTTGTATGAAATCATGGTGATACCTCGAAAAACCAATGCTGCATTTCGTTTAATAAGATCTGAATTGGGGCAAACCTTTGATGCCATGATGGTCTTTTAAGAATAATTTGCACAGTGTTATCTAAAACTGTAGTACAAATATTACATTTACTCATTTTGTGAGTGTTGTGAAACAATGTGACGTATGTTTAATATTAATTTTATAAAATTCTCAGTTATACGTCTCAGTATTATTAAAATGATTTTCATTGTATAAATTACTTGTATGGATTAGCGTGTTCAAAAAAAAATTTTTTTTTGCTCAACCTGTTTTTGGAAGCTTATGGGGTAAAGTATTTTTGAAAATAGTTTCAGATTTTTTGGTGGCAAAAATCAGATTTTCTCTAATAATGGGTTTTTCGGAGGTTTTAAGAATTTCAACCACAAGGTTGTCTTGAGTCTTTTATTCATCATCTGAAAAGAAATGTGTTCGAGCTTTTATTTGATAAATCATAAGTTTTGGTAATTCTTTGCTCGTTTAACAGCCGTATATTAATTTTATTTTTTTTTTTTGGGAATTTTACGTCAATTTTTAAAAAAACGTTTCGTAACTTGAAAGATGCTAAAATTCTAAGTAACTTGAAAGAAAAAAATTTATTGATTTTACTCTTGGCGTTTCAAAGTTATGGTCTTAAATAGAATCATAATTATTGTATAGAATTAATAATCTTATATTTTCTTAAAAAAGTTACATTCCTTAAAAAAGTACCCTTACAATAAAAGAAACTCATTTACTTAAAAAAGTATTTGTTCTTAAAAAACTTCCCTCCCTTAAAAAAGTATTTGTTCTTAAAAAACTTCCCTCCCTTAAAAAAGTAAATTTTATTTTAATGTATCTTTTCTTACGTAAGTAGATTTTTGTAAAAACTAAATTTTCTTAAAAAAGTATCTCTTCTTAAAAAGGTAATCTTCTTAAAAAACTAAATCTTCTTCAAAAGTAATTTTAAAAAGAAGGTTTTCTTAAAAAAGTACATTTATTAAAAAAGTACATTTTCTTAAAAAAGAACCTTTTCTTAAAAAGTATATATTCTTAAAAATTTTTTTTCCTAAGAAAGTACATTTTCTTTAAAAAAAAACTCCTTTCTCAAAAAATACATTTTCTTAAAAAAGAAAATTTAAAAGAAGTACTTTTTCTTAAAAAATTACATTTTATAAAAAAGTATCCTCTTTAAAAAAAAGTAACTTATGTAAAAAAGTATCTTTTTAGAAAAAATTACCTGTTTTTAGATAGTATTTGTTCTTAAATAAATTAAGTAAAATTTCTCGAAATATTACCGTTTTCTTAAAAAGTGCCCGTTCTTACAAATATACCTATTCTTAAACAAGTACTTTTCTTGAAAAAGTAAATTTTTTAAAGAAGTAAATTTGGCAGAGAGTACCTTTTCTTTAAAATAGTACTTTTCCTTAAAAAATTACATTTTGTTACATAACTCTTAAAATTTACGTTTGTTAAAAAAATGCCTTTTCTTAGAAAAGTACCGTTTCCCCAAAAAGTACATTTTAATAAAAAAGTACCCATTTCTTAAAAAAGTAAATTTTCTTAAAAAAGTTCCTTTTCTTAAAAAATAACTTTTTCTTAAAAAAATATCTTTTCTTAAAAAGTAAATTTTCTTAGAAAAATATATTTTCTTTAACAGGTACTTTTTATTAAATAAGTAAATTTTCTTTACAAAATACTTTTTTTAAAAATTAATTTTTCTTCTAAATGTACGTCTTCTTAAAAAGGTAAAGTTTCTTTAAACGTACATTTTCTTAAAAGGAATCGTTTCTTAAAAAAGTACCTTTTCTTAAAAAAGTACATTTTCTTAAAAAAGTACCTTTTGCTAAAAACTGTATTTTATTAAAGTTTTTTTTCCCAAGAAAGTACCTTTTCTTAAAAATTATTTCTTCATAAAAAAGAATTTTTTTAAAAAAGTACATTTCCTTAAAAAAGCTGATCTTTTTAGAAAAAAGTAACTTTACTTAAAAATTACCTTTTCTTAAAAAATACCTTTAGTTTAAAAGTACTTTTCTTCAAAAGCTACATTTTCTTTTCTCAAGAAACTGCTCTTTGTGAGAAAGAACTTTTTTTTTAATAAGCAAAATTTAAAAAAAAAACACTTTTTTATAAAAAATTGGCGTTTCTTAATAAAATTCCTTATTTTGAAAAAGTTAAAAAAATTTATTGTCTTAAAAAATTATGTTTTCTTAAAAATGTAACTTTTATTAAAGAAGTTATTTTTCTTAAAAACGTATCGATTCTGAAAAAGTTCCCTTTCTTTAAAAAAGTATTTATTTTTAAAGCACCTTTCCTTATATAAGTACATTGTCGTAAAAAGTACAGTTTCTTAAAACTGTACTTATTCTAAAAAGTACATTTTCTTAAAAAGTACCTTTTCTGAAGAAAATTAATTTTCTTAAAAAAGTAATTTTTCTTAACAAAGTATCCTTTCTTCAAAAAGTATGTTTTCTTAAAAAATATTTTTTATAGAAAAGTACACTTTCTTAAAGTACGTTTTTGAAAAACAGTATATGTTCTTAAAAAAGATAGTCTTCCTAAAAATGTAGCATTTTTTAAAAAAGTGAATGTCCTGATAAAAGTACCTTTCTTGAAAAAAGTGCATTTCTGAAAAAAATGTCTTTTCTTAAATAAGTGCATTTTCAAAAAAATACATTTTCCTAAAATGTTACATCTTAAAAAAGTATATTTTCTTAAAAAGTACAATTTTTAAAATAAAGTACCTAATCCTAAAAGAGCATGCAATGTCATTATCAACTAGATGAAAAACTTAAATAAAAAATTTTGTATGAAATCATGGTGATAACTCGAAAAACTAATGCTGCATTTCATTTAATAAGATCTGAATTGGGGAAAATCCTTTGATTCCGTGATGGTCTTTTAAGAATAATATGCACAGTGTTATCTAAAACTGTTGTATGGATATACAAATAGTACTTTACTCATTTTGAGTGTTGTGCCGTATGTTTATTTAATTTTATAAAATTCTCACTTATACGTCTCAGTATTAATAAAATAACTTCCATTGTACATACATACATATATATTACTTGTATAGATTAGGGTGTCTGAACAAAACAATTTTTTTTGTTCAACCTGTTTTTGGAAGCTCATGGGGTAAAGTATTTTTGGGAATATTTTCCGATTTTTTGGATTTTTCGAAGGTTTTTAGAATTTCAACCACAAGTTGGTCTTGAGTCTTTTAGTCATCATTTGAAAAGAAATGTTTTTCGAGCTTTAATTTGATGTATATAAGTCATGTTTTGCTAATTTTTTTGCTCGTTTAGCAGGCGTATATTAATTTTTTTTTTCGGATATTTACGTAAATTTTTAAAAAACGTTTCATAACTTTTAAAAATTTCATGGAAGTGTAAAAGACTAATGATGCAGTTTGAAAGATGCTAAAATTCTAAGTAACTTGAAATAAAAACATTTATTGATTTTACTCTTGGCGTTTCAAAGTTATAGCCGTAAAAAGATTCATAATCGTTGTGTAGAATTAATAATCTTATATTTTATTAAAAAAGTTCATTTCCTTAAAAAAGTACCCTTTGCTAAAAAAGTAAATTTTTTTTAAATTACAATGAAAGAAACTCATTTTGTATTTGTGCTTAAAAAAGTTCCCTCCCTTAAAAAAGTAAGTTTTATTTTAAAGTATCTTTTCTTACATAAGTATGCTTTTTTAAAAACTAAATTTTCTTTAAAAAGTATCTCTTCTTAAAAAGTAAATATTCTTAAAAAAGTAAATCTTCTTCAAAAGTAGTTTTTCGTAAAACGAAGCTTTTCTTAAAGAAGTACAAAATTATTTTTTCTAAGGAAAGTAAATTTTCTTTTAAAAAACTTTTTTCTTAAAAAATACATTTTCTTAAAAAAGAAAATTTAAAAAAGTACTTTTTCGTAAAAAATTCCATTTTCTAAAAAACTGTCCTTTTTTAAAAAAGTACCTTGTGTAAAAAAGTATATTTTTAGAAAAAATCACCTATTCTTGAAAAAGTATTTGTTCTTAAAAACAATTACTTTTTCTTAAAATTACCCTTTTATAAAAAAGTACCTTTTCTTTAAAACGAATTTTTTTTCAAAAACTAAATTTTCTCAAAATATTACCGTTTTCTTAAAGGTTATCTGTTCTAACAAGTACTTTCCTTAAAAAAGTACATTTTTTTACATAACTCTTAAAATTTATATTTTCTTAAAAAACACCTTTTCTTAGAAAAGTAAATTTTCCTAAAAAGTACCGTTTCCTCGAAAAAGTACCCATTTCTTAAAAAGTAAATTTACTTTAAAAAGTTCCTCTTCTCAAAAAATAACTTTTTCTTAAAAAAATATCTTTTCTTAAACAAGTAAATTTTCTTAGAAAAAATATTTTCTTTAACAGGTTCTTTTTATTAAATAAGTACATTTTCTTTACAAAATATTTTCTTAAAAAATACCGTGTTTTAAAAAGTCCCTATTCTTAAAAAATAAATTTTTCTTCTAAAAGTACCTCTTCTTAAAAGGTAAAGTTTCTTTAAAAGTGCATTTTCTTAAAAAGAATCGTTTCTTAAAAAAGTTCCTTTTCTTAAAAAAGTACCTTTTCCTAAAAAGTGTATTTCATTAAAGTTTTTTTTTCTGACGAAAGTACCTTTTCTTAAAAATTATCTCTTCATAAAAAAGAATTTTTTTAAAAAAGTACATTTCCTTAAAAAAGCTGATCTTTTTAGAAAAAAAGTAACTTTACTTAAAAATTACCTTTTCTTAAAAAATACCTTTAGTTCAAAAGTACCATTTCTTTAAAAAGTACATTTTCTTAAAATAGTACTTTTCTTCAAAAGCTACATTTTCCTAAAAAGTACCCTTTGTAAAAAAAGTACCTTTTCTTTAAAACGAATTTTTTTTCAAAAAGTAAATTTTCTCAAAATATTACCGTTTTCTTAAAGGGTATCTGTTCTAACAAGTACTTTTCTTGAAAAAATAAATTTTGTTAAAAAGTACCTATCCTTAAAAAAGTACATTTTTTTATATAACTCTTAAAATTTATATTTTCTTAAAAAACACCTTTTCTTAGAAAAGTAAATTTTCCTAAAAAGTACCGTTTCCTCAAAAAAGTACCTATTTCTTAAAAAGTAAATTTACTTTAAAAAGTTCCTCTTCTCAAAAAATAACTTTTTCTTAAAAAAATATCTTTTCTTAAACAAGTAAATTTTCTTAGAAAAATATATTTTCTTTAACATGTACTTTTTATTAAATAAGTACATTTTCTTTACAAAATATTTTCTTAAAAAATGCCGTGTTTTAAAAAGTCCCTATTCTTAAAAAATAAATTTTTCTTCTAAAAGTACCTCTTCTTAAAAGGTAAAGTTTCTTTAAAAGTGCATTTTCTTAAAAAGAATCATTTCTTAAAAAAGTTCCTTTTCTTAAAAAAGTACATTTTCCTAAAAAGTGTATTTCATTAAAGTTTTTTTTTTCTGCCGAAAGTACCTTTTCTTAAAAATTATCTCTTCATAAAAAATAATTTTTTTAAAAAAGTACATTTCCTTAAAAAAGCTAATCTTTTTAGAAAAAAGTAACTTTACTTAAAAATTACCTTTTCTTAAAAAATACCTTTAGTTCAAAAGTACTTTTCTTCAGAAGCAACATTTTCCTAAAAAGTACCTTTTGTAAAAAAAGTATATTATTTTAAAGAGTCTTTTCTCAGGAAACTGCTCTTTGTGAGAAGTAACTTTTTTTTTAATAAGCAAAATTTAAAAAAACACTTTTTTATAAAAAATTGGCGTTTCTTAATAAAATTCCTTATCTTGAAAAAGTTAAAAAAATTTCTTGTCTTAAAAAATTATGTTTTCTTAAAAATGTAACTTTTATTAAAGAAGTTCTTTTTCTTAAAAACGTATCTATTCTGAAAAAGTTCCCTTTCTTAAAAAAGAATTTTTTTAAAGCACCTTTCCTTATATAAGTACATTGTCGTAAAAAGTACAGTTTCTTAAAACAGTACTTATTCTAAAAAATAAATTTTCTTAAAAAACTACCCTTTCTAAGAAAATTAATTTTCTTCAAAAAGTAATTTTTCTTAACAGTATCCTTTCTTCAAAAAGTATGTTTTCTTAGAAAAATATTTTTTATAGAAAAGTACACTTTCTTAAAAAGTACGGTTTTTAAAAAAGTTAGTCTTCCTAAAAAAGTAGCATTTCTTAAAAAAGTGAATTTCCTGATAAAAGTAACTTTCCTGAAAAAAGTGCATTTCTGAAAAAAATATCTTTTCTTAAATAAGTGCATTTTCAAAAAAATACACTTTCCTAAAATGTTTCATCATCTTAAAAAAGTATATTTTCTTAAAAAGTACATTTTTTAAAATAAAGTACCTAATCCTAAAAGAGCATGCAATGTCATTATCAACTAAAAAACTTAAAAACTTAAATAATATATTTTGTATGAAATCATGGTGATACCTCGAAAAACTAATGCTGCATTTCATTTAATAAGATCTGAATTGGGCAAAATCCTATGATTCCGTGATGGTCTTTTGAGAATAATATGCGCAGTGTTATCTAAAACTGTTGTATGTACATACAAATAATACATTTACTCATTTTGTGAGTGTTGTGAAACAGTGTGACGTATGTTTAATATTAATTTTATAAAATTCTCACTTATACGTCTCAGTATTGTTAAAATGACTTCCATTGTATAAATTACTTGTATATATTAGGGTTTTCGAAAAAAAAAGTTTTTTTTTTGCTCAACCTGTTTTTGGAAGCTTATGGGGTAAAGTATTTTTGAAAATATTTTCAGATTCTTTGGTGGCAAAAATCAGATTTTCTCTAACAATGGGTTTTTCGGAGGTTTTAAGAATTTCAACCACAAGGTTGTCTTGAGTCTTTTAGTCATCATCTGAAAAGAAATGTGTTTGAGCTTTTATTTGATAAATTATATTAATTTTTTTTAAGGGAAATTTACGTAAATTTTTAAAAAACGTTTCGTAACTTGAAAGATGCTAAAATTCTAAGTAACTTGAAAGAAAAAAATTTATTGATTTTACTCTTGGCGTTTCAAAGTTATGGTCTTAAATAGATTCATAATTATTGTGTAGAATTAATAATTTTATATTTTCTTAAAAAAGTTACATTCCTTAAAAAAGTACCCTTTGCTACATTTTTTTTAAATTACAATAAAATGAACTCATTTACTTAAAAAAGTATTTGTTCTTAAGAAACTTCCCGCCCTTAAAAAAGTAAATTTTATTTTAATGTATCTTTTCTTACGTAAGTAGATTTTTGTAAAAACTAAATTTTCTTAAAAAAAGTATCTCTTCTTAAAAAGGTAATCTTCTTAAAAAACTAAATCTTCTTCAAAAGTAATTTTAAAAAGAAGGTTTTCTTAAAAAAGTACATTTATTAAAAAAGTACATTTTCTTAAAAAAGAACCTTTTCTTAAAAAGTATATATTCTTAAAAATTTTTTTTCCTAAGAAAGTACATTTTCTTTAAAAAAAAAACTCCTTTCTTAAAAAATACATTTTCTTAAAAAAAGAAAATTAAAAAGAAGTACTTTTTCTTAAAAAATTACATTTTATAAAAAAGTATCCTCTTTAAAAAAAAGTAACTTATGTAAAAAAGTACGTTTTTAGAAAAAATTACCTGTTTTTAAAAAGTATTTGTTCTTAAATAAATTAAGTAAAATTTCTCAAAATATTATCGTTTTCTTAAAAAGTGCCCGTTCTTACAAATATACCTATTCTTAAACAAGTACTTTTCTTGAAAAAGTAAATTTTTTAAGAAAGTAAATTTTGTTAGAAAGTACCTTTCCTTAAAAAAGTACTTTTCCTTAAAAAAGTACATTTTCTTACATAATTCTTAAAATTTACGTTTTCTTAAAAAATGCTTTTTCTTAGAAAAGTACCATTTCCTCAAAAAGTACATTTTAATAAAAAAGTACCCATTTCTTAAAAAAAATAAATTTTCTTAAAAAAGTTCCTTTTCTTAAAAAATAACTTTTTCTTAAAAAAATATGTTTTCTTAAAAAGTAAATTTTCTTAGAAAAATATATTTTCTTTAACAGGTACTTTTTGTTAAATAAGTAAATTTTCTTTACAAAATACTTTTCTTAAAAATTAATTTTTCTTCTAAATGTACGTCTTCTTAAAGGTAAAGTTTCTTTAAAAGTACATTTTCTTAAAAGAAATCGTTTCTTAAAAAAGTGCCTTTTCTTAAAAAGTACCTTTTCTTAAAATGTGTATTTCATTAAAGTTTTTTGTCCCACGAAAGTACCTTTTCTTAAAAATTACATCTTCATAAAAAAGAAGAAAAAAGTACATTCCCTTAAAAAAGCTGATCATTTTAGAAAAAAAAAAGTAACTTTACTTAAAAATTACCTTTTCTTAAAAAATACCTTTAGTTCAAAAGTACTTTTCTTTAAAAGCTAAATTTTCTTAAAAAGTACCCTTTGTAAAAAAAGTATATTTTTTTAAAGAGTCTTTTCTCAAGAAACTGTTCTTTGTGAGAAAGAACTTTTTTTTAATAATCAAAATTAAAAAAAAAACACTTTTTTATAAAAAATTGGCGTTTCTTAACAAAATTCCTTATCTTGAAAAAGTTAAAAAATTTTCTTGTCTAAAAAAATTATGTTTTCTTAAAAATGTAACTTTTATTAAAGAAGTTATTTTTCTTAAAAACGTATCGATTCTGAAAAAGTTCCCTTTCTTTAAAAAAGTATTTATTTTTAAAGCACCTTTCCTTATATAAGTACATTGTCGTAAAAAGTACAGTTTCTTAAAACTGTACTTATTCTAAAAAGTACATTTTCTTAAAAAGTACCTTTTCTGAAGAAAATTAATTTTCTTAAAAAAGTAATTTTTCTTAACAAAGTATCCTTTCTTCAAAAAGTATGTTTTCTTAAAAAAATATTTTTTATAGAAAAGTACACTTTCTTAAAAAGTACGTTTTTTAAAAACAGTATATGTTCTTAAAAAAAATAGTCTTCCTAAAAAAGTAGCATTTCTTAAAAAAGTGAATTTCCTGATAAAAGTAACTTTCCTGAAAAAAGTGCATTTCTGAAAAAAATATCGTTTCTTAAATAAGTGCATTTTCAAAAAAATACACTTTCCTAAAATGTAACATCTTCTTAAAAAGTATATTTTCTTAAAAAGTACATTTTTTAAAATAAAGTACCTAATCCTAAAAGAGCATGAAATGTCATTATCAACTAAAAAAACTTAAAAACTTAAATAATAAATTTTGTATGAAATCATGGTGATAACTGCAAAACTAATGCTGCATTTCATTTAGTAACATCTGAATTGGGCAAAATCCTATGATTCCGTGATGGTCTTTTAAGAATAATATGCACAGTGTTATCTAAAACTGTTGTATGTACATACAAATAATACATTTACTCATTTTGTGAGTGCTATGAAACAGTGTGACGTATGTTTAATATTAATTTTATAAAATTCTCACTTATACGTCTTAGTATTAATAAAATAACTTTCATTGTACATATATGTATATTACTTGTATGGATTAGGGTGTTCGAAAAAAAAATTTTTTTTTGCTCAACCTGTTTTTGGAAGCTTATGGGGTAAAGTATTTTTGGGAATATTTTCCGATTTTTTGGGTTTTTCGGAGGTTTTTAGAATTTCAACCACAAGTTGGTCTTGAGTCTTTTAGTCATCATTTGAAAAGAAATGTTTTCGAGCTTTAATTTGATGTATATAAATCATAAGTTTTGGTATTTTTTTGCTCGTTTAGCACACTTATATCAAATTTTTTTTTCGGAAATTTACGTAAATTTTTAAAAAACGTTTCATAACTTTTAAAAATTTCATGAAAGTGTAAAAGACTAATGATGCAGTTTGAATGATGTTAAAATTCTAAGTAAGTTGAAAGAAAAACATTAATTGATTTTACTCTTGGCGTTTCAAAGTTATAGCCTTAAAAGGATTCATAACCATTGTATATAATTAATAACCTTATATTTTATTAAAAAGTTCCTTTCCTTAAAAAAGTAACCTTTGCTAAAAAAGTAATTTTTTTTTTAAATTACAATAAAAGAAAATCATTTTGTATTTTTTCTTAAAAAAGTTCCCTCCCTTAAAAAAGTAAATTTTATTTTAAAGTATCTTTTCTTTCATAATATACTTTTTACATTTTTGTAAAAAGTATCTCTTCTTAAAAGGTAAATCTTCCTAAAAAAATCTTCTTCAAAAGTACTTTTTCGTAAAGAGAAGTTTTTCTTAAAAAGTATATTTTCTTAAGAAATTCCTTTTTTCTAAGAAAGTACATTTTCTTAAAAAAAACTCTTTTTTAAAAATAAATTTTCTTAAAAAGAAAATTTAAAAAAGTTACAAAAATTACATTTTCTTAAAAAGTATCCTTTTTTAAAAAAGTGCCTTGTGTAAAAAAGTACATTTTTGAAAAAAATCACCTGTTTTTAACAAAAGTATTTGTTCTTAAAAAAATTACTTTTATTTAAAATAACCCTTTTATAAAAAAGTATATTTTCTTTCAAAAGGAACTTTTTTTCAAAAAGTAAATTTTCTTTATTACCGTTTTCTTAAAATGTGCCCGTTCTTATGAATATACCTATTCTTAAACAAGTACTTTTCTTGAAAAAGTAAATTTTTTAAAAAAGTATCTTTCCTTAAAAAGTTACCTTTTCTTCCATAACTCTTAACATTAATATTTTTTTTTTATAATACCTTTTCTTAGAAAACTACATTTTCCTAAAAAGTACCGTTTCCTCCAAAAGTTAATTTTCTTAAAAAAGTATCCTTTTCTTAAAAAAGCATCCTTTTCTTAAAAAAGTATCATTTTCTTAAAAAAGTACCTTTTTTAAAAAATAACCTTTTCTTAAAAAATTAGCTTTTCTAAAAAAAGTAAATTTTCTTTTAAAATTATATTTGCTTAAATATGTACTTTTTATTAAAAAAGTGTTTTAAAAAGTCCCTTTTGCTTAAAAATTAATTTTTCTTAAGAAACGATTCATTTAAAGAAACTTTACCTTTTTAAGAAGAGGTGCTTTCTTAAAAAGGTAAAGTTTCTTTAAATGAATCGTTTCTTAAGAAAGTACCTTTTCTTAAAAAAGTACATTTTCCTAAAAAGTGTATTTCATTAAAAAGTTTATTTTCCTGATAAAGTACTTTTTCTTAAAAACTGCCTTTTCAAAAAAGAACATATTTAAAAAAGTAAATTTTTTTAAAAAAACCTCATCTTTAAAAAAACGTAACTTTGCTTAAAAATTACGTTTTCTTAAAAACACATTTTCTTAAAAAGGTACATTTTTTTAAAAAATTACGTTTTCTTAAAAAATTGCATTTTCTTAAAAAATACCTTTAGTTAAAAAGTACAATTTCTTTAAAAAGTAAATTTTTTTGAAAAACTACATTTTCTTCAAAAGCTACATTTTCCTAAAAAGCACCCTTTGTTAAAAACTACTCAAGGAACTACTCTTTGTGAAAAATAACTTTTTTTTAAAAGTAAATTTTTAATAAAAATCACTTTTTTATAAAGAATTGCATTTTAAATGACAAAATGCCTTATCTTGAAAAAGTGTATTTTCTTCAAAAAATTTCTTTTAAAAAATTATTTTTTCTTAAAAATATAACTTTTATTAAAGAAGTTCCGTTTCTTAAGAACGTATCTATTCTGAAAAAAGTTTCCTTTCTTAAAAAAGTAAGTTTTTTTTAGTACCTTTTCTTTCATATGTATATTTTTGTAAAAAGTACATTTTCTTAAAACTTTTTCTAAAAAGTACATTTTCTTAAAGAAGTACATTTTCTTAAGAAAATTAATTTTCTTAAAAATTACCTTTCCTTAACAGAGTATCTTTTCAAAAAGTAAATTTTCTTTATTACCGTTTTCTTAAAATGTGCCCGTTCTTATGAATATACCTATTCTTAAACAAGTACTTTTCTTGAAAAAGTAAATTTTTTAAAAAAGTATCTTTCCTTAAAAAGTTACCTTTTCTTCCATAACTCTTAACATTAATATTTTTTTTTTATAATACCTTTTCTTAGAAAACTACATTTTCCTAAAAAGTACCGTTTCCTCCAAAAGTTAATTTTCTTAAAAAAGTATCCTTTTCTTAAAAAAGCATCCTTTTCTTAAAAAAGTATCATTTTCTTAAAAAAGTACCTTTTTTAAAAAATAACCTTTTCTTAAAAAATTAGCTTTTCTAAAAAAAGTAAATTTTCTTTTAAAATTATATTTGCTTAAATATGTACTTTTTATTAAAAAAGTGTTTTAAAAAGTCCCTTTTGCTTAAAAATTAATTTTTCTTAAGAAACGATTCATTTAAAGAAACTTTACCTTTTTAAGAAGAGGTGCTTTCTTAAAAAGGTAAAGTTTCTTTAAATGAATCGTTTCTTAAGAAAGTACCTTTTCTTAAAAAAGTACATTTTCCTAAAAAGTGTATTTCATTAAAAAGTTTATTTTCCTGATAAAGTACTTTTTCTTAAAAACTGCCTTTTCAAAAAAGAACATATTTAAAAAAGTAAATTTTTTTAAAAAAACCTCATCTTTAAAAAAACGTAACTTTGCTTAAAAATTACGTTTTCTTAAAAACACATTTTCTTAAAAAGGTACATTTTTTTAAAAAATTACGTTTTCTTAAAAAATTGCATTTTCTTAAAAAATACCTTTAGTTAAAAAGTACAATTTCTTTAAAAAGTAAATTTTTTTGAAAAACTACATTTTCTTCAAAAGCTACATTTTCCTAAAAAGCACCCTTTGTTAAAAACTACTCAAGGAACTACTCTTTGTGAAAAATAACTTTTTTTTAAAAGTAAATTTTTAATAAAAATCACTTTTTTATAAAGAATTGCATTTTAAATGACAAAATGCCTTATCTTGAAAAAGTGTATTTTCTTCAAAAAATTTCTTTTAAAAAATTATTTTTTCTTAAAAATATAACTTTTATTAAAGAAGTTCCGTTTCTTAAGAACGTATCTATTCTGAAAAAAGTTTCCTTTCTTAAAAAAGTAAGTTTTTTTTAGTACCTTTTCTTTCATATGTATATTTTTGTAAAAAGTACATTTTCTTAAAACTTTTTCTAAAAAGTACATTTTCTTAAAGAAGTACATTTTCTTAAGAAAATTAATTTTCTTAAAAATTACCTTTCCTTAACAGAGTATCTTTTCTGCAAAAAGTATGTTATCTAAAAAAATATTTTTTATAGAAAAGTACACTTTCTTAAAAAGTACGTTTTTTAAAACAGTATATGTTCCTAAAAAAAATCATGTGAGTCGGATCGAAGGGGATATGTGTAAACATCTAGTAATTAAAAACTTTTTTATGCCACTTTTTTAAAACCAAACCAGAAAGCGTCATCTATATATCACTTATAGCAATCAACTGTAGGGGCTCTGCTAATATAAATAATAATTATTATTATTTATTATTTTAACCGGTTAATTTTTAATTTTTCGTTTTTATTTTTCATTTTTTATTTTTTATTTTTCATTTTTCATTTTTTATTTTTCATTTTTAATTTTCTATTTTTTAATTTTTTATTTTTCGTTTTTAATTTTTAATTTTTTAATTTCTAATTTTTTATTTTTTTTTTAATTATTCCTTTTTTTATTTTTTATTTTTCATTTTTAATTTTTTATTTTTATTTTTATTTTTTTATTTTTCATTTTTCACATTTTTTATAATTTTTTGTTTTACATTTTTTTTCATTTTGTTTTAAATTTTTTATTTTTCATTTTTAATTTTTTATTTTTTTTTAATTTTTCCTTTTTTATTTTTAATTTTTCATTTTTAATATTTTATTTTTAATTTTAATTTTTTTATTTTTAATTTTTCACATTTTTTATAATTTTTTGTTCTGCATTTTTTTTCATTTTTTATTTTTCTTTTTTCACTTTTTATTTTTCATTTTTTATTTTGCATTTTTCATTTTTAATTTTTTAGTTTTAATTTTTAATTTTTTGTTTAACGTTTTTTATAGTTCATTTTTTATTTTTAATTTTTTATTTTTAATTTTTAATTTTTAAATTTTTATTTTTCATTTTTTATTTAACATTTTTTATTTTACATTTTTTATTTTTCACTTTTTATTTTTCATTTTTTATTTTTAATTTTTAATTTTTTATTTTTCGTTTTTAATATTTCATTTTTAGTTTTTTATTTTTAATTTTTTTTTATTTATTAGTTTTCATATTTTATTTTTAATTTTTCATATTACATTTTTTATTTTTAATTTTTTTTTAATTTTTCCTTTTTTTATTTTTAATTTTTAATTTTTATTTTTTTATTTTTCATTTTTCACATTTTTTATAATTTTTGTTTTACATTTTTCTAATTTTTTTTTTCATTTTTCATTTTTTATTTGCATTTTTAATTTTTAATTTTTTAGTTTTAATTTTAAATTTTTTGTTTAACGTTTTTTATATTTAATTTTTTATTTTTCAAGTTTTATTTTTAGTTTTTTAGTTTTACTTTTTAATTTTTTATTTTTCATTTT
The DNA here is from genome assembly GCA_963682025.1 of Cordilura impudica. Lineage (NCBI taxonomy): Eukaryota > Metazoa > Arthropoda > Insecta > Diptera > Scathophagidae > Cordilura > Cordilura impudica. Next base: position 81,505,219 of record OY821519.1, on the reverse strand, counting down.
TCATTTTTCAATTTTTATTTTTCATTTTTAATTTTTTAATTTTTATTTTATATTTTTAATTTTTCACTTTTTATTTTTCATTTTTTATTTTTAATTTTTCATTTTTTATTTTTCATTTTTAATATTTAATTTTTAGTTTTTTATTTTTAATTTTTTTTTGTTTATTAGTTTTCATATTTTATTTTTAATTTTTTAATTTACATTTTTATTTTTCATTTTTGATTTTTTATTTTTAATTTTTTATTTTGTATTTTTCGTTTTTCATTTTTCATTTTTTATTTTTCATTTTTTAAGTTTTTTATTTTTAATTTTTTATTTTTCATTTTTTATTTTTCATTTTTCATTTTTCGTTTTTCGTTTTTCGTTTTTCGTTTTTCATTTTTCATGTTTTATTTTATATTTTTCATTTCCAATTGTTTATTCTAATTTTTTATTTTTCATTTTTTATTTTTCGTTTTTAATTTTTTATTTTTCGTTTTTAATTTTTCGTTTTCAAACAGGTTATTACACATCATATTTTTTTCACCAATACAATCATAAGTCACACCGATTTTGCCTTACGTCTTACATGTTACGCTGTGTTTGTGATTGTATTGTGAAATAGAAATTTACCCCACAAAGCAAAAGATAGTCTTCCTAACAAAGTAGCTTTTCTTAAAAAAATACCATTTCTTAAAAAAGTGCATTTCCTGAAAAAGGTACCTTTTTTGAAAAAAGTACCTTTTTTTATAAAGTACCTTTCTGAAAAAAATATGTTTTCTTAAATAAGTATATCTCCAAAAAAAAAAAAAAAAAAAATACAATGTTTTCAATTCTGAAAAAAAGTACCTTTCTTGAAAAAAGTACCTTTTTTAAAAAGCACCTTTCTTAAAAAAACTATATTTTCTTAAAAAGTATAGTTTTTAAAATAAAGTACCTAATCCTAAAATAGCACTTTTTCTTAATATGTAAAAAGTGTCCTAAAAAGTACTTTTTATTGAAAAAGTACCTTTTCTTAAATAGAAATCTTCTCTTAAAAAAGTAGCTTTTCTTATAAAGTTTTTTTTTTGTGATTTTCCAACGGTCTGCCTAGGGCCTTACATTTACCAGAATATGTTTCTTTCTTATATGTAAAAATGATTTTATGTTCCATGTTTTTATCGTGACAGATAAATGGAGGTTCAGATTAAAATTTCATATAAACAATCTAACATAACATTTATTACAACACTTAATATAGTCACTGATAAAGGTTTAAAAAAATGGTCTGATCAAAAATATTCACATCGTGGTTACGATTATAAAAAATGTGCACTTTCTTCTAAATTTATTCGCCCAGTAATTTAAAATATGCATAGGATGTTTAGTTTTATTTATGGCCATGGCTCAGCTAATGGCAAGCCATGAGAAATAATATTTCATTAACAAAACAACAATTTCATGTCTGTTCGTATGTATGAATGTATATACAAAAATTAAGGTTATAAGTAGAGGTTTTAGTAATACTATTTGGTAAATTTTTAAGGTACACTATAAAAACTAACTAAACTTTAAGTGATTTCATTAAGATAGTGGCCAATAATTTTAAGTTAATCTTAAATTATACAATTTAAGTGATGGTTAGATTTCATATAATATTTCTTTAACTAAACAATTTTACCGGTGTAACCATTAATTAGGTCAAGTATAGAATTTCGGCTTAAAGTTGTATTAAACAAAAAATTTATTTAAAACAGAAATAATTTTTGTAACAAATTTTTCAAATAAAATATTTATAAATTTTCTGTGTTTATTGTTTTTTTTATTTCCTATTTGTGTAAGTGTTATATATTATTTTATATCACCCATCTGACAAGAGTTACTGCCACATAAAATAATGCAGTCCGTATACAACATTTTATATAATGTTTTAGCAAGTTGACATATTTTTAATATTTATTCGGTATATTTGTATTATTATTATTTTTTTTTTTCATCTAAAATATGTATAGTTTAGTATAAAAAAGAGAAAAATTTAGCACTTTGTTTAGTTTCGAAAATAAATTATGTATTTTTTTAGTTAAAGTGTATTTTATTTTTATAGATTAAACAACAGTTAATAAATATTAATGTGAATGTATGTATGTGTATAAACTTTATCGATATAGAGTTGCAAAAACATGAACAATTCCATTTAGCCATGGAAATAAATGAATGTACAAATAACATGTACGGTTTCTGATGATATTACATTATATTAATAAAGAGGTAAATTTGTTATGTAGGCATGGTGAAATATAAAACAACAACTAACTAAATTGTAGTCGGCCTACGCTAAATATAAATATATTTGGTTAATAATTTTAGGCCCAAAAATAGTTGTCTCCTCAAAATGGATGAGTTTATTAATGGAAAAAGAACATCGAATTATTTATTACATGAGCAATAGGCCTGTACACTATAAAATAGTCCACTTATCGATTATAAAATCATGCTCGTATGTTCCAGCCACAATAAAGTAAAAATTCAAAAATAATGTTTGACAGTGTTGACATTTTCTGGGATTAATACTATATGTGAGATAAATGGAGGTTCAAACCTCACGGCCGCCCTAAGTAGAAAAATTCTATAGAAACAATCTAATCAATTATAATATTATTTTTTGTGACCGATGTAACTTTATCAGTTTTAAACCGATTTTGATCAAACATACCTAATTTAAAAGGTATTTCTTTTTAGCTGTCCATCAGGTTTACAGATTTTCACCATCTGCAAAATTTTTTTGAGTAAACTTCATTTAAAGTTGCTGATAACACTTACATAAAATTATACAATGCTGTGTGTTGAGTTATTAAATTTGTAAATGTATTTGCAAACACTGTATTTGAAAAGCCCTGTGTTAAATTGAAAAATAATTTTGGACATGAACCAGTAACGACAATAACGACATAACGGAATCAAATTTCATTACAATAGCTGCATATCACACGCTTATTAAGCGCCCCGGTAGGTGCGTAGGTAGCGTGCTCGCCTATTCCCACCAGAGGCTTTGGTCTGTCGCTGCAAAAAAAAAAAATTAACACACTTCTCCCTCTTTCCTCCTTCCTATATCTAAATCTTTCCTAAGATCAACACAATGCCCTGCATCTGTAGGGGGCACCCCTGAGTGTTGATTAATAAAAAAAAAAAAAACTGTCGAATTGTGTATTGCCTAAAATTAGCATACCTTTTGGTGGCATACAAGGTGGTTAAAATACCTTTAGGCTCCTACTTCTGTGTGTTCAACGCATATTTATAATGAAATAAATTTAATGAATTAAATAGATTAAAAATGCATTGAAAGATATAAATTGAATGGAAAAATAAATTTCCTAAAATTTGCACTCGAATTTCGAGGCCTGGGCTCTGCTAGTAACAATTATTACAATGTTTAATACAATCACTGATGAAGGCTTAACATCTTAAACAGGTCTGATTAAGAGTAGTTGTGAATTTGTTCTTCTTCTCAACCACGCGTTATTAAAAGAAAAATATTTCTTATTGTAGGGGAAGAGTGCTGCTTTATATAGGGACTATGACAATAAAAGTTAAGAAAAAAATTGCTTGTTTAGACCGAATATACGATGCCCTATATCATGCGTTTCGCGAGAGGGTCTTGGATCCAATTTTACTGAGGCAATAACAGGATGTCGATAAGAAGCATAAACCAAATTTTAATATTGTTGCTATTATTTTGGACTGTGCAGAAGAAAATGTTTATATCTAATAATATTTTTATATGGGGATTGACTCCAAATATGGACCAATCATGACCATATTTAGTAAGGTCACTTAATTTCCACAAAAATGTATATAAAAAATTATACAAAAATCAAATTTGCAAAAATCTATGGAATATTTTTGATTTTTTGGGCGATTTAAGTGAAAAAGGATTTATTTTTGAATATTTATTAGTTATAATAAACACACAAACACCAATTCGATGTATGATGCATATTTATATGTAAATGATAAATTGGATGTTACGACAATTTTAGTCGGTCTGATAAGGGTCAGTTGCATGGGGGCTAGCACCGATTTTTACGAGTTCCTACGCTCGAGAAAAGCTTATATACCAAATTTCATCAAAACATATTTTCATATTTGCGACCTGTAGTTTGTTCGCCAGGTTTACAAATGGACAAACAGACAGACAGACCTGAACCACTATGCACTAGCCGATGACCTTCTACAACAGATGGTCCTGGAAATGGCCGTTGACGTGGCAATAATCTGTGAACAGTACAAAAATCTTAGTAGCAGTGTATGGGCAAAGGACAAAATGAGAAGAGCAGCTATATGGTCGTGTGGAAAACATGCTATCGAGGAGACAATGAATTGCCCGTTAGACGGATTGGTTAGAGTTAAAATTCAGGGGATCTACTTCTACAGTGTTTATGTATCACAGAACATCCCACTGGGAGACTTCGAAGTATACATAGACAACCTTGCCCGAGATGACGCGTAATACAACTTAATCGTCGTTGGGGGCGATTTTGGTCCACGGATTGGGGAAGCCAGTATACCAATGCCAGGAGTCGTACCGTCCTTGAGACTTTTTCGCAACTTGATCGGGTATTTTGAAACATGGTTAATATACAGACATTCAGAAGAGGAGAGCATGACTGCGTGGTTGACCTTACTTTTGTGAGTCCGATCCTAACGGGAGACCCCGAGTGCATGGTTAGTGAACAGTACACCCATAGTGCTCACCAGGCCATCATATTTAAAGGGAACAATGAACGGAATATAAATGTCACAACGGAACAGTGCATTTCAAATGGATGTACGAAGGAAAAATTCTACCAGGACACCTTCAGGGATGTGTTCACTGGGCACTCAATAATTGACGAATCAACTACTGAGATGACGGATCAGTTAATCGGAGCCTTTCACGAAACAGGCGATACGGCCGTGACCAGAATAAGACAGACAAGGAACAGATAACCAAACTACTGGTGGAACATGGAAATAGCAGAGCCCCGAGCAAAATGCCTCAAGGCGAGGAGACGGTTTCAGAAGGATAGATTGACAAGAGAGCAGAAATACCAGCAGACCAGGAAAAACCTCCAAAAGGCTATAAAGCGGAGCAAAAGAAAAATATTTAGAAAATTGTGCGAGGACATGGAGTCAAATCCGTGAAGCTACGCTTACAGGGTAGTGATGTCAGTGTTTAAGGGTCACGCCAAGTCACATGCCCACATCTAGTGGGAGTACTCTTTCCCAAAGGAGGGAACTACCCGAGCTACATCCATCCTCGGATACGGTAATAGAGAGGGTGACTGATGCTGAGATATTGCCAATATGCCCGAAGATTGGTGATAATAAAGCGCCAGGCCTGGACAGAATACCGAATAAAGCACTAAAGACCACGCTAAGGGCCAGACCACACCTGTTTGCGGAGATAATTGACAAGGGCCTGAAAAATGGCGTATTTCCGCAATCATGGAAGACACAAAAACTCGTCCTAATTCCGAAGCCGAACAAATGCCTTGGAGAACAATCGTCCCACCGACCTGCTTACTTCATACAAAATGGAAAAGTACTAGAAAGGGTCATATATAATAGATTTCTTCCAGTTCTAGAAAGTGCTCGGGGATTATAAAAAGCCTATCACAAAAGCCCGATCGATGCTATTAACAGAATGAGGCAATAGCGAAAGTGGGCATAGAGGGAAAGTAAGCAGTCAGAATATGTTGTGCGGTATTAGGTTAGGTTAGGTTAGGTTGATAAGAGGAGCTATGTATACACATACACCTAAGCCAGTAGGTCGGCTTGTTGTGCGCTCTACATCTCTACGTTCATCTGGTTATCTACCCCTTTACTAACTTAGCAATTCGGTTTCATCATCAAATTTCTTCAGTATTTTCCAGCTTATCCCCCTAAGACCCGTCAGGCCTGGTATGATGTCGTTGGATAGATATCTGACCCTTGTTCTCGCAAATGCAGGACAGTAACAGGGGTAGTGTTCTAGGGTTTCGTCATCCTCTCCGCAAGCTCTACAAGTGACTGATTCCGCCCGTCCTATACGGTATAGGTGAGCCCTCAGCTCAGGGTGTCCAGTGAGGATGCCAATTACCCTACTAAGTTCTACCCTACTCAGATTCAGGATCTCCCTAGTTCTTGTAGTGTTGGGAGAACCCCATAATATCTTTGTAACCTTACCCACGTCAGTTTCTTCCCAAATTGATACATGCGAACTGGTCGCCCAGTCTGCCAGTTCCAATTTGAGAGACTTGAAAGGTATTGGGTTTTCCAAATTTACTCTTTCCAGGAAAGAGCTCTTCCTGGCCAGTTCGTCAACAATCTCATTTCCCATTATACCATTGTGTCCTGGGATCCAAACGATTTCAAGTCTGCCTCTTCTGGAGAAGTTTGAAATCTCCTCCTTATACTCGAGGATAGTCCTTGATCTAGCTTTGTCCGCGGATATCGCTCTGCGATAGTTACGCTTGATGTAGAAAATGTATTTAATAGCTCGGGTTCGAATCACATAATGCTTTTCTTTGCGGAAGAGACTTCCAAATATGGAGTGCGGCCAATCCACAACAGACCCTACATACTCCATTACATCCAGAAAAATGTACGTTTTACATGCTGGTGGCATCATCGGAGCTTGTTTCTTCAAAAAGGAAGCCAGAACTCACATTACTGTCAATGAAGAACGTTAGCGCCCCATGATCAATGATTTCGTGTTTGAAAATAAGGATGATTTTGGTTCGAGTGAGATGTGGTTACAACAAGATGGCGCTAGGTGCCATACGGCGACCGCAACGATCGACTTATTAAAATCAGAATTTGACAATAAGTTGATTTCGAGAAATGGATCTCTCAATTGGACTACAAGATCGTGCGATTTTACACCTCTCGATTATTTCCTGGTCACTGGTTTATGCTGATAAACCAGCATCAGTTGGAGCCCAACATTGTTTAGCTTATTTCAATTGTGCGTGGTGGAGAAAAAGAAGGTATACATTTCAAAAATTCATAACTACACTATATTCTTAATCGGAGCGGTTTCTGGCATTTCAGCCTTCATCAGCGAGTTATTGATCATTGTGATAATTGTTATGTTATAATTGAATAGATTGTTTCTATATGAAATTTTTCTACTTAGGGCGGACGTGAGGTTTGAACCCTGAACCTTCACATACGCTCGTACTTGCACTTTTTGGTCAGCCCTTTAACACACTCACCTAAAGTCAGACCTACGAGCAGTGTGGTTAGAATCAGTTTTCATACCATACAGTTTTTACTTAGTATTAATTTCAGAATATACAAATCTGTACAAACAAACAATCGTTATTTTTGAATTTTTTAATATTTTTGCATTTAAACTTCTAATTTCCAGTATTTTCAGTTTTCTAAGAGTTTCCATATGTGATGTACGGTTTGTACATACTACATATTGCACTTTTTACATATACTTGAGATGATGCTTTGAAGCGAAAATTTTTGTTTGTTAGATTTGAAGTCATTTTTCAGACATATTGCAATTAATACTGTAATTAATATGAAAATTTTAATTTTGTTTCAATGGTGTGTGGCAGAGAAGAAGGAATAATATATTTAAAAAATTCATAACTACACAGTATTCTTAATCGGAGCGGTTTCTGGCATTTCAGCTTTCATCAGCGATTTATTAAACACTGTGATTATTATTTATTTTATTCGTGAAATAATTCCAGAAATTATCGAAAAAATGGCCCAAAATTGGACGTCTAGAATGTGATTCGTCAAGAACAGTCATGGTGGCCACATATCCGAAATCATTTTCAATGCAATGTACTGATCTTTCGAAGAAAAAATTTTTATTTATTGGTGTTTTTTTTTAATTTCTATCGGGCTTAGTTTAATAAATACTAGCAGATTCCAGCGCTCGAAATTCGAGTGCAATTTATAGGCAACTTCATTTCTCAGCTTAGCCAATTCACAAACCCACACGATTTTTGTTTATTATTATTGTGAATGAAAATAACAAACTCATTAACAAACACATCAACAAATTTAATAAATACACACATAGCATACGTATAATTTAATCTAAATGCAATTTACTCAAAATAAAGCAAAAAATTTCAAAATCTGTAAATCTGGTGAACAGCTAAAAAGAAATACATTTCAAATAATATACGTTTAGTCAAAATCAGGATAAAACGGTAAAACAAAACTTCGCTAACAAGAAATTGCCTAGCCTTTAATATTACAGATATCGAGCCATGATGAAGGACGATAAATTACGATCATTGGCAGCTGGGGCTATGGGGGCTATGACTAAGAATTGTCCTATGTGGTTTATTTTGGACTACTGATAAATGGATGTAATAAACATACAACACAAGCCTAATTTGGCCGAGATCTATATAGGGGTTACTTGTATGGGGACTAAGTCTGAACATGCACCGGTAAATATACTCATATTTGCGAACTGGAGTTTGATTACAAGGTTTCCATGGACACACAGACGGACGCACAGTCAGCACGACAGATGGACACCGCTAAACCGACTCAGAAAGTGATTCGATCGGTATAATAAAAGATGGGTTTAATTCAAATATTTTTGGTAGTTACAAATATCAGCACAAACTCATTATACCCCGACCCCATAGGGTATAAAAAGGTTTTCTTGTAAAATTTTGATTTTGGCACTTAAGCTATTTTCATGGTCATGGCTCGAGATGACCAACTGAGAAATACATTATATGTGTTGTAACAACGCAAATGGCATCGCGTTTGCATCCTACATGATCACAATAGAACCAACCATACCAACTACATAGCCTACTATCCACAGCCATAGACAATCAACCAAACCATCATTAAACATGTACAACCAAACACACATTAATAACAGCAGCCTACTATCCACAGCCATACATAATCAACCAAACATCATATTAAACATCAATAGCAGCCTATAATGTATTAATAGAACCATAATGTGTTATGAATTTTACATTATGTTCAAACCATGACTTATAATTCTCACTTAGTTAGAATAATAATTTGGATAAGAAGGCGAAGTTGAGCTGAGTAAAGTATGAAAAGTTTCGATACGAAACATTGTGGGGACACATTACTTAAAAGTAAACTATCCATTTTTAAAAGACGATCGGTACCGATTGTCATAAATTTTACCCCAGCGGCTTAACGGCTGTCTGCTCCCGATTACTCCAGCGGCTTAACGGCTGTCTGCCCCCGATTACTCCAGCGCCTTAACGGCTGTCTGCTCCCGATTACTCCAGCGGCTTAACGGCTGTCTGCTCCCGATTACCATCGATCCAGCCGAAGTTATTGCTGCCGACAATTTAACCACCATCACCCACAGGTTTACAGTCGTCGTCTACCGACCGATCGATCCTGCCGAAGCTGTTGTTGCCGACGGCTTAGCCACCAGTACCGACGAAGTTATTGTCGTCGCCTGCCGAACGATCGATTCGGCCGAAGATATTGCTATCGACAACTGAGCCGCCATCACCGACAGGTCTACAGTCGTCGCCTGCCGACCGATCGATCCAACCGAAGTTATTGCTGCCGACGATTTAACCACCATCACCGACAGGTTTACAGTCGTCGTCTACCGAGCGATCGATCCTGCCGAAGCTGTTGTTGCCGACGGCTTAGCCACCAGTACCGAAGAAGTTATTGCCGTCGCCTGCCGAACGATCGATTCGGCCGAAGATGTTGCTATCGACAACTGAGCCGCCATCACCTACAGGTCTACAGTCGTCGCCTGCCGACCGATCGATCCAACCGAAGTTATTGCTGCCGAAAACGTAACACCAACACTGACCAGTTTATCGTCACCGCTTGTGATACGACCCACTCAGCCGAAGCCATTGCGGCCGACAACTCAACCACCATCACCGACGAATCGATTGCCGTCACCTCCATCGGCAACCCATATTGCCGAAGCCAGCACCGCCAGCTACCGAATCACCAATATTGCCGATGCTGTCACTACCGCTCACCGAGCAGCCTATATTGCCGAAGCTATTGCCGCCGCTTACTCCACAAGCGATTTTGCCGACGATCACCCGTATCATCAATGACTATTGTCATTTGTGTTAACTATATATATATATATACTTTGAAGAAGAGGGACAAGAAGTAACGTATTTCTTTGCATTAGGTTTGAGGGTCCTTGACTGACCCTGGACACGCCTGATTTACCCCAGCCGTAGTTTAAAACCCCGTTACAGTGTTTCTCGCATGGGCGAAGCGGCTGTTATATAAGGCGAAGTAATCAAGAGATTAATATTATAATCGAAGATAAATAAATAATAATAATAGGCTATGCGATTTCTTGTGACCAATGTTTTGCTCTACCGTTTTATCCCGATTTTGACCAAACGTATATTATTTGAAAGGTATTTCTTTTTAGCCGTTTTGCAGATTTACAGATTTTTAAATTTTGTCCTATGTTTTGAGTAAATTGCATTTAAAGTTGCTACTAACTCATACAATAAAATTATATATATGCTGTGTGTGTGTTTATTAAATTCGTTAATGTGTTTGTAATAAAATGAGTTTGTTTATTGTGTTGATTTGTGAATTGGCTATAATTGATTATCATACCTAGAATTTGCGCTCGAATTTCAAGGGCTGGAATCTGCTAGTATAATATTAATAGACTAGGAGATTTCTTGTGACCGATGTTTTGTTCTACCGTTTTATCGCGATTTTGACCAAACGAATATTATTCCAAAGGTATTTCTTTTAAGCCATTTTGTGGACTTACAGATTTTTAAATTTTTTCCTTTATTTTGAGTAAATTACATGTAAAGTTGCTACTAACTCATACATAAAATTATATATATGCTATGTGTGTGTTTATTAAATTCGTTAATGTGGTTGTTAATGAGTTTGTTATCTTCATTCACAATAATAAACTAAAAAAGTGTTGGTTTGTGAATTGGCTAAGTTGTAAAATAAAGCTGCATAGAAATTGCACCCGAATTTCGAGCGCTGGATACTGTTAGTAAGTTTTAAAATACATAAAAATATACAGGAAAAATTCTGCCGAAGATGTGGGAAGAAGTCTTGAAGATAGGAGAAAAAAAAATATATTAAATGCCGTACCATACAAAACTATAGTAAGATATAAACCAAGATTAAGGTGGTTTAACGGTGTTAAGGAAGACAGTAAATACAGTTTTATAGGAGACTGGACGACTGCGCGAAAAGAAAGATTCGAGTGGAAAAACAAAGTGAACGGGATTAAGGCCTACAACATGATGATAATAATGATGACAATAATGTATTTTAGACTCCCGCCAGGACTACATTCAAGACAAATGTGATTTTAAAAATCACCAAAAGCTGTATATGACAAATTAAATGCTCATTTTTCTAGTTTATGTGACAATAAAAATAACTAATTTAAATCAATAGAAATTCTTGTACATATACACATACATTCATACTATTTATTATAAATAATTTAACTACTACAACAATATTTATTATTATTATTAAGATTTTTTTTTTGTAATATACTTAATTCAAAACATCTAAACATTGTAACAAAAAAACATAATTTATCAGTTTGTTTCTTAAAAATCATTAATTTTTTTTTATAAATTCTCTTGATTTTCTACGTAACGATCTACATAATACAATATTAAATAACATTTATAACAGCACAATTATTTATTTATTTTATTATTTATTTATTTATATATTTTTTTTTTTTTTTGTATAAATTCTGATATTTGTATTTATTAAATGAAATGATAGTTATGTGAAATTTTGACCAGAGTATTGATAGTGAGTGATAGTTTAGTTTTGTTTAATATTTCTATACACAATTTTTTAAAAACCAGCCTGTTGAAATGAATTTTGTTTTTTTCCAATTGATATTTTTGTCCTCTAAATAATATTCCCATATATTCCGTCTTTTTTTCCGATTAAATATCTTAGTTTAATTAAAATATTAATTTATTATTATTATTTTTTTTATAAATTTGGTGCTTCGCTCTTACTGTGAGAGTAATTCAATTACTCAAAGAATTTTTCTAAATAAAATTTTTTTGTTAAAATAGATTGGTTACCAAAATGTTTAGATATGTGGATGTGTGTGTATTCGTGTTGTGGTGGTAGGGGTTTATAATTGTAAATAGAAAAAAAATTTTGCTATGTACCTCGTAATACTTTTTATACTTATTATTAAAAAATAAAGAAAAAATTAAAAAAAAAAAATGAAAGCATCGAGGCTACGGTAGCCAGAAACTTTTCTTCTGCCTATAAAAAAATATTTTTTTAACCCACTAGATTAAAGCTATTTTCAACAAAAAAAAATTTTAATACTTTTTTATGTAATTGAATTTGAAAAACCTCTCTATTAATGAGCTTTTGAAAATAAAATCTTTAAAAAAAAGTTACCTTAAAATAATAAACACATTTTTATTAAGTTAATACTTCAAATATATTTTTTTTAATTTTTTGACATTTTTATACAACATCAGTCAAAATGCCCGCACAAGGCTTCACCATCTATGATCTTTATTTTCAAAATACTGAGAAAGTGAACTTTGTGCATTTTAATTCCTAGAAAATTCTAATTTTAATAATGATTTTAGTCTATAAAATTGATTTCAAAATTGTAACCCACGAAAATGCAGAAAAAAAAACAAATCGGCTAAAAACCTAATCTACTTTTTATCACTTCTATAGTAAAATGTTAACTTAGAAATTTATATAATTTCAAATGATAATTGTTTAAAATAATGTACTAATATCTCGATTTTCGAAAAATTCAAACTTCTTAATTAATATTTTTAATATTTTGAAATAAATTATAATAATATTATTTTTTTTTTTTAACAAAATAAATTTTTAACCCCAAAAAACCCCTAAACACGAAAAAAGAAGCCCTAAATCCAGGGGAAAAACAACCAAACTGGCAACACAGGTCTTGGCCGAAAATATGGTACGTTTTACCATAAGTTTTGAAAATGAGATCAGATCCGCAAATGATTAAATTACAACCGTACTCTGGTTGAGGTCATTTATGGACATAGAAAATAAAGATAACCAAATAAGATATCTGGTTATCTTGGTCTTAGAGTAATGAAGCCCAACTCAGAGACCACATTTCTATGTAACTAGCTCTATCCAATATATTTAGTCTTTCGACCTGTAGGTCGACGGATTCAGATATTTTGTCTAAATCTATTGGTGTAATAAAAAGGGGGGAGGGGGGATCTCTAGGTAGAACACAATTAATTTTTTCCTACCTAATATTGCGTACAAGTTTGCTAATTTGGCTCTTTTTTTATTTCACTCAAAGTAAAGTGATGGTTTTTCTATCCCTTTTAATTCGTGAACTTAAGCTCGACCTGTAAAATCGACTAACTCTAAAATCGACTAACATAGAAGGTCTCATGGAGGGCGATTATTCCCGAAGAGACCTATTGGTTCGATGGCGTCTAGGCTGTGCATAATATACATTCCATATGTGTATCAATACTTTTGTTTTGTGTTCTAAAAAATTCAGACATACTTCTATACAAAAATTATCTAAAAAATTAGGGTTTGAAATACCGTTACCAATCTATACATCACGTACAAGCATTTTTAAAGCTCTTTTCAACTGAAAAAAAAAACAAATCACATAATTTCAATAAAATTTAAAGAACATATATGGTAAGTTCGGGTAATGTGGACCCCTATTTTATTCTTAAAGCTTTCCACCAAAGAAATAATGGGCAATTTTCGAGTTCAGTTTTTATATCTTCCCTAATCAGTTGCCTGTCTGTATCTAAGATAAAATAATTATATAGGTATTAATATCTAGAAAAATTGAGAAATTCCGAAAAATATCTCATGCGACTGAGTCGTCGATAAAAGACCGAAAACATTATTTTCATTCAAAAATCATTTCTTAAAGTGTAGCTGTGACAACATATAAACCATATAGAGAACTATTTTGGTTTATGTCAAGAAAAATATATTAAAATACCTATTCAATATGTTCGAAAATTTTCCAAATTATTATTTTTTGTATACATTGGTTATCTTATATATAGGACTAGCGGATACGCCCACTTGTCCGATCCCACCCATTTTTTTCCGACTACTCACATTAATAACTCATGAACTAAGACAAAGTTTTAAGGCTTTAACTCTTACGCTACTCCAGATACATAAAATTTAATATTTACTTTGTATGGGGGTGCCACGCCCACTGACCCGGTACCGCCCGTTTTCTATGAGACTACACACATTAATAACTCATAAACTCAGACAAAGTTCCATGGCTTTCACTATTACAGTACTCCCGATATATGATATTATATATTTACTTTGTATAGGGGGTGCCACGCCCATTGACCCGAATCCGCCCATATTTTTCGCAACTCTTCGAATTAGTTTAATATGTACATATGCATAGTTTTAGAACCCTTGCTGTCATTATATGTTAAAACTTTGTATGAGATCTGCCACGCCCACTTGTCGGATCACGCCCGTTTTTGTCCTGATTACTCACACTAGTAACATATATACTATTGCAATGTTTCAAAACTCTTGCTATCACAATAATCAAGATATATGATGTTATTCAATTTTGTGGGAGGGTCCACGCCCACTTGAAATACAAATAGATATATAGCCGTCAACCTAATCTGGACTATTACCTTTCTTGTTTTTGTATTGTATTTTATATATATAGATTTTTTATACATAGATTTTTTTTTGTGGTTTATAGGCGGCTACGCCACTACACCGATCGTCTTGAAATTTTTACAGTATATAACTGCCTATCCGGAAGGAAAAGTATGCTATATTTCTTTGGACTTTAGCATTTAATATCTGGAGTACTACAACAGCAAGAGTTCTGAAACTACGTACAGGTACATTAGCGTGGCCCTTAATAAAAAAAAGTGTTTAAACTCTCAGTCTCACCCCCTAGAAATATGCAAATAGCAAAAGCACAAAGTTTTGGGTCAATCAAAAAAATTTAGAGGTGCCTCAACGCGACTGAAAATTTCAAGTGTGTTATATGGGGAAAATATGACTTCTTTTCAGATTTTACGAAAATTTCATTCTATAGTTTAATTTTTTCGACAAATTGTGCTAAATTATCTTTTCAAAAAGCTGTATTACTTTAAAATCAAATAAAAACTCGCCCAGAAATAACAAATGCCCCAGACCACTTTTGTGCCAAAAAACTCTAGGTGATGAAATGTGATGAAAATTTTTTAAAATTTAACAAATTAATTAAAACCATAATTTTTTTTGGTGTCTATACCTATAAGTACTCAGATATGAATTATTGTTTTATAAACTTGTTGTTAACCTATTGCGAAATGAGACCAAAAATGGAAAATTTTTTTTGATAAAATTTTGAAAACTCCTATTTTAAGTTTAAGAAAATTGTCCTAAACAAAATTTAAAAAACTGTATTTAGTACTGTAAAGTTTTGCTAAAAATTTGTTAAAAATTAACTGTGTGATTTTTTAAGTAAATTCCCCTGCCAGAATTTTTTTTTACAAAGAATTTTTTTTTTTTGCGGATTTCGAGAAAAATTAGTTTTTTTGTGAAATATACAGTAAATGTACTCTTTCTAAATACTTTGTATCAAAAATTTATCAGTTATCTACTTTCAAATGTTATATTTTATCTTAATATCGTTTTTGAAAAAAATAATATGACCCCATTAACCCTTTTGGACTTGGGGTCGCATATGACCCCACGCTAATGAAAGACAATTTATTCAAAAAAATCAAATATTTGGTAATTTAACACATAATATAAGGAGTACTACCCCAGCAAGAGTTCTGAAACTATAAACACATACATGTTGAACTAATTTGAAGAGTCGCGGAAAACATGGGCGAGATTGGACCAATGGGCTTGGCGCCCACCATACAAAGTAAATATTTAATATCATATAACTGGAGTACTATAACAAAGAAAGCCTTGGGACTGTGTGAGTTCATAAGCTATTAATGTGAGTAGTTGTCCCAAAACTGGGCAGGTTTGGAACAGTGGGCGTGGCACCTCCTATACAAAAAATATGAAGTACTATCAAAATGACAGTCTTGAAACTTTTTACAATTACATTAATTACCAATGCGTGTAGTCGTGAAAAATATAGGCAAAATCGCCAAAATCAAAAATCGTCAGAACCGAAAATCGTGAATAACAAAAATCCTCAAAATCAAAGATCGCGAAAATCAAAAATTGGAAAAAAATAAAAATCACCAAATCAAAAATCGCTAAAGTCAAAAATCGCCGAAACCGAAAATCGCGAATAACAAAAGTCGTCAAAAACACAAATTACCAGAACCGAATATCGCGTATACAAAAATCACAAAAAACAAAAGCCTCTAAAATCAAAAATTGCAAAAAACAATAACCACTAATGCCAAAAATCGCCAAAATTAATAATAGATAAAATCAAAAATCGCCAAAATCGAAAATAGCAAAAAAAAAAAAACTAAAATCGCCTAAGTCAAAAATCGCGAATAACAAAAACCGCGAAAACAAAACACGCCAATTTCAAAAATCGCTTAAACCGTAAATCGCGAATAACAAAAGTCGTCAAAAACACAAATTTCCAGAACCGAATATCGCGTACACAAACATCGCAAAAAACAAAAGCCTCCAAAATCAAAAATTGCAAACAACAGTAACCGCAATGCCAAAAATCGCCAAAATTAATAATCGATAAAATCAAAAATCGCCAAATTCGATAATAGCAAAAAGCAAAAAAAAACTAAAATCGCCTAAGCCAAAAATCGCGAATAACAAAAACAGCGAAAAAAAAACACGCCAATTTCAAAAATCGCTTAAACCGAAAATCTCGAATAAGAAATATCGCCAAAATCGCCATAATCAAAAATCGTAAAAACCAGTAACCGCCAAAGTCAAAAATGTCCAAAATCTAAAACAAGTAAGAAAATTATAGCCGGTCTAGACCGGTCTATACGATACCCTATACCATAGTTTAGTGGCCCTATCTCTTCGGTCCAACTAATTGGATATAGAAAATAAACATAAACCAAATTTGAGTAGCATTGTTATTAATTGTTTGGCAGATGGGAAAAAGTTCATAGCGAGTGCTATATTTATATGGGGACTAGGTCGAAAAATGGACCGATCCTGACTATATTTAGTAAATTCACTTATATTTTAAAAAAATATATGCAAACCAAATTGAGAAAAATTTGTGCAATATTTTTGTTTTTTGAAGATCGGGAAGCAGCGCTATATGGGGCCTATGACAAAAATTGTCCTATAGGTATTATTTTTGGACTAGTGATTAATGAATATAATAAACACATACAAACCCAATTTGAATGCGATATGATAATTTGGATCTTTTGGCAATTTATTTCCATTTCATAGGGGTCATTTGTATGGGGACTAGGTCTGAACATGGATCGAATTGCATCATTTCAATAGCGTTCATTCTATGGCCGATAAAAGTTTATATACCAAATTTGATTAAGATATATTCATATTTGCGACCTGTGGTTTGATTACAAGGTTTACTTGGACACACAGACGGACAGGCGGACAGACGGACATCGCTAAATCGATTCAGAAAATGATTCTGAGCCGATCGGTGTAATAAAACATAGGTCTAGTTACAAACAACAGCACAAAGTTTGTGCTGCTTTGTGTGACGATATTGGAAATCGCCAAAAATATATAAAATAGTTTTCTATAAAATGTATTCCCAGTTTTTTTTTCGTTACGACTGGTGTAGCGAAGCACATCGGGTTACAGCTGGTGTGCTTATAGTAATAAAATTGTTGATACGTATATTTCATCCACAGAGTTACCACCATACAATGTAAGAGGTATCTTCGGGAAAAATTAGCTACAACACAAACTAGCCGCTATATCAAAAAAAAAAAAAAAAAAAAAAATACCTGAAATACGTCCTCAGTAAAACAGAACTACGAGTAATCTATTTGAATTTTGCTTTAAAATTCATATGCGCCCCTGGAATTTTAGGATAGGCCTAGCAAATTCCTTTCATGTATTGTCCAATTGCTATATAGTTTCTTTGAAGTAAATGTGAAAAATCTTCAAAGGTCGAAAAAACCCCCATTTTGGTATACTTTTTTACCACCTACTGGCTAGTTATTTTTTCGTGTCCTTTATAAAATATTGAAGTTTCATCGCGATCAGCTGTGGCCACCATGGAAGTGTCTGCTTTGAGAGTTTTAAATGTTGTGTTTAAATAATTTGACATGAAAAAAAAAAAAAAAACAGACGAACAAGTAAGAAAATCATAGTCGGTCTAGACCCGATACCCAATACCATGTGTTTACATGTGTTTACATGGTATTGATTCAACTATTTGAATATAGCAAGTAGTCATACACCAAATTTAAGTGGCAATGTTAATAATCTTTTTTTTGCCTGCAGATATGAAAAAATCCATATCGGTTGCTATATCTATATGGGGACTAGATCGAAAAAGACCCGATCTTATTCGCTAAAGTCACTTCTTTTTTGCAGAGAACATAGACAGACTATTTTCGAGAAAAATATGTGCAATATTTTTGTTTTTTATAGATTTAGAAGATTGTCTTACAGGGTTTATTTTGGAACTACTGCTTAATGGGTGTAATAAATACAAACAAAACAAATTTGACCGAGATCTATGAGATGGTTTGGGTCATATGGCAATTTAATTAACAGTCGAGTACATAGCATTAAGGAAATTTCACTGACTCTTAATATAAATTGTTGTTATAGTCAATTTAATTTCTTTAATGCTATGTGCTAATCCTGTACTACAATTATAAGATTTATACCCTGGTGTACGGGAAGCAGAATAAAAAAATAAATAAATAAATAAATCGATCTCATAGGGGTCATTTGTATGGGGAGTTTGACTATACACTGATGGACATCGCCATATCGGATCATAAAGTGGTTCCGAGTCGATTGGTATAATTAGAGATGAATCTAGATAATTTATATTGGTATATTAGGGTGGCCCTTCGTTATATGGAGGAAAAAAAGTGTTCAAACTGTCGGTCTCACCCTCTAGAAATATGCGAATAGCAAAAAAAAACTGAGAAATACAAAGTTTTGGGCCAATCAAAAAACGTTTAGTCGTGGCGCAAAGCGATTGAAAATTTCAAGTGTCTTTATATGGGGAAAATATTACTTTTTTTCAGATTTTACGAAAATTTCGTTCTATAATTTAAGTTTTCCGACAAGTTGTTACGTAATTCGGGATCAGTATTAAATTATCCTTTCAAAAGGCTATAAAACTTCAAAATCGTATGAAACCTCGCCAAGAAATAGCAAATGCCCCAGACAACTTTTGTGCCAAAAAAAACTAGGTCATGAAATTTGATGGCATTTTTTTCAACTTTGAGAAATTGATTAAAGCCATCATTCTTTTTTGGTCCCTATACTTATAAGTACGCAGATATGAAGTATTGTTTTATTACCACGTTGTTAACCTATTGCGCATTGAGACCGAAAATTTGAAATTTTTTTGATAAAATTTTTAAAAATCCTTTTTCAAGTTTGAAAAAATTTTCTTAAACAAAATTTAAAAAAATTAATCTATCACTTTAAGGTTTTATTACATATATGTTGCAGATTAACTGTGAGAATTTTTAAGTAAATCCCAGGATTTTTTTGACAAGGATTTTATTTTCGCGGATTTCGAGAAAAATTGGATTTTTGTGAAATATTCTGTAAATGTACTCTTTCTAAATACTTTGTATCAAAAATTCATCACTTTTCTACTTTTAAATATTATATTTTATCTTAATAGCCTAGGGTTTCGGAAAAAAATAATATGACTGCATTAACCTTTTTGGAATTGGGGTTACATATGACCCCAAAGTAATAAAAGACAATTTATTCAAAAAATTCAAATATTTTGTAAGTGCTGTCCAATTTTTAGAAGCGACACTTAAAATATAATAACCAAATATGTAGAAGTTTCGTTCCAAAAATTTGGGATAAATCGGAGAACGTTAACCCATTATTTGCCAAGGCCAGCTTTGGATTTTAAGATATTTTAAAATAAAAATGACCTAAAACGAGTTTTTCTATTAAACTCGATGAACCACTTTGTAGAATTTAAGAAAAATAATTCGGTTAATTTTTTTTTATTTAACCCTTCAGTGCTTTTGAGATCAAAATTATCCATTGTGATATATCTCTGGTGCAATTATCTGCTTATTGCTCTCGAATATATATTAAAACAACTTTTAACCAATTTTGTTATAAAATTACTTTATATAATAAAGTAATAGTTGAATATCTTGCGGTCTCACTCACCAATTTGGTGGATATTGATAAAAGACGCAAAAAAAAAATTTTTTTTCAGGTCAATCGGTGAAGATGCCATTACTTATAATGGTTGACATTTTTGATTTTTAATAATCGGTCGCTTTATATTATCTTCAATGTCACCTACATCTTTTCAAACTTCTAATATTTGATTTCCCAATTTTAAATAGTTTATTAAATAAAAGTAAATTTCAAATATAATAATATATATAAAAGTTAATATTAAATTAATACCACTCTTAATGGAATAAATTACAAAACTAAATCAAAGTGAATTTCAAAAAACGTCCTAGTTTTGAGACATATGACTTAAGTTCTTTTAATTTATATTCGCGAGCAATAAGCAGATAATTGCACCAGAGATATATCACAATGGATAATTTTGATCTCAAGAGCACTGAAGGGTTAAAAAAAAAAAAAAAAATTAACCGAATTATTTTTCTTAAATCCTACAAAGTGGTTTCATCGAGTGTAATAGAAAAACTCGTTTTCGGTAATTTTTATTTAAAAATATCTTAAAATCAAAATCTGGCCTTGGCAAATAATGGGTTAACGTTCTCGGATTTATCCCAAATTTTCGGAACGAAACTTCTACACATTTGGTTATTATATTTTAAGCACCGCATCTAAAAATTGGACAGCACTTACCAAATATTTGAATTTTTTGCATAAATTGTCTTTTATTAGCTTGGGGACATATGTGACCCCAATTCGAAAAGCGTTAATGGAGTCATATTACTTTTTTCCGAAACCCTAGGCTATTAAGATAAAATATAGCATTTAAAAGTAGAAAAGTGATGAATTTTTGATACAAAGTATTTAGAAAGAGTACATTTACAGAATATTTCACAAAAATCCAAGTTTTCTCGAAATCCGCAAAAATAAAATCCTTGTCAAAAAAATTCTGACAGAGGGATTTACCTAAAAATTCACACAGTTAATCTGCAACATGTATTTAATAAAGCGTTAAAGTAATATATTATTTTTTTTAAATTTTGTTTAAGAAAAATTTTTCCAAACTTGAAAAAGGAGTTTTAAAAATTTTATCTAAATGCGCAATAGGTTAACAACGTGGTAATAAAACAATACTTCATATCTGAGTACTTGTAAGTATAGAGACCAAAAAAGAATGATGGCTTTAATCAATTTCTCAAAGTTGAAAAAAATGCCATAAAATTTCATGACCTAGTTTTTTTTTGGCACAAAAGTGGTCTGGGGCATTTGCTATTTCTAGGCGAGGTTTCATACGATTTTGAAGTTTTATAGCCTTTTGAAAGGATAATTTAATACTGATCCCGAATTATGTAACAGCTTGTCGGAAAAATTAAATTAGAGAACGAAATTTTCGTAAAATCTGAAAAAAAGTCATATTTTCCCCATACTTGAAATTTTCAATCGCTTTGCGCCACGACTAAACGTTTTTGATTGGCCCAAAACTTTCTATTTCTCAGTTTTTTTGCTATTCGCATATTTCTAGGGGGTGAGACCGACAGTTTGAATACTTTTTTTTCCCTCCATATAACGAAGGGCCACCCTAGTGTCCATGTGAAGCTTGTAATCAAACTGATGAAATTTGGTATATAAGCTTTTATCGGCCATAGGATGAACACTATTGAAATTTGTGAGAATCGGTTCGTGTTCAGATCTAGCCCCCATACAAGTGACCCCTATGAAATCGACTTAAATTGCCATAAGATCCACATTATCATATAAAGCTTATTCAAATTGGGTTTGTGTGTGTTTATTACATCCATTAATCAATAGTCCAAAAATGATCCCTATGGGACAACTCTTAGTCATAGGCCCCTTATAGAGCTGCTTCCCGGTCTTCACTTAAATCTATCAAAAATCAAAAATATTGCACTGATTCTTCTCAAATTTTGTTTGTATATATTTTTGCAAAATACAAGAGACCTTACCAAACATGTTCAGGATCGGTCCATTTTTGGGCCTAGTCCCCATATAGATATAGCATCCGATATGAACTTTTTCATATCTGCAGCCAAAAAAATTAATAAAAATCCCACTCAAATTTGGTTTATGTTTATTTTCTATATCCAGTTAGCTCGGCCTGAGAGATAGGGTCTCTAAACGCATGGTATAGGGTATCGTATAGCCGGCTTAGACCGACTATAATTTTCTTACTTGTTCATTTTCATTTTTAGTTTTTTCATTTATCGTTTTTAGGTTTTCATTTTTCATTTTTTATTATTCTTTTTTAATTTTTAATTTTTTATTATTCGTTTTTTATTTTTCATTTTTCATTTTTGATTTTTCATTTTTCATTTTTGATTTTTGATTTTTCATTTTTTATTTTTCATTTTTCATTTTTCATTTTTCATTTTTCATTTGTAATTTTTCGTTTTTCATTTTTCAATTTTTATTTTTCATATTTTATTTTTCATTTTAATTTTTTATTTTTTATTTTTCATTTTTCATTTTTCATTTTTCATTTTTCGTTTTTCGATTTTTATTTTTCATTTTTCGTTTTTCGATTTTTATTTTTCATTTATCGTTTTTAATTTTTTATTTTTAATTTTTCATTTTTCGTTTTTCATTTTTCAATTTTTATTTTTCATTTTTTATTTTTCATTTTTAATTTTTAATTTTTTATTTTTAATTTTTCATATGTAATTTTTCGTTTTTCATTTTTAATTTTTTATTTTTCATTTTTCATTTGTTATTTTTCATTTTTTATTTTTCATTTTTCGTTTTTCATTTTTCAATTTTTATTTTTCATTTTTTATTTTTCATTTTTAATTTTTTATTTTTCATTTTTTAGTTTTCATTTGTTATTTTTAATTTTTTAATTTTCATTTTTCATTTTTCATTTTTAATTTTTTATATTTCATTTTTCATTTTTTATTTTTCATTTGTTATTTTTCATTTTTTATTTTTCATTTTTCGTTTTTTGATTTTCATTTTTCGTTTTCAAACATCATAATTTTTTCACCACTACAATGCTAAGTTTCACCGATTGTGTGTTACATAATAGAAATTTACCCCCATGCGCGTATAGATGTTTACACATCAATAAGTCGATCTCATAGGGGTCATTTGTATGGGGACTTAGTCTGATTGTGCACCGAGTTTCACCAATTTGTGTAAAATATATTTATATTTGCGACTTGTAGTTTGATTACAAGGTCTACATGGACACACAGACGGATATCGCTATATCGAATCATAAAGTGATTCCGAGTCGATCGATATAATTAAAGATGAATCTAGATCATTTATATTTGTATTTACATTATGGGAAAAACGTAACTATTACTTAACGTAAGTGTTATTTGTCTATGGACAACTGAAGCACAACTTCTTTTAATTTAAGATAATGGCATTAAAAAGGCAAAATACCGAAAGAAATAAAAGTCGGGATATTTAACAATTCGGTGGTCACCTGCAAGCCGTGAACATATTTCGGGATGTCTATTTGAGATGAGTACTAAAGAAGGCCAAGGCTTTATTCGCATTGATTATCGTAAAATAAAATAAAATAAAATAAAATAAAATAAAATAAAATAAAATAAAATAAAATAAAATAAAATAAAATAAAATAAAATAAAATAAAATAAAATAAAATAATCAAAGCTGACTACTATTGAAACCTATTGGACTTTTTTGGACTTTTTCAAGAAAAAACGGTCTTGATTATTTCTTTCATCACGATAATACAAGAGAAATCAATGAATTTCATTTTAAAATTTCTGCCGATTAAGCCTTCTTCAATATTTTCAAACCTGAAGAAATGACTCCAAGAAAGGGATTTGTTTCGCTGTAATAAATTGCTTATCTTGAAGGATCGAAAAAAATATTAACACAAGTTTTTTCCTCTTAACTATTTGCCCAAGTATTATTTGAACGGAGAACTTGAGCATTGATAAGAAACCAGATTCGGCAAGAAATAAAAGTTCACATAATGTTTGTGAAGCCAAGAAAATAGAGAGCATATTGAAAGAACTCCCAACACATCCTGCAGAAAAGCAGCCCGGTTAACCAAGTGCTCGGATTATTTGGTGCGAAAAGTTAAAGCCAAAGAAGGATTGAAAATACGCTAAGTCCAAAAAGTGCCAGGCAGGAACACTGTAAATAATTCAGAGGTTAAAAACAGAGCACGGAAATTGAAATCGTGTTTAATTAAAAAATACTCCGGCTACATTAATGGACGATGGAACGTATACTGTGGCAGATATTTCGTAGCTTCAGGCTGATAATTTTTATATTACTAATGGTCAAGGAAATGTTGAAAATAAATTTAGGACCCAAAAGCAGACAAAATGTAAAAAAGTGCCTGGTATGGCAAATAATGTGCAGTTGGCGCCAAATTAGTCATTAGTTGTGACGGGCTCTATAAATTCCGAAATTTATCTTAAGTAGTCTTCGTAAAAAAGGACAGATCCGAACTATAAAAATCATCTTTTTTCTAAAAAAAAAAAAACTTTAGTTCTAGGCTCAATGGCTTCCATATTATTATATTTTATGTATACTAACATTTTTTCGATCTCATTCCCAATTCTATTATATGTAACAAAATTGAAGAAACGTTAGAGGAAGTGTATATACCTTGTAAAATTAAAATGAATTATTCGTTACCCAAAATAATGTGTAAATAATAAATAAAGTCCTACAATTGAATACTCTAAGTCAAAAGTTATGTTATTGGAAGAAAATATAAATATATGCTCAAAAATTTAATTGGACCGATTCTAACCCTATTTAAGAAATGTTTTTTCATTAATCACATATTGATATTTTTCGAGATTTTTATCAGTTTAAGTTAAAGAAGGTTTATGCAAGATCAAAGTTCGAATGAAATGAGACTTATTATAAAAAGAATGCTATACTAAGTTTTGCCTAAATAAAATTTAGGTAATTTCTAATAATAACAAGGTCATTAGTAGCTGTTTAACAATAGTAATATGTTTAGTTCTTTCTGTTTTGTTTCTTGTTTTAAATGTTTTTTTTTTTTTATAAGATTACAATAAAAAAATGTCTATAACTACAACATCGAGTATTAATAATTAATATTGTACGGTAAATATAAGTAATTGCAACAAAAATATCGTAAAAAATATATTTATTAAAACAAAAATGTTTCTTAAAAATTTTATAAATTGTAATTAGAGGCTTTTTTTGATAAAAATTTTATGTATAGTTTGCTTAAAGGAAATTTTATTTAACCTCAAAAATATATTCCAGCAAATATAAGAGTTCGAAGGTTCTGTAGAAGTAAAAGGAACACACACAAGTCAAAACGTACGGTTTTCGTAAAAAAAACTGACTTTGGTGATGAATTTTTTGTAACGAAATATATTAAAAAAATACCAAAAGCAGTAGATTGTTTGATTGGTGAAAAGTTCAATTCTTATACCTTTATTGAAATCAGCCTAATGAGAATCCAATCAAATGGTGAGGTTAACAAAAACAACTTGACGATTTTTCATAAATACAACAAAAACTTGTGGAATCTGTACTCATATACAAACATATTGATTTCAAAGTTATTTTATATTTTAGTTTATTATATTGGAGAAAGCCTAAATTGTATAAGTCTTCGCTGGGATTCTCATTCGGTTGGTTTCAGCAAATGTATAAGTTTGTATTTAACTTTTTACCAAACAAACTTGGAGAATGTAGATAAATTTTTCAAACAAATGTTCTAAGGTTTTTGCCATACTAAAAGTAAAATCTTTAAATCTTGAGCTTCATTTATTTCTATCTCAACATTAAAGTGATAAAGATCGAAGATGAATATTTTTATGCCAATATTTTTAAATTTCTATACGGAAGTGTAAAAAACGTCAAAAATAGATTTCATCGGAGATCCACTCTTAAAATTCCAGAGTATCTTAATAACATATTTGGAAATATAACAGTTTTCTAAGTTAAACCGATGAGCCGTGGGTTCAAAACATAAAGTTGTAAACTAAAAATGTAAGAGTATTAAATTTGGTTGTGCCAAATCTCTGATACCTCCACCTGTGTTCTAAGCACAATATTATAACCAAGGTTGTCAAGAGACAAAAAAGGCCGAATTTCATATTATAATGGCCAAATTTTTTACAATGATGTTTAAATTTAATAGGATAATTAGCAAAAATTTGATGTATTTTATAATTGAAAGCAATTAATAAATGCAATCAGCACAACTGAGGTAATGTTGATTATTATCATTGTAAGACATGCGTTCACACATAAACAAAAAAACAAAAACAACAAGCAAACAAACATATGTGTATGCATCGCTGATACATACATATCTACACATGTGTTGTTACGTATAAACAATTTTTACCATTTTTAGTTTTTTGTACGAAAAACTATGAACTTCTATTGGAAATATACTTTGCACGATGTGTTCCCACTAAAAGATCAATAACAGTCATCGGGAAAGATTCCCCGACTAAAAGGAATATACGTTAGCGGAATTTCTCCAAACAAGTCACCGAGGCCGGATTGTGTACATCCCTGTTTACTGCAGGTAAGGATGGATATCATCATCCCACAACTCACTAGTCTTTTTAAATCTTGTCTCCTATACAGTTTAATGCCATCAATCTGGAGAGAAGTAAAAGTGGTATTTATACCCAAGGTAGGCCGGTAATGGTATAGAGTGGCAAGTCTAAGTTCTTCCTTCCTGAAGACAATGCAAAAAGTTCAGGGCATGCAAAAGTATTCATGTACTTCAGTTTGCGTACCAACATGGTAAATCTACGGAATCAGCTGCCCATAAAGTTGCCACAATGATAGAAAAAACACTTGATGTCAAACAGATATCTCTTTGTACCTCCATTGATATACAGGAAACATGTCGAGAAAGGATATTTCTCCAATCACAATAAATTGGTACTAAACTCTAGGGTTATAACACTGAACATAGGCAGTATGCCTAAGGCCATAAGTTCCACTAGTAGCTGTTTACAGGGAGTTGTTCTATTGCCACTGCTTTGGGCCGTGGTCATAGATGACTACTGGAGGAACTTATCGATTTAGGATTCAGAAGCTTTGGGTACGCAGACAAACTTGTTATCTATGTCACCTGCTTTGACGAGAGTACAATTTTGCATCGTAGGCAGCTGGCTCTGAACTATACCCTAAATTGGTGCCGGAATACAGGGTTATCTATGAACCTATCTCAGACTTTACACTGATACCCTTCACTAGACGAAAAAAACTCAACCTTGTCAAATCAAGTTTAAACGGCTTGACAATAGGATTTTCGGACGAAGCCAAGTACCTCGGGAATACGCTGGATAAATCCCCCATATGGAATAACCACTTAGATCCATTAAAGACTATTTTTTTTTTTAACCAACACTCAGGGGATGCCCACTACAAATGCAGTGCATTGTGTTGATATCAGGAAAATAGGTTATGGGAAGGAGGAAAGAGTGAGTACTGTTTGTGGATATTTGACTTAAATTTTATTAGATTATAACTGTCAGGAAAGACCCCTGCGGGCAGTTTATTCCACATACGGCTAGTTCGACTGATAAACGAATTCTCTCTGTAATGCGTTGTGCGATCAACTGGACAATAGACTACAAACGGATGTGATCTACTAGAGAAGCGGGTAGAACGAACCGAAACTCGGGCACTTGGAATAAGTTCACTAATCTCAGAAGAACATTTCCCATGGTAATATCTATAGAACACTGCTACACAACCCACATTCCGACGGTGTTCCAATGAATCAATAGAATTGGATAACCTACTGTCATTGATGAGCGCCAACGCCCTCCTTTGCACATGGTCCAGTATCTCCAAAATAAACTTTGAAGCCCCTGCCCATATATGGGAGTTGTATTCCATTTTCGGTCGGATGTAAGTGGTGTAGATTTTAAGGAGATCAGAAGGAGTGAAGTAATTTCTACACCGTTTTAGAAAACCAAGACACTTGAATGCTTCTTTCCACACTTGAAAAACATGCTCGTTCCAACAAACATCACATTGAATTCTCATGCCCAGAACATCAAGAGTATCCGATTCCTCAATACCTATACCACCCATATATACAGATGACATTGTTGAGTCCATGGCCCTATAAGTCAACATACAACATTGAGTCTTCAGCGCATTAAAATCAACCCTATTCGCTTTACCCTACTCGGAAATTGTTAAGAGGTCTTGATTGAGTGTGTCATTCATTATCAGCCTTTTGCCCCCCAACCTCCAAGAGGCTTGGCATACAATTAAAGGAAAATGAATGACAAATGCTGCTGTCATCTGCGAAAGAGTATATAGAGTTAAAACTTTGGTCAAGAAGGTCGTTCAGAAAGATAAGGAAAAGAGAAGGAGAAAGAACGGAACCTTGGGGTACCCCTGAATTAAGCTGAAACTCATTAGATGAGACCTCATCAATAACATGGGATTTAAAATCTCACATGATCTATTGGTCGCTTAGGACTATAGTGAAACCTGTGGTTACTTATACTAACCATTCATGGTGGCCAAAGGTTGAGCCAGCGAATGCTAAGGCAATCCTAAAAAGGTGTACCGTATTAGTACGCCCGTACATCAACGGGGCGAATAGAGAGTACCAAACCGATACTTATGCTTAACATCACACACTGCACTTTTATGACTTCAGGATTTTGGCAGTATGATGAAGGACGGTGACCTTAAGGGTCACATGAGAGTCGCAAAACTTTTCATAAGAGACCCGGAAATGGTAGTCAGGGATAGAATGCTGTCAAGAAGGGCATTTATCAGGGAATTTGAAACCATGCTATTGGAACGGAGCTTATGGACCAGTAGGACTTGGAAACCGGAGCAGGGTTCTCAGGTGTCGTACACAGATGGCTCAAAACAATGTAATGGGGAAATATCCATCGATTTTTCAAGCGATTGTCTTCGCCATTTATGTATGCTTTACTGAAAGTCTTAGAGAAAGGAAAAAGGGGCACTGATTTATATACTATTCGACAGCCAAGCTGCACTAATGACAATTATGTCATAAATCGAGATGTCTAGACTCGTTCTGGATTGTATCAACTTACTAGGCAAATGGAACAAACAAACTTTAGGTTGGATTCGGGGGCATGAGGGATACGAGGGCAACAAAAGGGCTGATTGTCTAGCCAATCGAAGGACCCATCGTTTTTTCATCGGTCCGGAACCATTATGTGGTATTCCAGCTGGTTATATCAGAGGTTATATCAGCAGGTTATATCACAATTTACCGAATACTGGGACAGAAGACTCGGTCAAGAGATTTGTAAGGACTTCAGCGAACAGGTAGTAGAAACAGCAGAACACATTATTTTTAAATGTCCTACAAGGTGGCAAAAGAACCCTTGCTCCTATTATAAAGTGGGCACCGTAAAGCCCAGACCTTTCTCCTATCGAGAACGCTTGGGCTACAGTTAAAGTTCGGGCCCCTCAAAATCTTAGTCAGCTTATAGATTGCATTATTTTGTATAGGAAAATTTTTAGTCCAGCATGGTGCCTAAACTTAGTAGATACTATGCAAGCCCGCCTTGCTAAAATGTCTCTTTGAAATGGAGGTCACTGCGGTTACTAAGCGTGCTGGAAACATACTTATTGCACTATTTTCTCTCAATTTTTTTAAAGTCTTATTTGTTACTACTAAATTTAAGTATCTATATATTAATACGTGAAGGTAAATTTTTAGTTCCCTTTTTAAGCAATATGCAGGCACGGAGGAGTGTGAAAATTGGCATAGTTATAGTTAATATGGAGGAGAAGCTGAGAATGATAAAATTTATGTTATATATATATAATAATTCGTTCCGCCCTGTTAATGCGAATGATTTAAATTATATATCAGACGCTCTGTGTTGAATTGTGAATTGCTAAAATTGATTAACATACCTTTAGGCTCATTTAGATATTCATAAATTTTTTATACTTATACATCTGTGGTCACAAGCATTAACCGCCTAAGTCGAAAATCATGCTTCCGAGAAAAATAACTTTTTATACAAATGTAATGGAGCTTCATTACGACTTAGGTCAGTATGTTTTCAATAATAACTTTTTAATAAAGAGTGTTAGAAAAATGCTGATTTCACGTAAATATAAAGCGTTTTTAGTAGAATGTGATAGCATACATATCTCAAGTCATCGAAAATCATGTTTTCGAGAAAAATAACTGTTTATATAAATGTAATGGGGCTTCATTACGACTTAGGTCAGTATGATTTCATTAATAAATTTTTAGTAAACAGTGTTAGAGAAATGGGGATTTCACGGAAATATAAAGCGGTTTAGTCGAACATGATAGCATACTTAACTCAAATCGTTCTTAAGTCGACATAGGCGGTTATCGCTTGTGGCCACAGATATGAAAATTTAAAAAACATTGGAAGACAAAAATTGAATGAAAAAAAAAAATATTTCTTAGAATTTGCACTCGAATTTCGAGTGTTGGTCTATACTAGTGTACTTTAAATACAAAACATTTTTAAAAATATTATATAAACTAAGATTAGGTTAGGTTAGGTTTGATGGGTTGCCCGCCGGAAGGTGCGTTCTCTCGGAGGCCATATGGCCCATTGTGATATCCTTGAGAAAGTATCGGAATGTAGAGATAGAAAAAGAAATTATAAAATTACAAATAGATGATGTAAGGAGCATTGAAAAGAAAAGAAAGTGAACTCTGTTATCCACTATGCGTCCCTCATGAGCCAGCCATAAACTAAAGTTTCACACGTTTTAATTTGCAACACTACTGTGGAAACTTATTTTTTCGACATACTGTACTCTCTGCACAGTGGTATGGAATGTAATAAAAACAAAGTAATGATATATTTCTACGCAGAAATATAATTAAATAAAATTAATAAATTTTAAAATTGCTTTTTTTTTTGAAGCACATATGGGAAATTCCATGCATAGGTCAACTTTAGGTCCAATTTTAATTTAAATAATTTTTATTGATACCATTTGAAAGAAAAGGGTATGAAAATATGGCAATAGTTTGTTAGATGTATTTTTGAATATTTTTATAGCCCCTATTTTTCCAGTAAAAGACGAAACGCGTAATTAAGTAATTTTGAAAATAAAGGCAGTGTCATGTCTGTCACATTACAAAATATGAAAATATATGGAAATATGATAATAGTTTGTTAGATGTATTTTTGAATATTTTTATAGCCCCCTATTTTTCCAGTAAAAAAGGAAACGCGTAATTAAGTAATTTTGAAAATAAATGCAGTGTCATGCCTGTCACATTACAAAATACTTCTTTTTACTATAATTTATTTTAGAATTCATCTCTTTTATATGCTTTATTAATATACAAGTTCTTATATTAACTATAAACAAGTGTTTCTTATTCGTCATACAAATAACTTCAGGGCTTTTCTGTGTTTTACAAACATCCTCTATAATGTCATGTCTGTCGCGACTGCTTTTGGCCCCCAATTATCTATAAAAATAATACTTTATCACCTTTTCTAATGATAAATATGTTGATCAAGTCCATCTGAATAATTTTGTATATTTTTATGAACAATAAAGAACTTTTACTGTATAGTGTTGGACTAGAAAGATCACTGAATGTCATGTCTGTCACTATGGAATTAACCATCTATACTTTAGTAACTGTGTGTATATGAATTAAATATCAACAACTTTAATAATTTGCTGATTTTTATTCCGAAATGTGCCTTCATCTCCTGGGGGCTATTGGATTTGATGGGGCTATTTCTTTCCCCAAACCTGACTAAAGTGAAACTGAAATAAGTTATATTTGGAATTTAACTCAAAATCGGTGAAAAATATTTTTGAGGATAAATAAAACTTTAGTAACAATAGTGGTGATCCAGTCTACTCGTAATTTCCATGAACTACATGGTTAATTGGTCGATCAACTTCATTTTTTTAAGAAACATTTTTATTTAAATTCTTTTTTAATAATAAAAAAAAAAAACAATAATAAGTAAACACTTTTCAACTCTAATATTTTGAAAAAATAAAATTATTCAAATTTACGTTTATTATTTTTTTTTCAGGTAAATGTCTACAAACATTAATAATATGAAAAAACCATTAATTATTTAATAAAACAAACAAATGAAAGCTTAATTTAAAAACAAAAATAAATTTATGTTAGTGTTGCGTTACTTAAGAAAAAGAAAAAATAAATAAATAAATATCAAATTATAGGGAATTTAAATGAAATCATGTTTTCATAACAAGTTTTTCTTCCAAGAAAGTGTTGTTAAATAGAAAAAATGTTACACTTGCACTGCATACTGCATTTGATTTTGTTATGTAATACTTTTTTTTTTTTTTTTGAGATTTAAATTTAATTCATGTTTTATGTCACATCTTTTACCATGATAATTCAGTTTTATTTGCTTTTAATATAAATGATAGTAACTAATCATAATTAATAGATTATTGAATACGGAACATATTTATACCGGAGTTTTTGGTAATTTCCGTCTTGTCGGTGAAGCCGGTGATTTGTCTGTAGTTGTTTCGGGGTCTGTTGATTTTGTTATTCAACAAAATTTTTGTTTCGTTGAAATTGTTGTTAGTAGTAGTTGTTGTTGTTGTTGTGATTTTTATGATGGTTGTTTAAAAACATGTTTGATTTTGTTGCATGAAGAAAAAAAATAGTAAACCAAATTAATATTAAATTTAAAACAAAAAAAATTAAAAGAACAAGAAAAATAAAACGAAAGAAAGAAAATAGAAAATATTTTGTTAAACTTAATCGAAAAAAATATTTACCATAAAATGTCTTTTTTCTTTAGCAGACATTTAGGTGCAAATAACACAACATTTAAGAGGATAGTATTTAATTGTTGTTTAAACTCACCCGCTATTAGACCCAAACCGACGGGACCATCACCTGAACGTCGTGGTCCTCGTTCGCCGCCACTATTGCCAGGTGGGATATTTTCATCGAATAAATCACACATTCTAAAATCGGTAGCATGTTCTACCAGTAGCTCAACTACATCACCAGTACGATCCATTATACTGCAGACTTCTTCAAAGCTGCGATCGATTAAGGACACACCATTCCATTCTAAAATCTGTAAAATTCAATGGGAAAATTAATAAATTTTTAATATTTTTTAAATATTATCATATAAAAAAACGCTAGCAAGCGTTTGTATTTCTCTAGACAAATTTATTTCTATTGACTTATGTATTTAGCCGGTTGTAGCAGCGATAAACAATGCTAGTTAAAGGTTTGTAAATACAGTCACTCACAGTTTATTTCGCGTGAGAGAATATTTTTGCTTCTTATTGAAAAAAAAAAAAACAATAACAATGCAATTTAACAAAAAATTTTTTTATTGCATTTTATTCTTTGGTCTCCTCTGCGTATAACAAGACAAAATCAAAATTATTATTACAGAAGAAACAAGTAAGAGTGTTAAATTCGGCTGGGCCGAATCTTTGATGCCCTCCACCTTTTTCATTTTCAATTTTCATTTTTTTTTATCATTTTCCATTTTTCACTTTTCAATTTTCATCTTTCGTTTTTCATTTTTAGTTTTTCATTTTTAATTTCTCATTTTCCATTTTTCGTTTTCCATTTTCCACTTTTCATTTTTCATTTTTCATTTTCCATTTTCCATTTTCCACTTTCCATTTTCCATTTTTAATTTTTCATTTTCCGTTTTCCGTTTTCCATTTTTCTTTCATTTTTCATTTTCCATTTTTCTTTTTTATATTTTCATTTTCCATTTTTCATTTTCCACTTTCCATTTTTCATTTTTAATTTTTTCATTTTTAATTTAAAATTTTTCATTTTTCATTTTTCATTTTCCATTTTCAATTATCCATTTTTCATTTTTCATTTCTCATTTTCCATTTTTCATTTTCCATTTTCCAATTTTCATTTTTCATTTTTAAATTTCCATTTTTAATTTTTCGTTTTCCGTTTTCCATTTTTCATTTTCCATATTCTATCTTTCATTTTTCATTTTCCATTTTTCAATTTAATTTTTCATTTTTCATTTTCCATTTTTCATTTTCCACTTTCCATTTTTCATTTTTAATTTTTTCATTTTTCATTTTCCATTTGCCATTTTTAAATTTAAATTTTTCATTTTCCATTTTCATTTTCCATTTTCCATTTTTCATTTTTCATTTCTCATTTTCCATTTTTCACTTTCCATTTTCCATTTTTAATTTTTCATTTTCCACTTTTCATTTTCCATTTTTCATTTTTCATTTTTAATTTCTCATTTTCCATTTTTAATTTTTAATTTTTCGTTTTCCGTTTTCCATTTTTCTTTCATTTTTAATTTTTATATTTTCATTTTTCATTTTCCATTTTTCATTTTCCATATCCCACTTTCCATTTTTCATTTTTAATTTTTCATTTTCCTTTTGCCATTTTTAATTTTTCATTTTCCATTTTTCAATTTTCATTTTTCATTTTTCTTTTTTCATTTTTCGTTTTTCATTTTTCATGTTCCATTTTCCATTTCTCATTTTCCATTTTTAATTTTGCATTTTCCATTTTTTATTTTTCATTTTCCACTTTTCATTTTCCGTTTTTCATTTTAAATTTTTAATTTCTCATTTTCCATTTTTAATTTTTCATTTTTCATTTTTATATTTTCATTTTTCATTTTCCATTTTTCATTTACCATATCCCACTTTCCATTTTACATTTTTAATTTTTCATTTTCCATTTGCCATTTTTAATTTTTCATTTTCCATTTTTCAGTTTTCATTTTTCATTTTTCATTTTTAATTTTTCAATTTTCATTTTTCAATTTTCAATTTTGATTTTTCATTTTCCATGTTCCATTTTCCATTTCTCATTTTCCATTTTTAATTTTGCATTTTTCATTTTCCATTTTTAATTTTGCATTTTCCACTTTTCATTTTCCATTTTCAATTTTTCATTTTTCATTTTCCGTTTTCCATTTTTCTTTCATTTTTCATTTTCCATTTTTCATTTTTATATTTTCATTTTTCATTTTCCATTTTTCATTTTTCTTTTTTAATTTCTCATTTTCCATTTTTAATTTTTAATTTTTCGTTTTCCGTTTTCCATTTTTCTTTCATTTTTAATTTTTATATTTTCATTTTTCATTTTCCATTTTTCATTTTCCATATCCCACTTTCCATTTTTCATTTTTAATTTTTTATTTTCCATTTGCCATTTTTAATTTTTCATTTTCCAGTTTTCATTTTTCATTTTCATTTTTCATTTTTCATTTTTCATTTTCCGTTTTTCATTTTCCATTTTTAATTTTTCATTTTCCATTTTTCAATTTTAATTTTTCATTTTTCATTTTCCATTTTTCAGTTTTCAAATTTCATTTTTCATGTTCCATTTTCCATTTCTCATTTTTCATTTTTAATTTTTCATTTTTCTTATTCCATTTTCCATTTTTAATTTTTCATTTTCCACTTTTCATTTCACATTTTTCATTTTTCATTTTTAATTTTTAATTTCTCATTTTCCATTTTTAATTTTTCATTTTCCGTTTTCCATTTTTCTTTCATTTTTCATTTTCCATTTTTCATTTTTCATTTTTCATTTTTCATTTTTCATTTTTATATTTTCATTTTTCATTTTCCATTTTTCATTTTCCATATACCACTTTCCATTTTTCATTTTTAATTTTTCATTTTCCATTTGCCATTTTTATTTTTTCATTTTCCACTTTTCAGTTTTCATTTTTCATTTTTAATTTTTCAATTTTCATTTTTCATTTTTCAATTTTTAATTTTGCTTTTTCATTTTCCATTTTTCATTTTTCATTTTTCATTTTTCAATTTTCATTTTTCATTTTTCATTTTCCACTTTTTATTTTTAGTAATTTTTAATTTTTAATATTTAATTTTAACGATAAAAAAATATGTGGTAAAACTTGCTTAGGCCAATGTGACACATGCAGTATTAATATACACACAACTGTAATGACTTCAACACTACGAAGAATTACAACATATACAACATATCTTAAGAAAAACAACAAACACACTGAAAAATTTTATTTTTTCAAGAGTAAAGAGGATGGAATACAGTTCGCAACGGAGTACTTTGGAAAGCCAGTCTCGTTCTGGGGTATCGTTATTTTCTCTGGTGAGAGCAAATATAACATATTTTGGATCTGACGGAAAGGTTTGCGTATAGAGGAAACCAAATACGGAGCTCCAACTTAAAAATTTACATGGTACTATAAAGCATGGCAGTGGTCATGTGATGGTTTGGGGGTGCATGTCGGCATCAGGGGTTGGAAGTTTGCACTTTATTGAAGGGATTATGGACAAAATAGAATACCAAAATATTTTGAAGGCAAATTGTCTTCATAGTGCGGAAAAATTGGGCATAAAAGAGAATTTCAGCTTCTATCAAGACAACGACTCCAAGCACAAGTCGGGTGTAGTCCAAACATGGTTGATTTGGAATTGTTCACAGGTTTCCAAACGCCACCCCAATCACCAGACATTAATGTAATTTAAAACTTATGTTGTCTGCTTGAAACAAAAATCAGACTTTCTAACATATCCAACGTAAAAGGCTTAAAGAGGCCCTAAAAACTTAATGGAATAAGATTTCCCCGGATTACCCGAAAAAATTGGTTACATCCATGAATTCTCGTTTAAGCAGTGTAATAAAGCAAAAACGTTACCCCACCAAATATTAATTCACCATTTTTTATACCCTATACCACTATGTGGTTTGGGTATAATGACTTTGACAAAAATATTTGACCTACACCCATCTTTAATTATACCGATCGAATCAGAATCACTATCTGATTCGATTTAACGATGTCCGTCCGTCCGTCCGTCCGTCCGTCTGTGTGTCCATGTAAAGCTTGTAATCAAACGGCAGGTCGCAAATATGAATGTATTTTGATGAAATGGGATGAACGCTATTGAAATTGGTGAAAATCGGTCCATGTTCAGACCTAGCCCCCATAAAATTGACCCCTATGAAATCAACATATATTGCCATAAGATCCAAATGATCATACAAATCTTAGTCAAATTGGGTTTGTATGTATATATTGCATCCATTAATCAGTAGTCCAAAAATGATCCCTATTGGACAACTCTTAGTCATAGGCCCCATATAGAGCTGTTTCCCGATCTTCACTTAAATCTATCAAAAAACAAAAATATTGCACTGATTCTTCTCAAATTTTGTTTGTATATATTTTTGCAAAATACAAGAGACTTTACCAAACATGGTCAGGATCGGTTAATTTTTGGACCTAGTCCCCATTTAGATATAGCATCCGATATGAACTTTTTCATATCTGCAGCCAAAAAAATTAATAAAAATCCCACTCAAATTTTGTCTATGCTTTTTTTCTATATCCAGTTAGTTGGGCCTGAGAGATAGGCTCTCTAAACGCATGGTATAGGGTATCGTATAGTCGGTCTAGACCGACTATAATTTTCTTACTTGTTTCTTTTTCAAATAAGAACTGTTGTTCAAATAAGAACTGTTGTTAGTATATACACGAAATTAGCTGTGACTTTGATTTTGTATGCCATTTCGTTTTTGTTATATTTTTTCTTTTTTTTTGAAACATTTTTCAAATATTGTTTTTGTCTTACACGAAGAAGAGAACGAACAAGAGAACAAAGAGAACAAAGAATATTGCTGTTTTTTTTTCTATAAAAAGTAACAATATTATCTCAAACGAAATAAGATGTGAGTGACTGTAAATAAATTTATTTTAATTCATTTTCAAAAAATCTTTATATTTTTTGCATATTCGAGATCATTTAGTATTTAATGCAACTTTTTGAAGTGTATAGAAATACACCTTATACTTTTTTATATTCAAATAAATACCATTTGCAGGCCATAGTATTGTTTTAATAATAGATGGGCACTTAGCAGTAAAAATAAATTTTTACCGATTACTGAAATAAATTAAAAATTAAAAATTTTCATTAAAAAATTAAATCATATCTAAACAAGTAAGAAATTATAGTCGGTCGAGACCGACTGTATGATACCCTATACCATGCGTTTATACGTTATACGACCGATTATACGTTAAGAGATCTTATCTCTTCGGTCCAACTAATTAGATATAGAAAATAAGCATAAACCAAATTTGAGTGGCATTATTATTAATTTTGTTTTCCTTCGAATACGAAAAAAATTATATCGAATGCTATATATTAATATGGGGACTGGGTCGAAAAATGGACCGATCCTGACCGACGAAAAACTGTGTAATATTTTTGTATTTGATAGGTTTAAGTGAAGATCGGGAAGCAGCTTTATATGGGGGCTATGACTAAGAACTGTGCTACAGGATTTATTTTTGGCCTACTGGTAAATGGATGTAATAAACCTTCATAAGTCCAATTTGACGGATATATAGGATAATTTGGATACAAAACAAATTTAAGTTGATCTCATCGGGGTCATTTGTATGGGGACTATTTATTTTATTTTATCTAGGTCTGAACATGAACCGATTTTATGAAATATATTCATATTTGCGAACTGCAGTTTGATTACAAGGTTTACATGGACACACAGACGGATGGACGGACATCACTAAATCGACTCAGAATCACTTTCGGTATAGTAAAAGATGTATCTAGATCAAATATTTTTAGTAGTTGCAAATATCAGCACAAAATCGTCACACCTTGACCACATAGTGGAATAGGGTATAAAAAACAAGTAAGAGTGTTAACTTCGGCTGTGCCGAATTTTTGATACCCTCCACCCAATATTAGGTATGGCTACCACTTTGACACTGTTGCCGATACTGATAATTCAAAATTTAAAAAAAGAAATTTTAAAATAATTTTATTTAATACAAAAAAAAAAAAAAAACAAAAATAATAAAAACACGTAAGAAACTAAAACTTTTAATTTTTGATTTTTAGTTTTTCATTTTTAATTTTATATTTTTAATTCAATTTTAAATTTTTAATTTTTTATTTAAAAGTTTTAATTTTAAATCTTTAATTTTTAAATTTAAAATTTTCTATTTTCATTTTTAATTTTTTATTATTAATTTTTCAATTTTAATTTTTAATTTTCTATTTTTCATTTTTCATTTTTCATTTTTCATTTTTAATTTTTCGTTTCCTATTTTCCATTTTTCATTTTTCGTTTTTAATTTTTCATTTTCCATTTTTCATTTTTCATTTTTCATCTTTCATTTTTCATTTTTCTTTTTTCATTTTTCATTTTTCATTTTTCATTTTTCATTTTTCATTTTTCATTTTTCATTTTTAATTTTTCATTTTCCATTTTTCATTTTCATTTTCATTTTTAATTTTTCATTTTTCATTTTTCATTTTCATTTTTTATTCTTATATTTCATTTTTCATTTTTAATTTCATTTTTTATTCTTATATTTCATTTTTCATTTTTAATTTTCCATTTTTCAATTTCCATCTTTCATTTTTCATTTTCCATTTTCAATTTTCATTTTTCATTTTTCATATATCGTTTTCCATTTTTCATTTTTCTTTTTTAATTCTTCATTTTCCATTTTCCATTTTTCATTTTCATTTTCATTTTCCATTTTTAATTTTTAATTTTTCATTTTTCATTTTCCATTTTTAATTTTTAATTTGTAACTTGTAATTTTTCATTTTCCATTTTCCATTTTTTATTTTCAATTTTCATTTTTCATTTTCAAATTTCGTATATCATTTTCCATTTTTATTTTCAATTTTCATTTTTAATTTTTCATTTTTCATTTTTCATTTTGAAATTTCATATTTCATTTTCCATTTTTATTTTCCATTTTTCATTTTTCAATTTTCATTTTTCATTTTTCGTTTTCCTATTTTTCATTTTTAATTTTCCATTTTTCATTTTTTAGTTTTTAATTTTTAATATTTAATTTTTATTTTCAATTTTTATTAATTTTAAATTGCTTATGTCAATGTGACACGTGTAGTATTAATATACACACAACTGTAATGAATTCAAAAATACGAAGAATTACAACATATACAACATATCTTAAGAAAAACAACAAACACACTGAAAAATTGTTTTTTAAAAGTTTCATTCATAACTCATGACCCCTTTGACCGATATTGACGATTTTAAATAGCAATTCCTTTGGGATGTTAGTTAACGATCTTATACAAAAATGAACGGTCTAGCTTAGATATTGACGGCGTGATCGTGATTTCCACAAACAGACGGACAGACGGACAGACGTTCAGCGCTAAATCAACTTCCCTAGTTATAATGATCCAGAAAATATATTGTTTTTGGGTCTCCGGAATTTATTTAGATGCGTTACAAACGGAATGACAAACCTATATATACCCTCTGCCACTGAGGTGTGGAGGGAATAAAAACATAAATTTTTGGCAAATAGAAATCAGTGATATATAAAATGTAAACAAACCGGGCATTCTATTATAAAAAAAGTTATTAAAGAAAAGTTACTTTTTTAATAAAAGGTACTTTTAATTAAAAAATTTACTTTTTGAAAAAGGGTAGTTTTTAAAAAAGGGCACTTTTTTAAAAGGGGTATTTTTCTATGAAAGTTTAATTTCTAAAAAAGGTCCTTTTTTAGAAAACATTCTTTCTAATTAAAGGTTCTTTTTTAAAAAAAAGATATTTTGTTAAGAAAATCGACTTTTTTAAGAAAAGTACCGTTTTTAAGAAAAGGTAATTTTTTAAAAAGGGTAGTTTTTAAAAAAAAGGTGATCATAAAAAATGACATTTTTTATAGCTTCCTTTTCAAAATGTAGTTTTTTAAAAAAGGGTACTTTAAAAAAAATTTTATTTATTAAAAATAAAAAAAGTTATTTTAGAAAAAGAGTAATTTCTTAAAAAAAGGTATGTTTTTTTAGAAATGCGTTTTTAATACAATTGTGTTTCTTTCGACAATTTGTCATTGTGTCTCGTTCGGCTAGCTATGAAAATGTTTCCTCGAGATAATTTCCCGAGTCACTGGGAACACGTCAATTTATTTTAATATAGTTATTGAAATGAAAAATAATAAGAATAAATAATATAATTTTATTTTTGAATAGAAATTTTAATGAAATATGGACGGTATTAGTTGAGTAGGCGTAGTACACATCTTTCGGCAATTGATTTCTCTAATCGTTATTTACAACGAGGGAAATCGTACATTATTGATGATTTGAATGTGTACATTCAAACACATTAACCACAAACATTAATTTTTTATTAGCCAATTCTTGCAATCACTGCCATTGAAAGCGGTTTTTTTTTTATGTTCCACGTGACACAGAAAACCATTTCTGATTTTCCTAATTTTGACTTAAATACATTCCCAAGCTGAGGTTGCTTTGGCCATCACTTCATCAGGAATTACTGTCACTTTCGTGGATGACATAGGAACTGTTCATTCTGCATTTAAATTGTCGTTAAACATACAGACAAATGAAATTACAGTATGCAATATTACGAGTAAATCACATTGAGGTAAGGCTAATTTGGTTAAAAGGTGCCAAATTGTAGTCTGGAATGAATATGCAATGGCACATAAACTTTCATTAGAAACTTTAAATCGTACGTTATAAGACTTAAAAGGAAAAGATAAGTTCTTTAGTTGTACTTTCGTTTTGTGATTAGGAGATTTTCGACAAACATTTCCGGTTATTCTACTTTCCACTTATGCAGATGACTGAGCGAAGAGGCAATTTTATATCTGCATTCAAAACATGTTGGAATCTCCATCATTTTCATACAAGTCAATTTATGCTGTGGTAGAAGAAGATGAAATGAATTATCCAACTGAAGCGTTAGATTCACTTGATATGCCAGTTCTCCCACCACATAACTTAACGTTGAAAGTTAGATCACCAATCTAACTGCTTCGAAACCTAAAAGCTCTTAAATTATGTAATGCTCTAATGATGCGGTTCGTTATTAAAAACATTTTAGGTAACATTACTGAATCTAATTGGCAAGTTTAAAGTAAATCATGTTTTATTGCCAAGAATCCCGATAATTCTAACAGGTTCGTCTCATACGTATATGCAATGACAATCGACAATCGATGGAAGTCTGCAGCCTGGATTTCAAAAATTTATGTTTGCCGGGTCAAACGTTTAAATTTGGAGGGCAGTTTTAAGCAACTAAATCTAGCACGAAAAGTGCTAAGTTGACATCGTATGCGTTAGGTTGAGCATGGCTCGAATTCAATAGGTTTCGTCCTTCTGACGACCATAGGTTAAATACCTAATTAAAAAATAAATTCTATTGTACAGTGTTGAATTTGAAACTTATAAAGAACTGCATAAACTTGTAATGGCTTCTAGCTACATATGAATAGTTATGTTAAAAAACCAACTTTTTGTGAAAAAAGGAAACGAAGTCAAACAAAATAAGCTCTAAAATATCTACATTGTAGTAGACGTTGGCCTTTTTCCGGTTACATAAAATTTCCTAAAAAAAACTCGTATGTCCTGCTTATGCTTATGAATATCATTTTATTTTACAGATTTTTTATATGCCAATCATTTTTAAGTGTCTTTCATACTTTAAACATGTTATCTATCATATTAAGTATATACAATACAGTATTTCCATGTATGTGTACTCGTATGTACATATATGTATGAATAAAATTGAGTTTGCCAGTTTATGGTTTCTAAATCTTTTGTTAAGGTTTACATTATTCTCTTTTTTTTGCGTTGTAATAAAATAAATTCCATTTCATTTTATTTATGTATAATATTATATATGTATGCTTTTGCTTACAGAGTATTAAATAGCATGGCTCTAAAAATTAAAAAAAAATATTTGATATTTATCAAAAATTATTCATAATATACAAGTATATTAATTTTATTTAAAAATCAACGAAATATAAGAAAATTCGCAAAATTGTAAAAAACTTGAAAACTTGACTTGAATGCAGTGATGCCAATGAAATGAAAAGCACCGGTATTTAATGTTAATGTATATCAATAAAAAAATATAAGTACTTGCAGTTTTTATTACAACTGTTTATTTTTAATTCTTCTGTTTGCGAGAAGGTTCCTGGGGACCTTTTTGATTTTCAAAATCTCCTCAGCATTGTATGGGTTGAGTACCCGAATCGTACTTTTGTTCCAAGAAAAAAGTGTGCTGAATCGATTAAAGCTTGCTTTGAAGCGGCAAGCGTTTTGGTAATAATCAGAGCCTACGGTCAAGCTCGAGTACTCGAGCTACTCGAGTAGTAAATGAGCTACTCGAGCCCAACGAGTAGCTCGAGTAGTAAAAATTAACATTTTTCATGTTTGATATCATGTAAAACGATAAATATAAGTATTTAGTATAGCAAATGTATACTTTTTGGAATTGTTCAGGTACCAAGAATATCATCCTTAAATTTTACTTGAATTGGACTATCCTACTGGCGTGGGCAAACTACTACTCGAAAAAGCTAGACGCCTTTCCATACTCGAAAAAGATCGGAAATTTTGCAAAAAGTGTAAAAAGAAAAAAAATTCTTTTTTTTAATTGTTTCTTTGTCTATAATTGACTATATTCATAGATTACTCATAAAAACATTTTAAACCATTCCGACCAAAATTGTGGCATCGGCATAGCACTACTGGACTGATATTGGTCACTTTCTGTACAAATGTTTGAAAAAATGCTCTTATTTGAAGTTTGATGATATTTTCCAGAAAATTTTCCACAATGATGGTACAAAAAATTATATGCGTTAGAGCTGTGTATATAAAGAGAATACTTTCTTCAAGTTTCAAAGCATTCCGCCAAAATTTGAAGCTTGGAGGAACTACTACTCGACAAAAAACAGAAACTAAAAAAAAATTTTTTCAAAAAATAAAAAT
Organism: Cordilura impudica; assembly: GCA_963682025.1. Taxonomy (NCBI): domain Eukaryota; kingdom Metazoa; phylum Arthropoda; class Insecta; order Diptera; family Scathophagidae; genus Cordilura; species Cordilura impudica. The sequence continues at coordinate 81,461,209 of OY821519.1, read as the reverse complement.
TTTTTTTTTTTTTTCAACTGCCCGTAATTGACCTTATTTACAGATGACTCACATAAAAAATTAAGTCATTCCGAATAAAATTGTGCTCTGGGCGAACAACTACTCGAAAAAGATCAGCCACTTTCTGTACAAATGTGTGAAAATTTGCTCTTATTTCAAGTTTAATGTAACTTAAAAAAAATTTCCATCACGACTTGCTAAAATTTTTTACTATTTGTAGTTGCAAATATATCGAGATAATCCTCTTAAAATTTCGAAGTCTTCCAACAATAATTGTGCTGTTGGCGAACTACTACCCGAAATAGCTCGATCACTTTCCATACAGATATATGAAAAATTCATACAAATATTTATATGAAAATTTCATGTTTGAGATAATTTTACAGAAAATTTTTCACAATGATTTAGACAAATGTTATATTTTTAGAGTTGAAAATGTAAGGAGAGTATTTCTTTTAAATTTCAAACGTTTCCGAAAATAATTATGGGGTGGACAAACGACTACTCGAAAAAGCTCAACCACTTTCCATACTAATGTATGAAAATATTCACTCCATGGAAGTTTTACATCATTTTAAAAAATATTTTCCAAAAAAAAAAAAAAAAAAATTTAACAATTAATACATATTGTAGTCCCTCATATCAACAGATTATTTTCCTAAAATATTGGACCACTAGGATGAAAGGTATGGGGTGGGCGAACTACTACTTGAAAAAGATCAGTAATGAAAAAACAACAATTAAAAAAAAAAAATTATGTGTTTTGGATTTTTAATATTTTTAAAATTAAGAATGTACCTAAAAAAAAAATCAGAAAATAATAAGGGAATACTCAACTTACACAGGTACTGCTCTTAAACTAATTCAGTGATAAAAATTAATAGAGTGCACACATATTTTCGTACATTTGTATAGAAAATGAAATGATCTTTTTCGGTAAAAAGATTTGAAAGTGGCTGAGTTTTTTTTCGAGTATAAGTTCGCCGCCTCCACAATTTTCCCTGGAATAGTTTAAAATTTTAAGGATATAATGTCCTGAAATCTATAACTTTAAAACATATTTATAAATTTTTAAAAATTTGTGAAGGAAAATTTGCAGTAAAATTACATCAAACTTAAAATAAAAGCAAATTTTCACACATTTGTATAGAAAGTGGCTGATCTTTATCAAGTAGTAGTTCGCCAACAGCTCAATTACTGTCGGAATGCTTTGAAATTTTAAGGACGTAGTGTCTTCGTATTTCAAATTTTAGAATGTATAAATATATACCATGTGTTCTTTGAATATTTTTTCTAAATGGATGTCAAACTTGGTTGGAGATCTTTTTCGAGTAGTAATTCGTCAACAACACAATTATTACCGAAAGTCTTTGCAATTTTAAGGACGTATTGTCCTCTTATTTGCAATTTTATGGTGTATAAATTTGTGCGCCTTATATATTTTTTGTAAATCGATCTCAAATTGTATGAGTTGCATTTTTTCATATATTTGTATGGAAACTGACTGATATTTTTCGAATAGTAGGTTGCCAATAGCACATTATTAGTCTGAATAGCTTAACAATTTAAATAAGTCATCTAGTCAGTTGCAATTGTTGAAAAAAACAAATTTTTTTTCTCCAATTTTTGTTTTTATACCCTACTAGCTGGACCCGGCAAACGTTGTTTTGCCCTCAATGAATTTTTATTTTAGTTAGAATCTGTATATACCTATATAAAATGTGTGACGAAGATCTCCAGATAATAAAATGAGAGCTTCACCAAAAAATCTTTCATTGCCTTTCAAATCTTTTATCAAATCAAATCACAATGTTTGTGAGCCATGGTACATTCATCCCAAATAAAAATACTGCATTTTTGCAGAACTTTTGCCATACCGGAATGTTTTTTGATATTACAGACGGCATTCTCATTTTTTTGTACGTTTAACGGTGATTTGAGTGCTGAATGAGCTGTGCGGCCACCATGCAATAATGTAGCGGCTTTTTCCTTCTTTTTCGTTAGAATATTTATATATAAAAACGTTGGTGAGTTTATTTATTAAAATTTATATAAATTTGACAACTCATTATTTTTCGAACGACAGCGCCATCTACCGGGTCCAATAAAAAAATGTTTCTAACATACATATATGTACATTCTTAGTTTCATTAAAATCACACCATAAATAAGAATATTCGAAATAACTTTACCCAGCGCCACCTATCGGGTCCATTTATACATACAAAAATTTCTTATGACGAAACATACGTTCATTCTGAATTGCAGTCAAATCGCGCTGAAAGTAAAAATTTTTGTTTTTAACTTGACCCCAACGCCAGCTAGAGGGTTAAAACTAAAAACAAAAACACAGAAGAGCTCGAACCGAACCTATGCTGGAAATCCTACCTCGACAGCTCTTATGGTTCCGGAGATCATTCGTTACAATCAAATGCATCAACGTTTTTATATATACGCCACGCCCCTTTGCCCACTAACAACTTTATATATCTAAGGTCTTATTATTTCGCAAAAATATCCTTTTGTGAAAATTGTATGACGATCCTTCCAGTAGTTTAGAAGATATTACGATTTTTTATTTTTCTAAAAAGGGGCGTGGTCCCGCCTACTTTTCTTCTTGTATGTATTTCTATTCATGCTAATACCATATGTACCAAATATGACTGCTGTAGGTAAAAAAATTCCCGTGATATGACTTTTTCAAATTTTGGGTTATATGGGCGTGGCACCGCCCCTTTGTCCAATCAAAAATTTATATATAGTATATTATTCCTTCCAGAGTCACAGTAACACGCCCTGAAAATTTCAGGAAGATCGGTTCTTTGGTTTGGCCTCCTATAAAGCACAAACAAACACACATTCATTTTTATATATATAGATAGATTGAAAGCAGATTAATTATGATTTAAGGTAAAATGGGGCGAAAAAGGGGGACTTGGTAATAAAAAAATGTATGGCTACCTTACCTGTAGATAAAAAGTGTATAAAACTTTAGATAAATACATATTACAAAAAAATTATTTTGTGTAGCAAACATTGTTAGTGGTATAAGTAAAAAAAAAGGGGGCGGTGAAATGGGCGTGGTTCATAGTTATATGGCGACGTTAACAGTATTAAGAGCAATATACTACCAAATAAAAAAATCCGTTGGAAGGAACAAATTTGTACAGAGAAAAAAAAGTTTAAAACTTTCAAACAAAATTTGGCGTGAAAAGGGGCGTGAAAGGGGGCGTGGCGTAAGAAATGTTTATTTCTACCTCGCCTGGAGTATAATGTGTATACAATTTGAAGTAAATCTGTTAAAAACTATATGGGAGCAATTACATAATTTTAACCTGGAGTATAATGTGTATACAATTTGAAGTAAATCTGTTAAAAACTATATGGGAGCAATTACATAATTTTAAAAAAGTGGGCGTAAAAGTGGGCGTGGTCAAAAAAAAGTACCCTATTAATCATGCCAGAGTCCCAGTTAAATGCTGTGAAAATTTCAGGAAGATCGGTCCAGAGGTTTGGTCTCCTATAAGGTACACACAAACAAACAAACAAACAAATAAACAAACACACATTCAATTTTATATATATAGATACCACCATGTGGTTTGGGTATAATGACTTTGTGCTGCTGTTTGTAACTACCAAAAATATTTGACCTAGAGCCATCTTTTATTATACCGATCGACTCAGAATCACTTTCTGATGTCCGTCCGTCCGTCCGTCCGTCTGTGTGTCCATGTAAAATTTGTAATCAAACTACAGGTCGCAAATATGAATATATTTTGATGAAATTAGTTACGTAAGCTTCTATCAGCCATAGGATGAATGCTATTTAAATTGGTGAGAATCGGTCCTTGTTCAGACCTAGCCCCCATACAAATGACCCCTATGAAATCGATATAAATTGCCATGAGATCCAAATTATCATATAGATCTTACTCAAATTGGGTTTATATGCGTTTATTACATCCATTAATGAGTAGTCCAAAAATTATCCCTATGGGACAACCCTTACTCATAGGCCCCATGTAGAGCTGCTTCACGAACTGCATTTAAATCTATCAAAAAACAAAAATATTGCCCTGTTTTTTTTTCAAATTTTGTTTGTATATATTTTTGAAAAATACAATAGACTTTAACAAACATGATCAGGATCGGTCCAATTTTAGGCCTAGTGCCAATATAGATATAGTATCCGATATGAACTTTTTCATATCTGCAGCAAAAAAATTAATAAAAATCTCACTCAAATTTGGTTTATCTTATTTTCTATGTCCAGTTAGTTTGGTCTAAGAGATAGGGTCACTACACGTATGGTCTATTGTATCGTATAGTCGGTCTAGACCGACTATAATTTTCTTACTTGTTTATTTTTAATTTTTCATTTTTTATTTTTAATTTTTTATTTTTGATTTTTCATTTTTAATTTTTTATTTTTAATTTTTAATTTTTAATTTTTAATTTTTAATTTTTAATTTTTATTTTTAATTTTTTATTTTTAAATTTTTATTATTAATTTTTAATTTTCTATTTTTTTTTTAATTTTTTATTTTTTATTTTTCATTTTTTATTTTTAATTTTTAATTTTTACTTTTCATTTTTCATTTTCAAACAGATTATTCTCTATTTTTCATTTTTCGTTTTCGGTTTTAATTTTTAATTTTTAATTTAATTTTTAATTTTAATTTTTAATTTTTAATTTTTAATTTTTAATTTTAATTTTTAATTTTTAATTTTTAATTTTTAATTTTTAATTTTAATTTTTAATTTTTAATTTTTAATTTTTAATTTTAATTTTTAATTTTTAATTTTTAATTTTTAATTTTTAATTTTTAATTTTTAATTTTTAATTTTTAATTTTTAATTTTTAATTTTTAATTTTTAATTTTAATTTTTAATTTTTAATTTTTAATTTTAATTTTAATTTTAGTTTTTAATTTTTAGATTTTAATTTTTAATTTTTAATTTTAATTTTTAATTTTTAATTTTTAATTTTTAATTTTTAATTTTTAATTTTAATTTTTAATTTTTAATTTTTAATTTTATTTTAATTTTAATTTTTTAATTTTTAATTTTTAATTTTTAATTTTTAATTTTTAATTTTTAATTTTTAATTTTAATTTTAATTTTTATTTTTAATTTTTAATTTTTAATTTTTAATTTTTATTTTAATTTTTAATTTTTAATTTTTAATTTTTTAATTTTTAATTTTTAATTTTTAATTTTAATTTTAATTTTTAATTTTTAATTTTTAATTTTTAATTTTTAATTTTTTAATTTTTATTTTTAATTTTTAATTTTTAATTTTAATTTTTAATTTTTAATTTTTAATTTTTAATTTTTAATTTTTAATTTTAATTTTTAATTTTTAATTTTAATTTTTAATTTTTAATTTTAATTTTTAATTTTTTAATTTTTAATTTTTAATTTTTAATTTTTAATTTTTAATTTTAATTTTTAATTTTTAATTTTTAATTTTTAATTTTTAATTTTTAATTTTTAATTTTTAATTTTTAATTTTTAATTTTTAATTTTTAATTTTTAATTTTTAATTTTTAATTTTTAATTTTTAATTTTTAATTTTAATTTTTAATTTTTAATTTTTAATTTTTAATTTTTAATTTTTAATTTTTAATTTTTAATTTTTAATTTTTAATTTTTAATTTTTAATTTTTAATTTTTAATTTTTAATTTTTAATTTAATTTTAATTTTTAATTTTTAATTTTTAATTTTTAATTTTTAATTTTTAATTTTTAATTTTTAATTTTTAATTTTTAATTTTTAATTTTTAATTTTTAATTTTTAATTTTTAATTTTTAATTTTTAATTTTAATTTTTAATTTTTAATTTTTAATTTTTAATTTTTAATTTTTAATTTTTAATTTTTAATTTTTAATTTTAATTTTTAATTTTTAATTTTTAATTTTAATTTTTAATTTTTAATTTTAATTTTTATTTTTAATTTTTAATTTTTAGTTTTTAATTTTTAATTTTTAATTTTTAATTTTTAATTTTTAATTTTTAATTTTTAATTTTTAATTTTTAATTTTTAATTTTTAATTTTTAATTTTTAATTTTTATTTTTAATTTTTAATTTTTAATTTTTAATTTTTAATTTTTAATTTTTAATTTTTAATTTTTAATTTTTAATTTTTAATTTTTAATTTTTATTTTTAATTTTTAATTTTTAATTTTTAATTTTAATTATTAATTTTTAATTTTTAATTTTTAATTTTTAATTTTTAATTTTTTATTTTTTATTTTTAATTTTTAATTTTAAATTTTTAATTTTTAATTTTTAATTTTTAATTTTTAATTTTTAATTTTTAATTTTTAATTTTTAATTTTTTAATTTTTAATTTTTAATTTTTAATTTTTAATTTTTAATTTTTAATTTTTAATTTTTAATTTTTAATTTTTAATTTTTAATTTTTAATTTTTAATTTTTAATTTTTAATTTTTAATTTTTAATTTTTAATTTTTAATTTTTAATTTTTAATTTTTAATTTTTAATTTTTAATTTTTAATTTTTAATTTTTAATTTTTAATTTTTAATTTTTAATTTTTTATTTTTAATTTTTAATTTTTAATTTTTAATTTTTAATTTTTAATTTTTAATTTTTAATTTTTAATTTTTAATTTTTAATTTTTAGTTTTTTAATTTTTAATTTTTAATTTTTATTTTTAATTTTTAATTTTTAATTTTTAATTTTTAATTTTTAATTTTTAGTTTTTAATTTTTAATTTTTAATTTTTTATTTTTAATTTTTAATTTTTAATTTTTAATTTTTTATTTTTTCTTTCTATTTTTCATTTTTCATTTTATATATTTTAATTTTTTTTTTTTTTTTCAAACAGGTTATTACATATCATATTTTTCACCAATACAATCATAAGTCTCACCGATTTTGTTTTACGGCTTAAATGTTACGCTGTTTTTATGATTGTATGTGATATAAAAATTTACCCCCCGGCGCGTATAGATGTTTACACATCAAAACATTTTATTTGGGTTATATGGGCGATGGGCGTGGTATAATTCTGTAAAACGTTGCAAACATTTTTACTTCATAACACTAACTTCAGTGAATTGCAATAAACAATTTTCGGCTATATTTGCTGTGGGTGATGGGCGTGGCCGATTTCCATGAAATTCTCCAGATATCTCAACTTCATAATTTTTGATAAGGAAATAATTTAAGACGAAAAAACTTTTCGGGTTATAATGGCAGGGGCCGATGGGCGTGGTTAATTTTGATGAAACTTTAAACTCTTCTTTTATGAAATTTTTCTTTCGCGACCATTAAATGTAGAATTATTTTTGTAAAAGGAGTTTCCTTACGTGCTAATGATGGTCAAATTTGGTGTAAATAAAACGATAATTTTCACCTATTTTTCACCCAAACTTACGTTTGCTTTTTTCTTAATTGAGTTGATAAAAGGCTCTGGGACAAATTTCAAAATTCTACAAGCTCTACTTATACTTTTTGCCAAGTAATGTATGAAGCGATGCCACTGTGCGCCAGTTTGATTTTGAATTTGTAGGCAGGAACTCTAACCACTCTGCCATGTACGAGCTGATGCATGTCATAACTATTAGCGATAGTGTACACAAATGTGTACAACATGCGTACTATGAAAACATTAACGCTTTACTTATTAAATATATTAATCTTTTACTTATTATGAATATTTGGTTAGACAATAAATTAAAGGTTGTCTTGGCTACATATGTGAAAACAAACATTCTAACAAACATTGTTGATAATGTTAGCAACAATGTTGGTACTTTCGTCAAAACTCTTATTCAATCGAAACAGTTTTCAGTTTGCGCATCCTCTAATACTGCCGCTCGATATTCACATAAGTGGTCATTAGAGTGGTCCTACGTTATATGGACATTTTCAAATTGCGATTTTGGGGATAGGCGGGGTCCAGTTTGTTACCTTTCAATATAAAACTAAAAAATGTGAAGTTTGGGACAATCGGATAAAGAAAAGTCGCGCCGGAAATTGATAGAAAATTTCAAGTGTGTTTATATGAATGTTTATGATTCCAGGAGCACTAAAGGGTTAAATAAAAAGAAAAATTAACCGAATTATATTTCTTAAATTCCAAAAAGTGGTTTCATCGAGTTTAATAGAAAAATTCTTTTTCGGTAATCTTTATTTAGAAATATCTTAAAAACAAAAGCTGGCCTTGTCATATAATGGGTTAGTATTCTCGTATTAATCCCAAATTTTAGGAACGGAAGACATACATAGTTGGTTAGAATATTTTAAGTAACGCTTTAGCTTGGGGTCATATGTGACCCCAATTCCAAAAGGGTTAATGGGTCATATTATTTTTTTTCGAAACCCTATGCTATTAAGTTAGATATAGCATTTAAAAGTAGGGAACTGATTAATATTTGATATAAAGAATTTAGAAAGATTAAATATACAGAATATTTCACAAAATCCCATTTTTTCGAAATCCGCAAAAATAAAATGCTTGTACAAAAAATTCAGGCCTAGGGATTTACATAAAAATTCACATAGTTGATCTCTGACATGTATTTAATAAAACCTTAAAGTGCCAGAAGCATTTTTTTAAATTTTGTTTAAGAAAATTTTTTAAAACTTAAAAAAGCAGTTTTCAAAATTTTATCAAAAAAATCCCCCATTTTCGGTCTTAATGCGCAATAGGTTAACACCGTGGTAATAAAATAATACTTCATATCTGATTACCTATAAGTATAGAGACAAAAAAAAAATTATGGATTTAATCAATTTCTCAAAGTTGAAAAAATGCTATCAAATTTCATGACCTTGTTTTTTTTTGGCACAAAAGTGGTTTGGGGCTTTGCTATTTCTTGGGGAATTTTTTTTCGATTTTGTATTTTTACAGCTTTTTAAAAAGATAATTTAATACTGATCCCGATTTTTACAACAACTTGTCGGAAAAATTAAACTATAGAACGAAATTTTCGTAAAATCTCAAAAAAGTCTCATTTTCCCCATATAGACACACTTGAAATTTTAAACCGATTTCCGGCGTGACTTTGCTTTATCCGATTGTCCCCAAACCTTACATTTATTAGTTTTATATCGAAAGCTAACAGTATATGCCCCGTCTCTCCCCAAAATCGCATTTTCATTTTAAGGACCACTTTAATGGACATAAAGAACAAGTAATATAGATTTTACTCTAACGGGGTTTGTGTTGGGTTTTAGTAGCACATAAGTGATCCAATTTCATGGGAACATTTTTAGGCCCATAACCTTTATTAGTCGGATTCTTATTTGTTTTTTCTATAGACATACATAATTAATATTATCATTTAATAATAGTCCATTATCATACGCTCATTAAAACATGCATGAGCACTTATCCCATTAAACTAATTTGCACTTCTAGCGAATTCAATTGATTTTATTGATTCTCTTCTTTTTTAATTTAACTGGCTCTTGGTTATAATTAACAATGTGTTGAAAAACGAATCAAACTAAGTAGAATTATTTCAATAATTTTCACTTTTCCTTTCTAAACAATATGGACCAGACGGACAAACCTAAATCATACATTCAATACTGTGTTGCAGCATTTTATAACATACAACAATAAACGCACATGAAACATAAATTGTAATGAAAAAAAAAAAAAAAAAAAAATAGAAAATGAACAGAAATATGTAATTTTATTACATTGGTTGTGTAAACAATAATAACTCCTACATTGTGCGATAAAAATCAAATTACTCAATCTTTAACAATTCAGTCACTACAATGTGCCCGACCATAACAAATAGTTGCCTTGATATATTTTTTTAAATTTTCATTTATGTTTTCCAGTTTTACATACATACATACATAGTTTCTATAGGGCAGACAACCAAGCAATATCAACATGAACATCATTTTTAACTCAATTACCTTATCGCCTTGCTGTAAGCCATTCTTTTCAGCTGGACCTCCGGGCACTGTCCAAACAATATATGCAAATAGTCTGCCATCGGTACCAGTCTTACCACCCACAACTCGCATACCAAAACCACGCGCTTTTTATGTTTTTATTGTTGTCATCAATGTTGTAACAGATTGAGCAGCCGAATTGGTAGTGGGTGTTTTTTTTTTTTTTTTTTTTATTTGTTTACGCAAAACAATGATGAGATGACAGCATCCGTATTGTATTTTGCAAGGCAATGAATGGTAATGAATCGAAAGAAAAACAAGAAAGGATAAAAATCAATTTATTGTTATAAAGCTGAAATTAACATATGGGATGAAAAACAGAAACTTTTGGAAATTTCATATATTTTTATACACCCGTTGGGCAGAAAAAATTTAAAAATGGTTTTCATATAAAATAATACTTTATTTTAAGCAAAGAATGCCTGCAAATATCAAAAACAAAATTAGTTTTTCAGAATCTCATTGTGATTATAAGACAAAAAAGCTATCTCACGGCCATTTATACTCACTAGAACAGCCCAACACTCGAAATTCGAGTGCAAATTCTAGGAAATATTATTTTTTCATTCAATTTTTGTCTTCCAATGTTTTTTAGTCTATATATATAAAAAAATTATGAATATTTAAATGAGCCTAAAGGTATGTTAATCAATTTTAGCAATTCACAATTCAGCACAGAGCATTTGATATATAATTTAAATCATTCGCATTAACAGCGTGTAACGAATTATTATAAATATTTTATTTTATTTAATTTAATATATTTTTAAGACGGACTAAACCTAAATTTTATCATTCTCAGCTTCTCCTCCATATGAGCTATAATTATGCCAATTTGCACACTCCTCCGTGCCCGCATATTGCTTAAAAAGGGAACTAAAATTTTATATTAGTCTATATCTCAAAATTGTCATAAGTATTCTAAAAGAAATAACTTCTGTTCGAGTTCAGACTTAATGAATGTTTGCATAGTCGGTCTGGACCAGCTATACAATTTCTGTATCACGTGTTTCGAGAGAGCGTCTTGGATCCTACTTTGTTCAGGCAATAACAGGATACGAAAATAATCATAAACCAAATTTTGTGGTATTTTTAATATTTGTAGCGTACAGATCATATCTGATGCTAATTTTGGATGCGGACTAGTTTAAAAATGCGCCGATCATGACCATGACTACGATGTAAATTGATTCTACAGGATTTATTTTTGAAATTTGCGACCTGCAGTCTGTTTACACAGTTTACACGGACACACAGACGAACGAACGTACGGACATCGCTAATAAAAGATGGGTCTAGTTCAAATATTTTTAGCAGTTACAAACATCAGCACAAACTCTTTATACCCTCACCAACCACATAGTGTTGGCAGACTATTTTGAATTTTTGTTGATGTTTGGAATAACTACGGTGATCATTCGTCCTTTTTTGACGGTCCTTTTTTTGACACGTTATTCTTTCACATATTTTTCTTTAAAGAGACAAGTAAATTGTCCTTATATAAATTACTATGACTTTTTTTTCTTTAAACTTCAAAGTTATAAAATTTATTTTCCCAAACCTCCGAAATTTCAGCATCATTAAAATAAACTAACAAAGCCCAAATCCTCGAAAATCGAGTGTAAATTGTAGGAAATTTTATGTTTTCATTCAATTTATTTCTTTCAATGTTTTCTGCCACATAAAGGTATGCTATTCAATGCAACACAGGGCATGTGATATGCAATTAATATAATGAAATTCGAATGTGTTATTGTCGTTATTAGTTTATGTCCAAAATTATTTTGAATTCAACACAGCGCTTTTCATATAAAATTTTTGCAAACACATTAATAAATTTAATAAACGCACACACAGCAATGTATAAATTTATGTATATGTTAGTAGCAACTGCATTTTACTGAAAAAATAGAAATGCCAAAATGTAAAAATTTCTAAATATGATGAACAGCTAAAAAGAAATACCTTTCAAATGAGGTATGTTTGGTCAAAGTCAGGGTAAAACTAACTAAGTTATATCGGTCACAAGAAATCACCTTGCTTAGTAATATTATAGATACTTGTTTAATATGTATTTTAGCAATGCTAGAAATTAAAATAATCAAAACATGAATTTCCTGGCAACACCAGCATAGCCTATCTGCAAATTAAATTATATGGCCACACAGCAGACAGACAGTTTAAGAAGGACTACTTTGCTGACAGACAGAATAAAAAAGCCTAGACCATTGCAGAACATGCTGTAAGGAGATCACAGGAGATAACCGGTGCACTAACCGAAAACTGCGAAAACAACAACGGCAATCATTGATGACGAGCATGACGACATTTGAGAACCCAACGAGACGTTGCACAGTGCACCATTTGACGAGAAGGCGGTCAAAAATCTATAACTTTTGATTGGATTGGAATTTTGATATGCGTTTTTTTTGTTTGGTAGGTGAGACTTTAGCCTTTAAGTTTTGCTATAAAACGTAATTCTCAACCGAAACTAAAAAAAGTTACGGAGGGTTTAATATACATTTTCATTTGTAGTTGAATTTTAGTACAAAAGTGAAGTGTTAAAATGTAAAAAAGGTTTTTTTTAATATAATGTCTTATTTTTTCAGTTAATTTTACTAATACTTTTTAACAATTTTTTAAATAAATTTTTTCAGAAAATGTCAAACTTTGGCCCCCGTAAACTTTTTAGTCCTAATGTGCACAAGGGCCAAAGGTTGTTTTTTTTTTTTTTGAAAGATCCCCAGTTAAAATATAATTTATTAAGCAGCGAACGTAAATGTTACCTTATATTGGTTCAAGATAGAGAAGTTTCAATGAAAAACTCGTATGTTTTTGCTTTAGTTAAATTTTTTTTTATTGTCTTTTTAAAATTTCTATATCAATTTTTATGGTAAATTTATGAAATATAACAATTTTTATTGTAAATTTACAAAATATATAAATTTTTAAATCAAGAAAATTTTTTAACTATATAAAAAAAAAGTGTAACGTATTGTTAGAGTAATGGAAAAGTACTTTAAATCAACCAATTTTAGTAAAAATTTCTTCTAAATAGCCTTGATTTTCATCTTCTAGAAGTTGTTTAGCTTCTTCGTCCAATTCAATAGAGTTAGTTTTCCATTTTTGACGAATGTTGGACATATATGGATCTGAATTATACAACAAAATAGTGATAAGGTCTTCATTAGTACAACATCTGGACATTTTCCTTGTGTTGTGCTCGCGAAGGAATCTGTAGTCTTTGTTCCTTTTTTCTTGCGCTTCTTCAGATAGATCTCCTATTGGTAGCATATTGTTTTGAATTATTTGTTCCCCATGGTACAAAATTTTATGAACTGTGGATGGCATATATCTCCAAGAGTATTTTTGATTATAAAGTATAGCTGTTTTATTGGCGTACTCTCCAAATTTTTTTGCATTTATCTTTCTGCTGCATGCTAGAACTTGTAATATTATTTTGGATCGTCTTATTAATTCATGATCTACACCTGTTATAGATGCTGCAGTTTCCGGATCGGAAAAAAATCTCCTTGAAGTATTTCTATCATTTGTGTTTCCTTCCCCTTGTTTTGGTTGGTCGATTACGTGGCCTAGCTGTAGATATTTTTGTTGAATTAGTTTTTTTTTTCCTTTCTTTTTTTCTTCATTTTCTTTGTTTTTTCTCACTGTTTCGCCTAACGGACCAAATTCCAAATCATAACCCAATTTAAGAATATGCTCCATGAAACGTATTCTAGCATGAAGAGGGGACATTCCAAATTCGTAGGCTTCCTCAAAACTATCGTCTTCTGGTGGGGGTTGGCTTAATTGACTTGATGTCTTTTGGCATATAATGCAGCTTGACGTTGACTTTGTTCCAGTTAAAGCTTGTGCAACTTTTCCATCAACCATTGTGAGACACATTTTAAAATGTACTTCAATGTCTTGGTCATCAAATTTAAATATTACTGGTTGAAGTTCCTTAATCTATCTTTTATTTTTTGAACTTCTTCAGTTATGACATCTTTGGTTTCCTTTTTGAATGCAAATTTTATTGGTCTGCAATACTTTGTTGAAGAAGGAATTTCATTTTTCCATATATGAATTTCTTTTGCTCTACTAGTTGACGGCTCTAAGACGCTATACCTTTTTGTTAAGCGCAATGGAACGAAAGATACCATAAATTAATTAGCATCTGATGAATTTTCGGCATTAAATTGCTTGTGTTGCTTCTGACCAGAGGATCCATCACATCCCCATTTAGAAATTAAAGTAATGCTGCCATTACCAATTTTTTTTAAATGATCAGTATGAAGCGTATTTAGCAATGGTTCTGCAGTATATTCAAGGAGATCTTGCAATTTTATTTCTGCTGTGATTGTGAAGGTAAGCATTCTTTTTTGGCAGAAACTAAATCTCGATAATCTGGAGAAATCCCACAATTCTTTTCATTGGTTCGCTTCCGCAATTCCTTATATTGATTTTTGGTTGATTTTTGGTCAATTTCAAATCCATAAATAGGGCGAACGCTTCTTCCGGCGTAAATTTCTTATCTTCAATTGGTGTAGGAATGCTTTTCAAAATCTTCTTTGTGCGCCATGGGCTCGCTTCTACTATTTTTTCAATTATTTCAATTTTATTTTTTTATTTTGGGTTGGTTGAATTTGGTGCAAAAATGAATCCTTAATAATTCTTTGAGAAATTTTTTCATTGATATTCTCCAGCTTGCGCCTTCGAGATCTTTCACTACATCCGTCAATTGGTTTTGCTGGTCGACCCTTTTTCCACTTTCGTTGGCAGTTGTAGATGCACTCTCAAAAATAAGTTCCTTTATTAACCAGTCTTGGTAACGTTTGTACATCTTTGCCTTGCTATGAGAGCATTCAATATACCGTCTTTTCAAATTCGATGCAAAATTAGTAATTTTTCCTTTGTGCATTTCAATATCCTCTAGGTTACAATTCTTAAAGAAGTCGTTGCTCACTATGTGCAAAATTACATCGTCTACATCATTTCGTTGAAAATAAATATCTGCCAGATCTCTGTAACGGTACTTAGCCATTGCACAAATTGTAATGAATAATAATTGTGGAAACATTATTATAAAGACTCTTTCTTGCAATTATGCAAAATAAAAATTTTTATCTTTTATTACCACTTTTAGAAGCATCAAAAACCCACACCCTAATCCCTTTTAAAAGGTGAAGCATACCTGCTCATATCTTAAAGGGCTATGTCGCAATAGTTTTTTCTACAAAGAAATTTTTAATTTTAGCGAAATACTGAGAAAGCCCATTTTCGAAGACCCTATTCGCTGTGATATAGTTGAGTCGCAATTTTTTGGCTCCCGAGGTTTACTGGTATTTACTTTGAAATGAATAACATAACTTTAAAATCGGTAACAAAAAAAAAAAAATGATTTTTGGCCGCCTTCACAAAATATGGTCCACTGTGCGTTGTTTTTTTATTTTTATTTTTTTATTTCTAGCATTGCTAAAATATCAAACAAGTATCTATAATATTAGTAGGCCAGGCGATTCTTTGTGACATATTTTAGACCTTAAATTACCAACCGATTTTGACAAAAAATGTACCGTTTGAAAGGTATTTATTTGCAAATGTACACCATATTTATAGATTTGCACCGTCTGGTAAATTTTTTTGGAGTAAAATTCATTTAAAGTTGCTCTAAAAAATACATAAAAAACAAATCGCACATATACCTCTAAAGTGAGTCAACTCAAAATTTTTCAATTTTAACTTTTGCATGGTCATATCTATCCACAGTAAAAATCTTACACCGATTTTTCTAGTCTTTCGCAAAAAAAAATACAGTTGTTACCCTCTTTCGGTTATAAGAGTAGCTTTTTTAGAAGCCACTAAGAAATTATATTTTGAGTTCCACCCAAAAAACTTGTTATTTTTGATGACCACTGAAAAAATCGCAATAACAACTACTGTTGTATACTTATTATTCACAATTCTTTACAATGAAACAACAGTGTTTACATTTTATAGTAAATATTAAAAAAACCGTTTTTTGCCTCTACTGAAAATTTGTAAATTTTGAGTTGACTCACTTTAGAGGTTCAGGTGCGATATGTAAGCTTCCAATAAAAAACAAGTAAGAAAATTATAGTCGGTCTAGACCGACTATACGATACCCTATACCATGCGTTAAGAGAGCCTATCTCTTAGGCAATATTTTTGTTTTTTTGATAGATTTAAGTGAAGATCGGGAAGCAGCTCTATATGGGGCCTATGACTAAGAGCTGCCCGATAGGCAATTTGAGTAAGATCTATATGACAATTTGGATCTTATGGCAATTTATGTCGATTTCATAGGGGTCATTTGTATGGGGGCTAGGTCTGAACATGGACCGATTCTCACCAATTTTAATAGCGTTCATCCTATGGCCGATAAAGCTTATATACCATATTTCATCAAAATATATTTGCGACCTGCAGTTTGATTACAAGGTTTACATGGACACACAGACGGACGGACGGAAAGACGGACATCGTTAAATCGAATCAGATAGTGATTCTGATTTTATCGGTATAATAAAATATGGGTCTAGGTCAAATATTTTTGGTAGTTACAAATAACAGCACAAAGTAATTATACCCAAACCACATAGTGTTATAGGGTATAACTATACAATGCTGGGCGTGTGTTTATTAAATCTGTGTTGCATACCTTTAGGCTCTTCTAAAATTAATTAGCAGTGAAAAAATACAATTTCCTGGAATTTGCACTCTGCTAGTTTAAATAAAAATGTAATTACTATTCTGTTCAACATAATTATTTATTTCGGACAAATAATTGCCCTTCAAAATTGAATAAATCATGCTTTGAGTCAATAATATTCGTATGCTCGGAATAAATGAGAAGCAATTATCAAAAATAATTTCAATCCTATTTCATTGTACTTAATAAAAACTGGCTTATCTGAAGTCAGCTGCATTGAAATATATTTAGATTTTTCCAACCGCGGACCTATTAAGCTATACCCAATATCTGTACAATATTTTGTTTTTTTTACCAAATAATGGAATTATTGTGAAAATTTTAGTTGGTAATGAACTACAAGTTGAAATTTGTGATATTATTTCCAAAAGTCTTCAAAATACATTGGATAAATTTGGAATAACTAGTAAAATGGTGGCGGCAATACTAATTGCAATTTTGTAGGTGCGGTTAGAAATGGACGAAATAATATATTTCATAAAAAGCAAAATTATCGTGGAAAAAATCTATTTGGTGTAAAATGTTGTCATTCCTAGTGATATAGGCAGCCTGCATATTAGGGCGGGTCGATTTGTAGGGAGCAAAAGAAAAAAATCGCTCAAGTGACAAGGAAAATCATATTCTAGGGATCAAAATAAGAAACTTTGCCCAAGGAACCATATCTCTGAAACGAATTCTGATGTCGCGACTTTTTACCTGTCTGTCTGTCTGCCACGGGGCAACCCCATTCCCCCTCATGTAATTGATCTGAAACTTGGGCCATAGTCTTGTTGTGATTACAGATTAATTTTGGGGTAGTCACGCAGTGTCACGCATAGTCACTCATAGTGATCTAAAAGTATGATTATTATTTATTAGCAGAGTAGAAGATACGTATACGTATGAGGGTTAATTTTAATATTAAATCAGACATAATCAGCCCAATTCTAAACAAAAAATGGTGATTTTTTGAAATGTTTGTATGGGGAACCCTCATGAAGGTTCCACGGGGTATGCCACTGGCATGGGCGGGTCGTCACTCCAAAGTTAGTGTGGGTCGATCATACATTTGGACTCGATTGGGGCACCCTAAATGGGTCAAAATGAGACAGACAGACAGACAGGTCAAAAGTCTGGACATCATAATTCATTTTAGAGGTATGGTTCCTCGGCAAAGTTTCTTATTTTGATCCCTAGAATACGATTTTCGTTGTCACTTGTTCGAGTTTTAAATCGACCCGCCCTACTGCATATACTATTTGCTTTATTTTTACAGTGTGTGGGTTTAATATTTTTTTCTTTTGACTAAAATTTATAGTTCCCTAAATTACATTTAGCTTTTTAATTTGTTTTTTTTTAAGGAATTTGTTGCAAAATAAATGCTACGTCTTGCTGAAACTATTTATACACTGGACATAAAAAAAAAATGGCGGCACTTAAAGTGGGACTTTTTTTAATTATTTAAACAAAAAAAGTTAAATTATGTCTCCATATCTTGTTGTGTAAAAGCTATGTTTGAAAAAAAAAAAAAAAACAAATACATGGTTTTCATCGATTTAGATTTTCCCCAAATTTTCCTCATATTTAAAATTTGAATTTTACGCGAAAAAAATCTGAATATATTTTGTATTTCCGCACATTGCGCTAGTTACATACTTGTAACAAAATAAAATTATTTTTATTATTATCGAAAAATGTATATAGTATTTGTTGATCATTTAGTATTTATTGATGCGTTTAAGCTACGGTTGTAAATTTGGATTTTTGGCATCCAAAAGCTATAATTCGCGAATATAACGCACCTTAAATACAAAAGTGACACAACTCAAAATTTTCAAATATTAAGGAGAGGCAAAAAACTGTATATGTAAAAATTATTGTATTATTTAAAAAAATGTAGTTTTATTATGAAAAATGTCCATTTTGAGGAAAGTTTTGCTATACTTTTTTTTTAATATATATTGTGTTTGTGGAAATTAAATATAATTTTGAGTTATGACTCTCTGACTGAAATTTTTTCATTTGACTAGTGATATTATCTCAAGTTGTGCCCCAGATATAATGGCATTTTTATACCCTATAACTTGTAATCAAACTGCAGGTCGCAAATATGAATATATTTTGTGAAATTTGGTATATAAGCTTTTATCGGCCATGGGATGAACGCTATTGAAATTGGTGAGAATCGGTCCATATTCAGACCTAGCCCCCATACAAATTACCCCTATGAAATCGACATAAATTGTCATAAGATCCAAATTGTCATATAGATCTTACTCAAATTGGGTTTATATGCGTTCATTACATCCACTAATGAGTAGTCCAAAAATGATCCCTTTGGCCCCATATAGAGCTGCTTCCCGATCTTCACTTAAATCTATTAAAAAACAAAAATATTCCACTGATTCTTCTCAAATTTTGTTGTATATATTTTTGCAAAATACAAGAGACTTTACCAAACATGATCAGCATCGGTCCATTTTTGGACCTAGTCCCCATATAGATATAGCATCCGGTATGAACTTTTTCATATCTGCAGCCAAAAAAGTTAATAAAAATCCCACTCAAATTTGGTTTTTGCTTATTTTCTATGTCCAGTTAGTTGGGCCTAAGAGATAGGGTTTCTAAACGCATGGTATAGGGTATCGTATAGTCGGTCTAGACCGACTATAATTTTCTTACTTGTTTCTATTAAAGAAGATGGTTATGAGAAATAAATTTTTGCATTAGTTAGAAATGTGTACTCTGAATTAATTTATGGAAAAAAGTCAATTTTGGAAAATTTTGAGTTGTGTCACTTTTGTATTTAAGGTGCTATATTTACAAAGAATGTGCTTCGTCTAATGCCGTACAATTACCTCCTCGTGTAGTTGATTTGTCAAAAAACTTAATTCCCTACCACCTGATGAACATTTGCCCTTACTGTATCAGAATGTTAGAGGCATCAAAACTAAATTATCTACAGTATTTGTTTAAATAATTGCATTCAAACTGCTGCTGCTGATACGCCGCTTAGTTGGTTTTGAAGTGATATTTGTTAAAATTTACTCTTTTTTTACATTTGTTAAATTGGAGTAGAAACACTTAAGGAGATTTGAAAAGTTCATGACATTGAATATCGAAAATTATTGGGCCACAGCAAAACACGTTGGTTAACATTAACGGCAGATTTAGAGCAAATTCTAAAATTATTGGTGACATTAAAAGATCATTTTCGCTCTCAACAGAAGTGTTCAATGATATTTTTAAATTTTTTTTAATGATTCATGAGCTGACTTGTGGTTACTTATTGCATAAATATATTTGTCGTCTAGAGTCACAACATATTACATTGCCTGAGGCTGCTATTACTTAGAAGTATTAGAATTAAAACAAGTAAGAAAGTTACCATACCCTTTACCATGGGTTAAGGGACACTATCTCTTAGGTCCAACTAACTGGACCCTGGTATAGGGTATAATGACTTTGTGCTGCTGTTTGTAACTACCAAAAATATTTGACCTAGGCCCATCGAATCAGAATCACTATCTGATTCGATTTAACGATGTCCGTCAGTCCGTCCGTCCGTCTGTGTGTCCATGTAAATCTTGTAATCAAACTCCAGGTCGCAAAAATGAATATACATAAATTGCCATAAGATCCAAATTGTCATATAGATCTTACTCAAATTGGGTTTGTATGCATTTATTACATCCATTAATGAGTAGTCCAAAAATGATCCCTATGGGACAGCTCTTAGTCATAGGCTCCACATGGAGCTGCTTCCCGATCTTCACTTAAATCTATCAAAAAACAAAAATATTGCACTGATTCTTCTCAAATTTTGTTTGTACATAATTTTGCAAAATACAAGAGACAAACATAGTCAGGATCGGTCCATTTTTGGGCCTAGTCCCCATGTAGATATAGCATCCGATATGAACTTTTTCATATCTGCAGCCAAAAAAATTAATAAAAATCCCACTCAAATTTTGTTTATGCTTATTTTCTATATCCAGTTAGTTGGGTCTAAGAGATAGGGTCTCTAAACGCATGGTACTTGTTATAAATTAGAAAAATGTCAAGAATAGTTTTTAGATTATTTAACAGTTTTTATCTATTTTTAATAATTAAATACTTTGTTTTATATTATTCCCATGAACATCTCTATTCAAGAAAAGACTTGTTCTCATTTTTTTAGGTTAGTGTCTTGAAGGCTTTATTTTATTTTTTATAAACAATTATATAAGTACTACTACAACTAAATAGTACTAATTACTAATATAATATTGATTGAGTTTATATAGATAATAAATCTATCTTATAAACTTAATGCTACTTAATTACACTTCTAAATGTCATTTATTTTTCGTTGGAAAATATGGTCACCGTAGGAAGAACATAAAATGTTTTTAAAAAGAAATCAAAATATAACAATATATTTTTCTATATCCTATACCACTATGTGGTCAGGGTATAATGACTTAACTTTGGTTTTTGTATGTTTATTATATCATTTTATCTGTAGTACAAAAATAAACCCTGTAGGACACTTTTTAGTCATAGCTCCCATATGAAGCTGATTGCCGATCTTCATTTAAATAAAACAGATTGTTCTCAAATTTAGTTTGTATATGTTTTTGCAAAAAATAAGTGACCTTAACCTTAGCACCCGATATGAACTTTTTCATATCCGAAGGCAACAATCTATTGTGAATAGCTGCTTGATACATTAAAAAGCTAAATACTAGAAAAAGTTTAAAGAAGTCAAAAATAAACTTAGGTGTTTTTTAATTACTACACCTTTTCAAATTGTATTTCAGAAAACATCAATTGAATTTCAGAAAGTATCAATTGTATTTCAGAAAACTTCAATTGATTTTCAGAAAACATAAATTTTATTTCAGAAAACATCAATTGATTTTCAGAAAGTATCAATTGTATTTTAGAAAGTATCAATTGTATTTCAGAAAACATCAATTGATTTTCAGAATGTATCAGTTGAATTTTAGAAAGCGAATTTCAGAAAGTATCAATTGTATTTCAGAAAGCATCAATTGATTTTCAGAAAGTTTCATTTATATTTCAGAAAATATCAATTGAATTTCAGAAAATATCAATTGAGTTTCAGTAATTATGAAATGTATTTCAGAAAATATCAAATGTATTTCCGAAATTATCAAATGTATTTCAGAAATAAGAAAATGTATTCCTGAAATTATCAAATGTATTTCAGAAAATATCAAATGTATTTCAGAAATAATAAAATGTATTCCTGAAATTATCAAATGTATTTCAGAAAATATCAAATGTATTTCAGAAAATTTTAAATGTATTTCAGAAAACATCAAATGTATCTCAAAAATTATCTAATGTATTTCAGAAAACATCAAGTGTATTTCAGAAATACACTTTATTATTTATTATAAATATCAAATGTATTTCAGAAATTATTAAATTTACTTCAGAAAATATGAATTGAATTTCAGAAAATATCAATTGAATTTCAGTAATTATGAAATGTATTTCAGAAAATATCAAATGTATTTCCGAAATTATCAAATGTATTTCAGAAATAATAAAATGTACTCCTGAAATTATCAAATGTATTTCCGAAATTATCAAATGTATTTCAGAAATAATAAAATGTATTCCTGAAATTATCAAATGTATTTCAGAAAATATCAAATGTATTTCAGAAAATTTTAAATGTATTTCAGAAAACATCAAATGTATCTCAAAAATTATCTAATGTATTTCAGAAAACATCAAGTGTATTTCAGAAATACACTTTATTATTTATTATAAATATCAAATGTATTTCAGAAATTATTAAATTTACTTCAGAAAATATGAATTGAATTTCAGAAAATATCAATTGAGTCTCAGAAAAATTGTCAGAACGCTATATAAAAATATATTTTTTTAAGTATTACACTGGGTTTGTAATATTTCTTGAAAACTACATATCGTCACCTAAACTGCAAAAGGCCGTATCTAATATTCTTATTTTTTTTTACAGGAGAAGCAAAAAACATCATAAAACAAAAACTACTTTAAACCTAATACCCAAATTTTAGAATCAAAATAGAGATGGATTTTTTTTATGAAAACAAATTTATGATAAAATAGTAGTTTTTAAGTAAAAGGCCGTAACTACAGTACAAAAAGTCAATTTTTAACTTTTTGTTAGTTACGGCCTTTTGCCGTATAAACGTATTTTTTTTTTCAAAATGATGAATTCAAGATCAGTCAAAATTATTTCCTGGTGTTTATATTGTAGCTGATTAACAAATGAAGTCCTCATCTTCTTTCGATTAAAAGGCCGCCCTTGGTAGTTTATTTTCCCGACTCACATTGATTTTTTTTTAACTACTCATATATGACTAATAGTCATCAATATATATGATATTAAAAATTCATTTCGTATGGGAGGTGCCACACCCACTAAAAATATGAAAAAAATTGAGTTAGAAATTATTCAGGCTCAAGATGAAATGCTTTTACTTTAAATAAAATAAAAAAAAAGATTGTCACATTAGTTTCAAAAATTGATCTATATGCTGCATGTCAGGTTATACAGCTGTTTCGGATCGAGTCACCACATCAGTAACCAAAAGTAGTACATAGTTTGTTTGGTAAAAAGTTAAATTCATATACAATTGCTGAAAACAACCAAGTGAGAATCCAAACAAAGAGTTATACTATTTTAGAGTTATACTATCTGTTATAATATAACATGCATAATATAGATCAAGTTTTAAGAAAGATATGCCAATGTTTTTTTTTTTTTTTACTTTATTTAAAGTAGAAACATTCAATCTTGAGCCTGAATAATTTCTAACTCATTCATTAGAATGATAAAGATCGAAAATAAGATTTTTTATTTTTATAGAAAATAATAAAATAATTTAAAAAAAATTTATAGCTTTTAGTTGTTACAGATACACAGTGAGACTCCGTAAAATATTAAGGAAGATCGGTCCAATGGTATAGCCTACAAACAAACAAACAAACAGACGTATATACTTTCGCTTTTATATACTAAATCATATATAGATTAATATTATTAAATTAATATATAAGAAATTAATCAGGCCCAAGATCGACTTTACAATGACAAATGAAAAAAAAAAAAAAACATTGGAACAATCGTTTCAAAAACTAATCTACATTCTGCATGAAAGTTTTATTAAAGTAAGGACGTTTGATCTTAAGCCTGATTAATTTATAACTCAATGATTGAAATGATGATCGAAAATAAGATTTTTCATTTTTATTTTCGTTAAAATAAAATTACTTAATTGTTTTTATATTCTTTTATTTCCAGGTATGTAATCTTATTAAAAAAAAAACATCTATTTGTGATTTTATGACGTTTCGTGCAGACCAGGAATAACGAGGTATTTAATATTGTTAAAAGGTTACCGGACCTAAAAACGTAATTATTTTCCCGTCATGCAGTAAAGTAATTATACCCTATACCACTATGTACACAGGGTATAATGACTTTGTAACAATAATATTTGAGCTAGAGCTATATTTGATTGTTTCGACCTGCTCAGATCGGCCATATCCGACCGTATCATACCATATCATATCCGACCATCCGTCCGTCTGTGTGTCCATGTAAATCTTGTAATCAAACTACAAGTCGAAAATATGAATGTATTTTAACGAAATTTTGTATATAAGACTCTATCGGACACTATTGCAGTTGATGAAAATCGGTTAATGTTTAGACCTAGATCCCATACAAATTATCATAAAGATCCTGCTAAAATTTTGTTTGCCTATGATTATTACATCCATTAATCTGTAGTCCAAAAATAAGGCCTATAGGACAATTCTTAGTCATAGCCCAAATATAAAGGTGTCTCCTGATCTTCACTTAAACCTCTCAAAATAAAAATAAAACACAGATTTTTCTCAAATATTTTTGCAAAAAAGTATTGACTCTTCCATATATCATCATAATCAGTCCATTTTTCGATCTAGTCCCCACTTCAATATAGCATCTGACATGAATTTTTAAAATCTGCAGCTAAAAAAATGACTAAAAAATTCTCTCGGATTTGGGTTATGCTTATTTTTTATACCCAATTAGTTAGACCTAAGACCAATTCTCTAAACGCATGGTATAGGGTGTCGCATAGTTGGTCTTAACCGAATAAAATTTTCTTACTTGCTTTTTTATATTAAGAAAATTTCATTTCAAATATAATTTTTTATCCATTAAGTTTTCCCAATTTTGTATTTTTTTTTTATTTTTTATTTCTTTATTTTTTATTTCATTTTATTTTATTAAAAAAAGGAGGTTTTCGATAAATCTATACTAGATATCTCTTTATAGAAAAAGAAGAAAAGAGAAGTGAACACAAAAACGTCATATCCCGATGGAAGCTTTTGTAAAAAATTTTATCAAAATATATTCATATTTGCGACCTGTTTGATTACAACGTTTACATGGACACACAGACGGACGGACGGATAGACGGATGGACATCGCTAAAACGATTCAAAAAGTGATTTCTGGATCGATCGGTATAATAAAAGATGGATCTAGGTCAGATATTTTTGGTAGTTACAAACATCAGCACAAAGTCATTATACCCTGACCCGTGGTGTAGGGTATAAATATTGCACAGATTTTTCTCAAATTTAGTTTGTATATGTCTTTGCAAAAAATAAGTGCCCCCACGAAATATGATCAGGATCGGTCCCTTTTCGATCTAGTCCCCGTATAAATAGCGCTTCCTGTATGAACCTTTTCATATCCGAATGCAATAACAATGTCACTCAAATTTTGTTTATGGTTAACAGATAGGGTCTATAGGAATCATATAGCCGGTCTAGATCGGCTTTAATTTCCTTACTCGTTTTTTTTGAAGAATGTTTTTCTTTTGAACAATATTCTTATCTAACCATCACTGAGAATTTAATCCATTTCTAAAGACCCAATGAAACTAACTTAGCTCCAACAACAACAAATATAACAAATATAAGAGATATCCTTCTTCTCCAACAATATTTTAATTAAAAAAAAATTGTTTGGATTAGTTTATTTTAGTATTAGAGCCCAAAAGCATAATTTTAAATAATACACAATTTTCACGGCTATATTGTAGTATAAAAAACAAAATGTTGCTACAATTCCGTTTCCGTTTAATTTTTTATGGCTTCAGGCTACAAATATTTAGTTTTAGTATTGCATATATTGAACAACTGCAAAATAAAGTCTTTTATGTTTTTTTTTTTTTGGCAGCATTTATAATCGAAATAGACATTTATTGGTTTTAATATTTTCTTGCTAAAAACTTTTAATGGTTGATTGGTTGGCTTGTTATGGCAACTTGTATATGAGCGGAAATTGACGAAATATTAATGAAAATTTGTGGGATTTTAAGAGGAAAGTTATATAAAACGTGAAAGATTTAATATCAGTTGGGGAAGTTGTCATTATTATTGGCTGAAGGAGCTAAAGAGATAAAATTTAATTAATTCATTTAAAATATTAGTTATTTCTTTGGTTCAGCAAAGAGTTTTGGAGGAGGATTAATTCAGTTTTCGAACCATAGAAAAACTTTTGTATGTTTAACAACATTTCAAGGAGGTTTCAGGTTTTCGATTTTTTAAAACCACAATAATATTTTTGTCAATTTCAGGAAAAGTTGGTATTAAATTTGGTACCTCTAGGCCCAATAGCCGAGGAATGACCTATGGAAATCTACAGATACTTCGATAAAATTTCATATAAAAAACTAAAAATAGTGAAAAATATTTATGCGTAACGGAAAACATGTTCATATGCTCGTAGATAAATATGTATCAGCACATGTTGTTTGCTTATTGTTATTGTTTTGTCTTATTTCGTGCATGTGAACGAATGGTTTATTTAAGAGTATTACCAAGATGGTAATACTCTTACTCTCTTTAAACTAATAAAAATTTAATATTATGTATTTCAGTTTATATTAATTGCATTTAGTAATTGCTTTCAATTACACAAATATCGAAAATACCTAAAATTTTTGTTAATTATCTTTTTAATTTTAAACATCATTGTAAAAAAAAATCTCGCTATTATAATATGAAATTTAGCCTTTCTTGTTTCTTAATGTTGACAACTTTGGTTATAATAGTGTGCTTAGAACACCGTTAGATGGTATCAAAGATTGGGTACATCTGAATTTAGCCCTCTTACTTGTTTTTAAATTACATAGCCACACCATTCAGATATGTAATTAATGCGAGAGGAGCTTTCAAGTACACGCTAAGAAAGAGCATGAATAGCATTTAATTTTATAGCGAGTTAGCTTAGTGTAAAATTCATTAGTAATTCATTCGAATTAGAACAACTTCTAGCTCAGAATTGTGGCTTTTTCATAGAAATATTCCATATAGAAATTTCGCATGACACCAACTATAGATTTAATATGTAACAGTTTCCTGCAGCACAAACTTTTTTTTAGTTTACAACAATTCCAATTTGCACAATTTCATTAATTGAATTTTTGCCATTTGCAGGTAACAACCAGCATTTGCAGACAAACTTTTATGTATCAATAAGGACATTAGGCTGGAGCGACATATAGATTGTTTGTAATTTAACTAACTAACCTCGAGTCTTAGTGGTAAAGCGATAACTTAGCGATAACTAATAAACTAAAGTATTTTATAAAATTTCATTTTGTTTTAAACATTGGAAAATTCTGTCGTCGCGTCAGATCTTCGTATTAATGGCATACCGTATAAAAAAAGATAAAAACTTGTTTGAAGTATTTCAGGCAATATGTGACGTTTTAAATATTCCAATTCCTGCCATTAAATCTCTATATCGTCTCCAGAACTACAACAACAAAGATAAAAATTTTTCTCCGGATGCAGAGATTATAGTCAAAATCTGTTCCCCATATGACAAAAACTTCATATTGAAATGTCTCTCTAATTACCGTAAAGCATATAAGACTGAACTGAAACTATCACATTTCGGCTTTGGTGGCGATCGCACCTTCTACGTCAATGAAAACTTGTCCACCACTAATCATAAAATACTTCGATCTGCAATTGAATATAAAAAGAAAGGGCTGATAAAAACAGCATACACTACTCGAGGCTTAGTTTATATTAGATTCAATGATAATGACGAACCAGTTAGAGTTGAGACTATTGAAGGACTATACAATTTATTTCCTGATGGATGTTTTCCTGCCAACAACTGATGATTGGGTAATGGTTTTAATAGTAAATTGGTATTTCTGTCTTCATTTATTAATCCTTTTATTGGTTTTATTAGTTTTATTATTTTTACTATTTTTTATATACGTAACAAATTCGATATATTTTTTAGATTTTCTAACACTTTTTGTAAATTTCTTCCTTCTTTATCCTTGCGTTGCTTTTTTAATCATTCATAATGATTTTGAACGGCGATAGTTTATCTTTTTCGTATTTTATGCAAACAGAGATCAGGTTTAAAAATATGCCATATTAATGCGCAGAGTCTTAATAATAAGGTTGTTTATCTTTGAGAACTCAGGTGATGATATAATATGTGTTTCGGAGACATGGTTTAAAGAAAAAGTTGATGATAAAATGATTGGATTAACCTGATTCAAAATTTTTCGCTGTGATAGAAATACTCGTTATGGTGGTTTAGCTATTTTTGTAAGAAAAGGCATTATGTGTAAATTTCATAGCAAATCTAAACCTGATGAAAATGTTGAACATATATTTATTGAAGTTTCGTCCCATGGAAAACAATTACTTGTTGGATGTGTTTATAGACCAAATAAAAGAATAGACCTTGATGTTTTTCAAAATATACTTGAAACTATAACTCTCAATTAGGAAGATATTATAATATATGGGGATTTTAATTCAAACATTATCAATGAGACTATTTTACTAGACATAATGCAATCAATTGGCCTTTCTCCAACTAACATTACAGTTCCAACACATGTTACTGCTACAAGTAACTCGTTACTTGATCTTTTCTTTGTCAGTAGCAAAAAGAAAATCTTACTCTATGATCAGCTCTCAGCACCTTGTTTTTCAAAGCACGACTTAATTTTTCTATCATTTGACTTTAAAATGCAAGTGGTGGATGACGTTGTTACTTATTATGATTTTAAACAAATGGATCGAAACGCGATGTTATTCGAATTATCTAAAATCGATTGGGACTCCATTTACTACATGCCTTCGGTTGACAATCAGGTCAGTTTTTTAGAACAAAATTTGGCACATGTGTTCCACAAATCTGTACCTTTAAAAACAACAAAATACTATAACAAAAATAAACTTTGGTTCAATCAACAGATTAAGGATAAAATCTGTGAAAGGGATAAGGCTTTTAAAAGTTGGAAACTGTTTAAAACAGATAATTTATATGACGAATATTCCAAAGCTAGAAAACAAGTAAATAAAATGATAAAAATTGCTAAATCTGCATACTACTCTAGCCTATTTATTTCTGCTGCACACTCTAAAAAAACGTGGCAACTCATACGAGAAATAGGTGTCGGCAAATCTAAGGAAATTGTAAATTCTGAAATAAAAATAAATATTGATTCGCTTAACGAATCTTTTACAAATATCCCTGACATCCCCATCAACGATGGATATTATACCCGCAATACTGATATTAGTTCAACTTTATCGGAAAATGCTTTTTGTTTTCAATGCGTAAACCAACTTTAAGCACTCTTCACATGCCAAGCTGTGAAATCTAATGCTGTTGGTTCCGATAGCATACATCCCAGATTCTTTAAGGAAATTATCCCTCAACTGCTACCTCAAATTACCCATATTTTTAACACTATTATCACAAAAAGTGTATTTCCTCAAAGTTGGAAAAATGCTAAAATTTTCCTAAATCAAATAAAGAATATCGTCCCATTGCTATCCTACCATACTTGTCTTAAGTGCTTGAAAGGTTATTGCATCAGCAAATTGGAAAACATGTCAAGAATATGGGCCTACTCTCAGACAGACAATCAGGCTTTCATTTGATACTGGGAATCATGAAATACTCTGCATGAAGCTAAGAACTTTTTTTGGTTTCTCTGCTTCCGCAACTCGTCTTATATCGTCTTATTTAGAAAATCGACAACAATACGTTAACGCTAATAATAAAATATCAAATGTGCTTCCAGTAAACAAGGGCGTTCCGCAAGGTTCGATTCTAGGACCACTTCTTTTCACTATATATATAAATGATTTGCCTAGGCAACTTTCGTATTGTAAAGTTCATATGTATGCTGATCATGTGCAACTTTATGTTTGTAGTCGTTTCGATGAACTAAATAACTGTGTTGCGAACCTAAATGTGGATCTTAATCGAATTCACTTATGGGCTCTGGCAAATGGGCTATGTCTCAATCCTTCAAAGTCTAAATGCATCATTATTACTCGAAGATCAGTGCTTCCCCTTGCTATACCAGATATTATGCTTAACCGTCAAATTATTAAAATTACACAAAAAACCAAAAATCTTGGAATTATTTTCAATAAAACTCTCACCTGATCTGATCATATAAATGTCGCTTCGGGAAAAACGTATTCAATGCTTCGATCACTGTGGAAAACTCAACATCTTACACCAGTCCATGTACGAGTTCTACTTGCAAAGACCTATCTGATACCAACTTTGTTGTACGGATGCGAACTATTTGCTAGCTGTGATTCTATTAACTCTAGGAAATTAACAACTACGTTTTATTCTATATTAAGATACGTCTACAATTTGAAAAGATCATCCCACATAACACGAAAACTTTACGGTGTGAATTTTTGCGATCTCTTGAAGATACGATCATTGATACTGATGCATAAGATTATATTTACACGTGAGCCTACATATCTTAATAATCAAATATCCTTTTCTAATTCAAGAAGAAATAATTCTATAATTCAAATAAGGCATAATAGTTTGGTCTCTGAATGGCAGTTATATATACAACGCAAACGTCTTTGGAACTTGCTACCGCCAACATTACAATATTTAAGCAACGCAGGACATTTTAGGAAACAAGTTTTCCAATTTTTCAATACCATTTAAATATTGTTTACACTTTGCTTTGTTTTGAATATATGCATGTAAAATAATTTTTGTTATCTTATTTTATACAAATTATAAACTACGTTATTTTATCATTAAATACTGTATCACATTGTACCGATCCTGTACTTTAATTATAGGACTCTTGGTCTTGTTGTGCAGGAAACCAAATAAATAAATAAAATAAAATAAATAACTAAATAAACATATTTTTATACCCTATACCACTATGTGGTACATGGTGTAATGGATTTGTGCTGATGTTTGTAACTATCACAAGTGATTATTGACCTACACACACTTTTCGTTATACCAACAATTGAGGATCACTTTCTTAGTCGATTTAATGATATCCGTCTGTCCGGCTGTCTATCTGTCTGTCTGTCTGTGTATCCATGTAAAGTTTGTAATCAAATGAATATACTTTGACGTAACTTGGTATATAAGCTTTTTTCAGTCATAGGACAAAAGCCATTGAAATTGTTAAAAATCAGTGCATAGTCAGACCTAGCGCCCAAACAAATAACCCGTATCAAACTGATAAAAATTGTCATTAGATCTAGGTTATATATCGATAAAATGTGGTATATAGGTTTCTATTATATCCAATAATCAACAGTCCAAAACTGAACCCTGTAGGATCATTTTTAGTTATAGTCCCCATATAATGCTAAATGTTAATGCTAATGTTAAATCGATCAAAAGACAAAGATATTGTAATGCCCGTCCGTCTGTCCGTCTGTGTGCCCATAGAATCATTGTGATCAAACTACAGATCGCAAATATAAATATATTTTGACGACCGTAGAATGAGCGCTTTTGAAGTTGGTGAAAATCGATGCATGTTCAGATCTAGTCCCCATATACGTAACCCCCATCAAACTGACTAATATAGTCCAGATTAACATATCTATACCCATAAAATTTGATTTATTTGTGACAACTGTGGACGAACAATTATTATTTTTTGAATTTTAAATTAAAATTTTCCGTACAACGTCACTCCACCCTAACATATATATTGTGTATGCGATTGTGAAAGGTATGAAAAAGAAAAAAAAAGTTAATATCGATTGAATGGAACTAATTGCAAGATGCTTTCAGTAGTTAAAATAGGTGTTCCAATCGAAAAAAAAAACATATTGAAAATGTTATCATATAAGTATAAGTTATAAGTGGGGAAAAGTTTTTTAAATGGAGCATTCCATATGTTTGACTTCTATAGAAATAACTATTTCGAGTTTAAAACTTATTGAAGTTGGTATTTTAATTCAATTATAAGTTAAGTGAGTGTTAAATACGAGTATAGAGTATACTAAATTGAATTGAAATACATTGAACATTTGAAAATATAAATAGTTTTTAATCTCTTTAACATCACCATTGAAAATAACTTTTTGCTGAACTGTTTTTGTATTGGAACTGTATTGAATTTATTTTAGAAACTATTTATGAGGCCAATTTCATAATAAATATATCTATAGTTAAATACCCTATTACATGACCAAGTGCCAGTGATGCCAACTTTTCCAAACAAAAGTCTTTAAACACTAAAATGTTAAAAATGTTAAAAACCGCCAAATTAGGTTGAAACGAAAAGCTATACAAAACGCTAGAAAGCACCAGTATATGCTATTACATTTAAGGGTATTTCAATAAAAAACAAGTAAGAAAATTACAGTCGGTCTAGACCGACTCTACGATACCATATACCATGGTTTAGAGACACTATCTCTTCGGTCCAACTAATTCGATATAGAAAATAAGCACAAACCAAATTTGAGTCGCATTGTTATAAATTTTTTTGGCTGCAGATATGAAAAAGTTCATATCGCGTGCTATATTTATATGGGGACTAGGCCCAAAAAAGGACCGAACCTAACCATATTTGGCAAAGTCTCTCGTATTTTGCAAAAATATATACAAACAAAATTTGAGAAGAATCAGTGCAATATTTTTGTTTTTTGATAGATTTAGGTGAAGATAAGGAAGCAGCTCAATATGGGGCCTATGACTAAGAGTTGTCCCATAGGGATCATTTTTGGACTTCTGATTAATAGATGTAACAAACACATACAAACCCAATTTGACTAAGATTTATATGGAAATTTGGATCTTATGGCAATTTATGTTGATTTCATAGGGGTCGTTTGTGTGGGGGCTAGGTCTGAACATAGACCGATTCTCATCAATTTCAACAGCGTTCATTGTATGCCAATACAAGCTTATATACCAAATTTCATCAAAATATATTCATATTTGCGATCTGCAGTGTGATTACAAGCTTTACATGGACACACAGACGGACGGACATCGTTAAATCGAATCAGATTGTGATTCTGATTCGATCGGTATAATAAAAGTTGGGTCTAGGTCAAATATTTTTGTAAGTTACAAACAGCAGCACAGTCATTATAACCAAACCACATAGTGGTATAGGGTATAATAAATTCCATTATGACTTCCCACATTTTACATGAGAAAAACACACCATGACAAAAGTGAGTGTAAAACGCATATGCGTTGATATTTTAAAACCTTTAAAATCATCAGAGAAAGTTGACCTTTCCAACGCATACATTGGTTTGGAAATCGGTGAAGTAGTTCTCGAGTTTTAGATGATTTAACACACAGCCTTTGATTTATATATATATAGATTTAAATCTTAAATTATTTTTTATACAAATATTTGATGAAATTATGGAATTTTGTCTATATCTAATATGTCTTTACGAATTGACTGAATTAAGTATAAACGAATTTAAAAAAAGTAATATCCTGAACACTTCTACACAAGTATGAGATTGAAAAAATTAACTTTTTAAATTTCAAGCGGAATTTCAAAGTACACGGTTTATGAAATATAAGAAATATTAATAAAATTCTTACATTTTCTTTCATAATCCATCCAATCAATGATTTATTAGAGTAAAGATTTATTTAGTTTATTTTTTTTTTAGCTAATTATTTCAACAATACTTCTCTCACAAAAAATTAACTGCAAATATTTTGTAACATCTGGAAATACATTCAATTTAAATTTCCTCTAAGCTAAGAGAAATTAATTTAGCAATATCAAAATATTTTAATAAAAAAAACTCATCAAAACATAATGAAGGGAAGTAACGCACGTATGCGAGGGCGGGTTTAGAAGTCTATTCAAGGCATTTTTTTTATAAATAATAAATTGTTATGTTTTACCATCATCTCCATGTGATACACTTCTTTCAAAGTTTCTTCAATTTTTCGATGTCATAAAAAATAATGCCATGCGTTTAGAGACTCTATATCTTAGGTCCAACTAATTAGATATAACAAAAATGCATTACCCAAATTTGAGTGGCATTGTTACGAGTATTAATTTTTTTTGCCTTCGCATCTGGAAAAGTACAATTCGGATACTATATTTATATGGGGACTAGGTCGAAAAATGGACCGATCCCGACCATGTTTGGTAAAGTCACTTATTTTTTTGCAAAAACATATACAAACAAGTTTTACGAAAAATCTGTTGAATATTTTGATAGATTTAAGTGAAGATCGGGAATCAACTCTATATGGGGCCTATGACTGAGAATTGTCCCATAGGGATTACATTTGGACTACTGATTAATGGATATAATAAACACATACAAACCCAATTCGACCGAGATCTATATGATAATTTGGATATTATGGCAATTTAAGTAGATTTCATAGGGGACATTTGTATGGGGACTTGGTCTGAACATGAACCGATTTTCACGAATTTCAGTAGTGTTCATCTTCTGGCTGATGGAAGCTTTTACATCAAAATTACATCATAATATATTCATACTGTAGATTGACATATGAACACGAGTACGGATGGGCAGACGGACAGATCGACAGACAAGCAGCCAACGGACAAACGGGCATCGCTAAATCAATTCAGAAAGTGATTTTGAGTCATTCGGTATAACAATCGCAGGGGAGATGTGTAAACATCTAGTAATTAAAGATTTTTTATAGCACTTTCTTAAAATCAAACAGAAAGCCTATCACTTATTATTATTATTATTATTTATTATTTTAACCGGTTAATTTTTAATTTTTCGTTTTTATTTTTAATTTTTAGTTTTTCGTTTTTCATTTTTCATTTAAAATTTTTTTTTAATTTTTAATTTTTTAATTTTAATTTTTAATTTTCTAATTTTAATTTTTCATATTTTATTTTTCATTTTTCCGTTTTTATTTTTCATTTTTAATTTTTTTTCTTCATTTTTCATTTTCCAATTTTTATTTTTCAATTTTTATTTTTCAATTTTCGTTTTTTATTTTTCATTTTTTATTTTTAATTTTTTTTATTTAATTTTTTATTTTTCATTTTTTATTTTTCATTATTCATTTTCAATTTTAGTTTTTCATATTTCATTACCTATTTTTCATGTTTCATTTTTTATTTTTCATTTTTTATTTTTAATTTTTTATTATTCATTTTTTATTACCTATTTTTCATTTTTCCTTTTTATTTTTTTTTTTAAATTTTTATTTTTAATTTTTTTTTTTATTTTTCATTTTTCATTTTTTAATTTTCATTTTTGTTCTTAATTTTTATACCCTATACCACTATGTGGTTTGGGTATAACGACTTTGTGCTGCTGTTTGTAACAACCAAAAATATTTGACCTACACCCATCTTTAATTATACCGATCGAATCAGAATCACTATCTGATTCGATTTAACGATGTCCGTCCGTCCGTCCGTCCGTCCATGTAAAGCTTGTAATCAAACTGCAGGTCGCAAATATGAATTTATTTTGATGAAATTTGGTATTCAATCTTTCACCGGCCATGGAATGAACGCTATTGAAATTGGTGAGTATCGGTCCATTTTCAGACTTAGACCCCATACAAATGACCCCTATGAAATCAACATATATTGCCATAAGATCCAAATTATCATACAAATCTTAGTCAAATTGGGTTTGTATGTATATATTACATCCATTAATCACTAGTCCAAAATGATCCCTTTGGCCCCATATAGAGCTGCTTCCCGATCTTCGCTTAAATCTACCAAAAAACAAAAATATTGCACTGATTCTTCTCAAATTTTGTTTGTATATATTTTTGCAAAATACAAGAGACTTTACCAAACATGGTCAGGATCGGTCCATTTTTGGGCCTAGTCCCCATATAGATATAGCATCCGATATGAACTTTTTCATATCTGCAGCCGAAAAAATTAATAAAGATCCCACTCAAATTTGGTTTATGCTTATTTTCTATATCCAGTTAGTTGAGCCTGAGAGATAGGGTCTCTAAACGCATGGTATAGGGTATCGTATAGTCGGTCTAGACCGACTATAATTTTCTTGTTTATTTTCCATTTTCCATTTATAATTTTTTTTTCATTTCTCATTTTTAATTTATTTTTAATTTTTTATTTTTCATTTTTTATTTTTTATTTTTTATTTCTTATTTTTTATTTTTCATTTTTCATTTTTCGTTTTTAATTTTTAATTTTTAATTTTTTATTTTTCATTTTTCATTTTTCATTTTTCGTTTTTCATTATTCATTTTTTTATTTTTAATTTTTCATTATTCATTTCTAATTTTTCGTTTTTCATTTATCGTTTCTTATTTTTCATTTTTCATTTTTCATATTCCATTTTTCATTTTTTATTTTTCATTTTTTATTTTTCATTTTTCATTTTTCATTTTTTATTTTTCATTTTTTATTTTTCATTTTTCATTTTTCATTTTTCATTTTTTATTTTCCATTTTTAATTTTTGTTTTTCATTTTACATTTTTTATTTTTCATTTTTCATTTTTTATTTTTCATTTTTTATTTTTTATTTTTCACTTTTAATTTTTCATTTTTTATTTTTTATTTTTCATTTTTCGTTTTTCATTTTTCGTTTCTTATTTTTCATTTTTAATTTTTCATTTTTAATTTTTCATTTTTAATATTACATTTTTCATTTTTTATTTTTCATTTTTTATTTTTCATTTTTAATTTTACATTTTTCATTTTTTATTTTTAAATTTTAAATTTTAATTTTTTTTTCATATTTTCTCTTTCATTTTTAATTTTCAAACTGGTTATCATAATATCATAATTTATTCACCAATACAATCACATTTTGTCTTACGACTCACATGTTCGCTTACATGTTACGCTTTATTGAAATTTACCCCCTGCGCGTATAGATGTTTACACATCAAAATGGGCCAAGGTTAAATGTTTTTGGTAGTTACAAAAATCAGCACCATGTCATTATACCCTGACCACATTGTGGTATCTATAATATTAATAGGCAAGGCGATTTCTTGTGACCGATATAAGTTTCACAGTCTTACCCCGATTTTGACAAAAAGTTTATCATTTGAAAGGTATTTCTTTTTAGATGTTACCCAGATTTAAAGATTTTCATCGTCTGGAATATTTTTTTGAAGTTACCCAGCAAATCTTCTCATTACATGTGAGAATAAGTAATCAAAAGTGTTCAGTAGTGAAGGCCTTACCGGCACCATACTAGGTACTGATGCAAAAAAATCATGTGAGTCCGATCACAGGGGAGATGTGTAAACATCTAGTAATTAAAGATTTTTTTATGTCATTTTTTAAAATCAAACAGAAAGCGTCATCTATGTATCACATATAGAAATAACTGTTTCAGCTAATTCAACAACCTTTTGCTGTAAAACATTAAAAATATCCCAATATAAACGTATATAAGTGATACATAGATGACGCTTTTAATAAAGTGCCAGAAAAAAAATTTTATATCATAATTTTTTCACCAATCCAATCATAAGTCACACACCGATTTGTGTTACAGCTCTCACCGATTTGTGTTACGCTGTTTTTGTGATTGTATTGTGAAATAGAAATTTACACATTAAAAGTGATGAAATATAATGCAAAACAGCGACAAAAAGGTTATTACATAGTTATCATAATTTTTTCACCAATACAATCATAAGACACACCGATTTTGTCTTACGTCTTATATCTTACGCTGTTTATACCCTATACCACTATGTGGTTTGGGTATAATGACTTTGTGCTGCTGTTTGTAACAACCAAAAATATTTGTCCTACACCCATCTTTAATTATACCGATCGAATCAGAATCACTATCTGAATCACTATCTGATTCGATGTAACGATGTCCTTCCGTCCGTCTGTGTGTCCATGTAAAGCTTGTAATCAAACTGCAGGTCGCAAATATGAATATATTTTGATGAAATTTGGTATTTAATCTTTTGTCGGTCATAGGATGAACGCTATTGAAATTGGTGAGAATCGGTCCATGTTCAGACCTAGCCCCAATACAAATGACCCCTATGAAATCAACATATATTGCCGTAAGATCCAAATTATCATACAAATCTTAGTCATATTGGGTTTGTATGTATATATTACATCCATTAATCAGTAGTCCTAAAATGATCCCTATTGGACAACTCTTAGTCATAGGTCCCATATAGAGCTGCTTCCCGATCTTCACTTAAATCTATCAAAAAACAAAAATATTGCACTGATTCTTCTCAAATTTTGTTTGTATATATTTTTGCAAAATACAAAAGACTCTACCAAACATGATCAGGATCGGTCCATTTTTGGACCTAGTCCCCATTTAGATATAGTATCCGATATGAACTTTTTCATATCTGCAGCCGAAAAAATTAATAAAAATCCCACTCAAATTTGGTTTATGCTTATTTTCTATATGCAGTTAGTTGGGCCTGAGAAATAGGGTCTCTAAACGCATGGTATAGGGTATCGTATAGTCGGTCTAGGCCGACTATAATTTTCTTCCTTGTTTTGTGATTGTATTGTGAAATAGAAATTTACCCCCCTGCGCGTATAGATGTTTACACATTAAAAGTGAAGAAATATAATGCAAAACAGCGACAAAAAGGTTACCTAGTTATCATAATTTTTTCACCAATGCAATCATAAGACACACCGATTTTGTCTTACGTCTTACATCTTACGCTGTTTTTGTGATAGTATTGTGAAATAGATTTTTACCCCCCTGCGCGTATAGATGTTTGCACATCAATAACTAGTTACTTTATAGATAACAAGAAGGGTTTTGAGTAGTTTGCTACATGTAGGGAGTAAAGTAAATTTCTGTAAAAACAACACATTGCTAGCGCACAATATGTTGTAAAAAATGTAATGTAAAATTTGACTGCTTTTGCTGCTTTTTTGGCCAATGATGACTATCGCCGCGAAATAGTTTGTTTCATTAAATTTAACTCATTATTTATAGTTTTTCCTAAAACAAACTGTGGTTATTGCCAATAAGTATTTACATAAATTATTATCAGGAAGACCTTACATTTCGCTTGAAACTATTCAAAAGGTATGGGGATAACAATTCCATATAATGCAACGGTAATTCCTAATCATTACCCAGGTTTTGCTGTATATGATCGTTTAAAGTTGCTACCAACACATAGATAAAATTATGCAATACCATGTCTGTTTTATTAAATTTGTTAATGTGTCTGTGTTAAAATGTTGAGTTTGTTTTCTTCATTTAAAATCAGTTGAAATGTGAAGCATACCTTTATGGTCTTTATTATATGAAACAAGTAATAGTGTTAAATTCGGCTGGGCCGATTCTTTGATACCCTCCACCTTTTTCATTTACAGTTTTCATTTTTTTATATCATTTTTCATTTTTCACTTTTCAATTTTCATCTTTCGTTTTTCATTTTGGGTTTTTAATTTTTAATTTTTCATTTTCCATTTTTCATTTTCCACTTTTCATTTTCAATTTTCCATTTTCGATTTTTCATTTTTCATTTTCCATTT
This sequence comes from Cordilura impudica, assembly GCA_963682025.1. Taxonomy (NCBI): domain Eukaryota; kingdom Metazoa; phylum Arthropoda; class Insecta; order Diptera; family Scathophagidae; genus Cordilura; species Cordilura impudica. The sequence continues at coordinate 81,421,704 of OY821519.1, read as the reverse complement.
TTCATTTTTCATTTTTCAATTTTCATTTTTCATTTTTCATTTTTCATTTTTCATTTTTCATTTTTCATTTTCCATTTTATATTTTCCGTTTCCATTTTTAATTTTACATTTTCCGTTTTCCATTTTTCTTTCATTTTTCGTTTTCCATTTTTCATTTCTCATTTTTATATTTTCATTTTTCATTTTTCATTTTCTATTTTTCATTTTTCATTTTTCATTTTTCATTTTTCATTTTTAATTTTCCATTTTTATACCCTCCACATCTCAGTGGCAGAGGGTATATATAGGTTTGTCATTCCGTTTGTAACGCATCGAAAAACTAATTTCCGACCCAATAAAGTATATATATTCTTGATCCTTATCACAGCTCGAGTCGATATAGCGATGTCCGTCTGTCCGTCTGTCCGTCTGTCCGTGTGTCTGTTGAAATCACGCTCATTCAAAAAAAAAAGCATTTACTTAGGTCAGGTTACGAAAAAATTATTTGCCATAATTCCCACCAGGTTGGTATTGAAATCGGAGTAAATCGGGAGCCTCTGCGCTGAGAAATGAACAAAAGTTTATAGATACCTCTAAAAAAAACATGAAACCTAGTGTTTTCTTGTAATAGTTTAGTGGTTGAACATACAACAACATAAAAAAAGCCACAAAAAAAATGTGATTCATACATATTAACAATAACAAGAACACAACTACCATGAGCTATGTTAATAGTATTGCCACAAACCGAGGTGGAGGGTATCAAAGATTCGGCACAGCCGAATTTAACACTCTTACTTGTTCACTTTCCATTTTCAATTTTCCATTTATCATTTTCCATTTATCATTTTCCATTTTCCAATTTTCATTTTTCATTTTCCATTTTTCAATTTTCATTTTCCATTTTTCATTTTCCATTTATCATTTTCCATTTTGAAATTTTCCTTTTTAGTTTTCCATTTTCCATTTTCCATTTATCATTTTCCATTTTAAAATTTTCATTTTTAGTTTTCCGTTTTCCATTTTTCATTTTTCATTTTCCATTTTTCAATTTTAATTTTTAATTTTTCATTTTCCATTTTCCAATTTTATTTTTTAATTTTCATGTTCCATTTTCCATTTTTAATTTTTCATTTTACATTTTCCGTTTTCCATTTTTCTTTCATTTTTCATTTTCCATTTTACATTTTTAAATTTTCATTTTCATTTTTCATTTTTCATTTTCCATTTTTCATTTTCCATATTCCATTTTTCATTTTTTATTGTCCATTTGCCATTTTTAATTTTAAATTTTTCATTTTCCATTTTCCATTTTTCATTTTTCATTTTTCATTTTTAGTTTTCCATTTTCCATTTTTAATTTTTCGTTTTCCGTTTCCCATTTTTCATTTTCCATTTTTCATTTTTCATTTTCCATTTTTAATTTTTCATGTTCCATTTCCCATTTTCCATTTTTAATTTATCATTTTTCATTTTCCATTTTTAATTTTTCATTTTTCATTTTCCATTTTCCATTTTCCATTTTTAATTTTTCATTTTCGACTTTTCATTTTCGATTTTTCATTTTCCATTTTCCATTTTTCATTTTCAGTTTTCATTTTTCATTTTTCATTTTTCATTTTCCATTTTCCATTTTCCATTTTTCATTTTTAATGTTTCAATTTTCATTTTTCATTTTTCAATTTTAAATTTTCATTTTTCATTTTCCATTTTCCTTTTTCAAGTTTTCATTTTCCATTTTCCATTTTCCATGTTTCATTTTTCATTTTCCATTTTTTATTTTTATTAATTTTTAATTTTTAATATTTAATTTTAATGATAAAAAAAATATGTGGTAAAATTTGCTTAGGCCAATGTGACACGTGCAGTATTAATATACACACAACTGTAATGACTTCAACAATACGAAGATTTACAACATATACAACATATCTTAAGAAAAACAACAAACACACTGAAACATTTTATTTTTTCAAGAGTTTTTTCAAAGTTTCATTCGTAGCTCGTGAACCCTTTGAACGATTTTGACGATTTTAAACAGCAACTCCTTTGGGATGTTAGTAAACGATTTTATATAAAAACGAACGGTCTAGCTTAGATATTGACGGCGTGATCGTGATTTCCACAGACAGACGGACAGACGGTCATCGGTAAAACAACTTCCCTTGCTATAATGATCAAGAAAATATATTGTTTTGGGGTCTCCGGAACTTATCTCGATGCGTTACAAACGGAATGACAAACCTGTATATACCCTCTGCCACTGAGGTGTGGAGGGTACAATAAAGGTTCCTAGAATTTGCACTCGAATTTCGAGTGCTGGAATCTGCCATTGGGGTATTAAAACGTTACATCAAATCCTTCATAATAGGCGTTTGCGTCAGGGATGGTCTTACAGTTGAAATCAAATCTCTTTCTTCCTGGCTATTCTAAGACAGAAACTAGTCATAGGAGGCTTATGGCGTGGAAACTCAGGAAATTTTTCCATTGAAATGACTAAAATAGTTGACCTGGACCCAACTTTTATTGTATCCATCCACAACAGAGTTTACTCAGTAAATTGTGAACAAAATCAAATATTTTTTTTTTGAAAATTTTTCGTATTTTCAAAACTTCCATGATATCTCTGAAATGTCATAAATGTCTAATAAATGTCATAAATGTCATGGCTCTTTATTATTCACTTTTTTCAATTTATGCAAAACAACGAAAGCTCTTCTCTCTAAATCTCCGTCAATCACGAATAGTACACGGCAGCAGCCTAATTATAATTCTATTAACGTCATCGATTGCCAAGGTCAGTTACTTATCATACAGCTCACGTACTTTACTATAGCTTCTTAATGCGTATAATACCCGCATTCCTAAAAAATTAAATAAAGATGGATATTTCCCTTCAGCACTTTTTTCGTTTTTTTTTTTGGGTTTTTTGGCATTTTATGTTTAACTTTTGATTAAGGTTTCTTTTGAATTTAAGGGGGGAAAAAAAACAACCATTAACTTTTTCAAACTACTGTCAGAGACGAAAACAAAAATAAATAAAAGTTTATAAACTTTTAATTACAATTGGATATCAAAAGTTACACAGTACGTCTGGTTATTGTATGATGGTTGGTTGGTATCTTAACGTTTATGAACATAAAATGCCTTAGACTTCAAGGGAATTCAATAAGAAACATCTAAAGTGGATTGTCCAAATCCAAGTCATTTAAAACCCTTAACAATGATTTTGTGACAGTATTGTTTGTAATTAAAAAAAAAATGCAAAAACTAATCAAAAGTTGTCTAATTATTCAGAATCATGAGATTTTGGTATTTTCCCTCGCACTCAAGCAATTTGATATTTTAGTTTGTATGGAAGGTGCCATTGCGACAGGTGTTATTCCACTTACTTTTTTTTTTTAATTAACCAACACTCAGGGGATGCCCCCTACAAATGCAGTGCAGTGTGTTGATTTTAGGAAAATAGGTTATGGGAAGGAGGAGAGAGGGAGTAGTGTTTGTGGATATTTGACTTAAATTTTATTAGATTATAACTATTAGGAAAGACCTCTGCGGGGAGCTTATTACACATGCGGCCAGTTCGACTGATAAGCGAATTCTCTCTGTAATGCGTTGTGCGGTCAGCTGGACAATAGACTACAAACGGATGTGATCTACTTGAGAAGCGGGTAGAGCGAACCGAAACTCGGGCACTTGGAATAAGTTCGTCATGGTAATATCTATAGAACAGTGCTACACAACCCGCATTCCTACGATGTTCCAATGAATCAATAGAGTTGTATACCCTACTGTCATTGATGGGCGCCAAAGCCCTCCTTGCACACGGTCCAGTAGCTCCAATATAGACTGTGAAGCTCCTGCCCATATATGGCAGTTATATTCCATTTTCGGTCGGATGTAAGTGGTATAGATTTTAAGGAGATTAGAAGGAGTGAAGTAATTTTGACACCGTTTTAGAAAACCAAGACACTTGAATGCTTCTTTCGTCACTTGAAAAACATGCTCGTACCAACGAACATCACATTGAATTCTTATGCCTAGAACATTAAGAGTCAATTCCTCAATACCTATACCACCCATATATACAAATGACATTGTTGATTCCATGTCCCTATGGGTCAACATACAATATTGAATCTTCAGCGCATTAAAATCAACCGTATTCGCTTTACCCCACTCGGAGATTGTTGAGTGTGTCATTCATTGTCTGCCTTTTGCCCATAATCTCCAAGATTCTTGGCCTACAATTAAAGGAAAATGAATGGCAAATGCTGCTGTCATCATCTGCGAAATAATATAGAATTGAATGTTTGACCAAGAAGGTCGTTCAGAACGGTAAGGAAAAGAGAAGGAGAAAGAACGGAACCTTAGAGTACCCCTGAATTAAGCTGAAACTCATTAGATTAGACCCCATCAAAAAACTCGATATAAATCGAGAGAAGTCATTACCGACCCTAAAAGCAATAAGCCACACGATCAAATGTCTTGGAGATATCCAGAGCAACCACTCCATTTTCGCCAAATTGCGAATGGATCGACTCCAGCGCTCAGAAAGTAGAGCTAACAGGTCACCCGTGGAACGATTTCTACGGGAGTCATCTTTCGATCATTAAGAAGTGAATTGGACCCTAGGTAGTTCACAAGATAGAAATTGATCATGCTCTCCATCACCTTTGAGAGCGCAGAGCGGATTGCAATTGGACGGTAATTTTCAGGGTTATTAGCCGCACCCTTTTTAGGGATTGGTTGGACATTAGCAACCTTCCAGCAATAGGGAAAGACTCCAGCACTGTACGAAAGGCTCATAAGGTTGGCCAATGGACTGGCTAAAATCGAAAAGCACTGCTCCAGCGCCAGTGCTGGCATACCATCCGGTCCCGAAGACTTATTAATGTTGAGATCCGAAAGAAGCTTTTTAACTGCACGTGCTCGAAAGAATATTTTAAACATAGTACAAGATACACTTTCAAGTTCGGGCAGAGGTTGATCGCTATCCAGCAAAAATGAGTATGTTGCAAAAAGTTCACCTAAAAGGTGAGCCTTATCAACCTGTTCAGTGAATATTTGGTCATTCATTAAAAGAGTTGGGATAGCAGAACCAGCATGATTCTCTACCCTTTTAACAAATAACCAAAAGCTCTTACTACCCCGAGGAGCAGAGAGAACTTTAGCGCGAAGACGCTGATCGTTAAGAAACACTTGGTGCCTTAGTATTATGGCAAATTTTACTTTCACGCCAATATCTGAATGTGTCCTCTCTGGATCTGACTGCATCTCTGCAAGTCTGGTTAAACCATAATTTTTGAGTAGGTTTTGAGTAGGTTTAGCCGAAATGTGCTTTAATGGAATGAATAATCGCATACCAAGCACTATTATTTTTTCCACCATTAAGAGCTGTGTGCAGCTTGCTAAGGAATCAAAAACTTCATATAAAAAAACGCTTCAGAAATGCTTAAGGGATTTTTCTGTCTAAAAATTTCTGTTGTTAGTCTGCAGCTTTTTAAAAAAGTACTATTGTTTTTAACTACTTTTTTTGACGTAAATTAAGTTAGGCAACCCAGGCTTCAAGCAGGAATATCAAATTTTTCGTTCTTTCTGAACGGAATTTTGACAGGAGAGGTAAGCATAAACAAAATGTAATAAGATTAAAAAATTAGAAGTTCTTTTTCAGTTGCAAACATGGTTGTTTTCAATTTCAATTTCACAATTCTTAATAATTGACGGAAAACAGCTGATTGCTACTGTTGCGCTGAAAGGTACTTTTGTGCTTTTTTTTCTTTAAGAAATATATGAAAATTTTCCGCTAAGATTCCTTAACAAGCTGCATACAACTCTTTAAGATATAACTGCTATTACTTCACATGTTTAATATTCAGAAATTACTTTGTATAGGAGGTCCCAAGCCCGCCTAGTTATACAATATAAGAAAGAAATTCGGAAAAAAACAAATTCAAATTTTATGTACCTCATACAAATTTGTGGTGAGTGTATAATGAGTTTGTGTTGATGTTTATAACTACCAAAAATATCTGACATACACCTTCCTTTTATTATACCGATCAAAACAGTATCAGAATCTGAGTCGATTTTGCGATGTCCGTCCGTTCCTTTGTGTCTATCTTAAATTCCTCCGAGTTCATAGTTGTGTTTGCAATTACTATAGAATCATTTGAAGACCACCAATTTTTCAACATGTCCGATTCCAAATCTGATAATTTTGCAACATACAGTATTACTAGAGATATCCGTATGACCAAAATATAATTTCTACCTTCTTGCAGTTCAAGTTACTCCACTGAAGTAATAGTGAAAGCTATAACTTAGGTCAAGTGGAAAAAGGAGAAATTTGTCGTACGTTCAGACACTCTTTCCTCTCCAAAATCATTTGTAGTAGTGGTTAATAAGGAGTGAGATTGCAAAACACGTTTTTTCCTCATAACGTTTTTCGCAAGCATTATATCAATTCTTACACCCTATACCACTGTGTCTTGAGAGTATAATGACTTTATGCTGATGTTTCTAACTATTAAAAAGTTTAGAAATATTTAGAAATATTCTTTTTTAAAAAAGTACCCTTATTTTTAAAAGTGCCGTTTCTTAGAGAAGTATTCTTTTTTTAGCCATATTTTTAACCCATATATTTAAGAAGATACCTTTAAAAATTCCTTTTTTTATAAAAGTGCTCCTTTTTTTAAAAGTACATTATTTTTTTAAGAAAAAGAAAATTTTAAATAAATAAATGTGTAAAATAGTAACCTTTTTAAATTAGTACCCTTTTTTAGGATAAGTGCCCTTTCTTTAAAAGTACCTTTTATTAAGAAATTACTTTTTAAAAATATATTTTTAAAAAAAGTACATTCCATAAATAAAGTAAATTTAAAAAAAGAATCCTTTCATAGAAGTACCTTTTTTTAAAGTACCCCTTTTTAAAAGTACCCTTTTTCAAAGTACCCTTTTTTTAAAGTACCCTTTTTTTAAAGTACCCTTTTTCCAAAGTACCCTTTATTTAAAAAAGTACCCTTTATTTAAAAAAAGTACCCTTTTTTAAAAAAGTGCCCATCTTTAAATAGTACCCTTTCTATGAAAAGTACACTTTTTTAAAGAGTACCTTTTTTTAAAAAATTTTTTTAAAAAGTACCTTTTTTTAAAGTACCCTTTTTTTAAAGTACCTTTTTTTGAAGTACCCTTTTTTTAAAGTACCCTTTTTCCAAAGTACCCTTTATTGAAAAAAGTACCCTTTATTTAAAAAAAGTACCCTTTTTTAAAAAGTGCCCATTTTTAAATAGTATCGTTTCCATGAAAAGTACACTTTTTTAAAAAATACCTTTTTTTAAAATAAATTTTTTAAAAAGTACGTTTTTTAAAAAATTACCCTTTTTAAAAATTGCCCTTCCTTAAAGAAGTGCTCCTTTAAAAACACCTTTTTTTTATAAAATACCCTTTTTTAAAAAAAGAAAACTTTTTTAAATAAAATACCCTTTTGAAAAAAAGAACAATTTTTTTAATAAAGTACCCTTATTTCAAAAAGGTACCCATATTTTTAAAAAGATGCCGTTTAAAAAAAAAATCCTGTTTTATAATAGTACTCATTTTTAAAGAGTATCCTTTTTTAAAAGCACAGGTACCTTTAAAAAAAAGTACATTATTTAAAAAAAAGTAAAATTTAATTAAATAAATGAGAAAAAAAGTACTCTTTTTGAAAATATTACCCTTTTTTTAAATATATCCTATTTCATAAGAAAAGAGGAAATTACATTCCAAAAAAGTACTTTTTTTTTAAAAGTACATTTCGTAAATAAAGTAAATCTTTAAAAAAAGAACCCTTTGTTAAAAGTACCCTTTTTAAAATAATTTTTTTTTAAGTTACATTTTTTAAAAAGTGACCTTTTTTTGCAAAGTACCCTTTTTGAAAAACTACCCTTTTTTGAAAAATAAAATTTTTTAACAAGTACCGTTTTTCTATTTTACCCTTCTTTTTATAAAAGTACCCTTTTTTTAAAAGTGCCCTTTCTTAACGAAGTATTCTTTTTTAAAGAACCCTTTTTTCAATATAGTACCTTTTTTTTTTAAAAAGAACTCGTTTAAATAAAGTATCCTTTTTTCAAAAAAGTATCCTTATCTTAAAAAAGTAGCCATATTTTTATAAAGATACCCTTAAAAAATCCTTTCTATACAAGTACTCCTTTTTTAAAGTATCATTTTTTTAAATGTAGTAGGTACCTTTTAAAAAAGTGCATTATTTTTTTAAGAAAAAGTAAAATTTAAATAATAGTACTCTTTTTTGAAAAAAATAGCCGTTTTTAAAAGTATCTGTTCTTAAGAAACTACTTTTTAAAAAAGTACTTTTTTAGAAAAGTGCATTCCATAAATAAAGTCAATTTAAAAAAGAGAACCCTGTTTTAGAAGTACCTTTTTTAAAAAATACTCATTTTAAAAGTACGCTTTTTTTTAAAAGTATCCTTTTTTAAAAACTACCCTTTTCTTTGAAAAGTACCCTTTTTTAAAAATACCCATTTTTAAAAAGTACCCTTATATTAAAGAAATAATCTTTTTTTTAAAAAGTTCCTTTTTTTTAAAGTAGCTTTTTTTTGATTTTTATTTTTAAAAAATAAATTTTTTAAGAAAGTAAATTTTTTTTAAACTTAGCTTTTAATAAAGTACCCATTTTCAAAAGAGTACCTTTATTTAAAAAAAATACCGTTTTTATAATAGTACTCATTTTTAAGGAGCATCCTTTTTTAAAAGCACTAGTACCTTTTAAAAAAGTACATTATTTTTAAAAAAAGTAAAATTTAAATAAATAAATGAGAAAAAAAGTACACTTTTTGAATATATTACCCTTTTTTAAAATATATCCTATTTTAAAAGTGTCTTTTTCTTAGGAAATAACTTTTCAAAAAAGTACCTTTTTTAAAAAAGTAGATTTCGTAAATAAAGTAAATCTTTAAAAAAAGAACCCTTTGTTAAAAGTACCCTTTCTCAAATTAATCTTTTTTTTAGAAAAGTTCCCTTTTTTAAATAGTGGCCTTTTTTTGCAAAGTACCCTTTTTAAAAACTACCCTTTTTTGAAAAGAAAATTTTTTAACAAGTACCGTTTTTCTATTTTACCCTCTTTTTTAAAAAAGTACCCTTTTTTTAAAAGTGGCCTTTCTTAACAAAGTATTCTTTTTTTTAAAGAACCCTTTTTTCAATATAGTACCATTTTTTTAAAAAGAGCCCGTTTTAACCCATTAAAAATCAAGACCATTGCAAATTAAAATTTTTTTAATTCATTTATTTATTTCAACTAAAATGCAGTCAAGGAACATAAAAAATATAAAAAATTAAAAAAAAAAAATATAAGGAACTGTATTTTTGGCAGAGTTCAGAAAAAACACACACTGAATAAAAAACTCGTACATATATGTAAACAAACATAACTTAGACCAACACACACATATTTTTATTTTCATACCAATTATGTTTGTTTTTAAATTTTCTTCGGTGCCCAACACAACCATGACTGTGTTCGTTTTAATATTTCGTTATTTACACGAACATTTTTGTATCACATACTTTTTGTTTCAATCACACATAAAGCATGTACAATAAACAGGTTCGAGTTCAGTTATATTTTATTTTAAACACGACTTAAAATATAACTGATCTCGAACCTGTTTATTGTACATGTTCTGTGTTTTTTTTCAGTACACTTACCAGAACATGAACTTCAAATAAAGCAACACTCAAAAATGTGTGCTTTATGTGTGATTGAAACAAAAAGTATGTGATACAAAAATGTTCGTGTAAATAACGAAATATTAAAACGAACACAGTCATGGTTGTGTTGGGCACCGAAGAAAATTTAAAAACAAACATAATTGATATGAAAATAAAGATATGTGTTGGCTGCTTTTAAACAGAACATTGTGTGTTTCATGTGTGTATTTTCTGAACCTTGATTTTTGGAGCTGTACCCGAATGGGTACAATGGCATAATGAGTATGCTATTTTCTAATGTGTTAAATTTATTGAAGCATTTTTTTTCAACACAAAGCACAACATCACATTGTTCACACAACCATTTCATTCTGTTATGGCATTCACGGCATCGTAATCGATTTTTTATTCTTTTAGGAAAGTGATTTCCAGCAGTAGTTGCAACACCAGAAGCCAGTGACCGTTTGGAAGTGTACACTTTCTGGGTATAATTTCGTAAGTAAAAGCGAACAATATTGCGTTGAAACTCTAGCAAGTCCATTTGAGATTTGTTTGGATTTTTAAATAACTTCCATGCATTTACCATGGCAGAACTCAACATTGCTGTAAAAAGCGGCCACCATCATTTCTTTCCTCGGAATTTCGTACGGTAATTATTCGCAGCTTGATCGTGAAGGTCAACGCCACGCATTCCCGAATTATATTCTACAATCAACCTCGGTTGGCTAACACTAATTTTGGCGTTTTCAGTTGAACACCACCGGTTAACCACATGCATTGGTTCGATACTTTCAAAATTGGACCCTACGGTTACTGCACTATTGTCGTTCCATTTCACAAATACTATTCTATTGGTCTTGTCAAATCTGAATTCAAAATAACCTCTCGTTTCCTATTTGAATAATGTTTTTGTCTTTAGTGGACAGTTCTTTGTTCTTGAATCACGCACAGTCCCAATAGCTCGAAATCCTCTTTCCTTTAGTTCAACCAGGACATCATATGACGTAAAAAAATTGTCGAAAAACACAACATGATCTGATGGGTTAGGAACATTGTCCAAAAAATCAATCAAGACTCTGTATCCAAGTGGCATTTTTGATCTATCTGCGCTTACACCTTTGGCACCACAGTAAGTATCGAACTGGTACAAATAACACAAATCTCACTGGCTTACCTCTGATGAATTGTTTGGACGAGTGGCTACCAAACTAAAGTACCATTAATTCATCAACTGACAGCTTCTGATGCATGTAACCATACTGACAAAAATTGTTGGAAAATAGTATTGATAAGGGTCCCACTTTGGCCATTTTATCAGTAGCATCTATATTTGTGTTAGCAGCCAAATGAGTAAAACATTTTATTTCTTTTGAATCTGTTTCGCGACATATTTTCTGTAACAATTGGGGTGCGAGTGTCCTCGCAAAGCTGCAAATACATATCTTCTCTTGGCATATAACCATATCCACTGTAGAACAAAATTTCCAAGAATATTGTCAAGTCTTCTCCGTTGAAGGAGAAATTGTGCTCAGTTAGCTTGCGATGCATAAATGCGAGTTGGCTCAACGATTAAAAAATTTCAACTGGTGATTTCCCATTCAGGTCTGCGATCATATTGCGCTCATTGTTAAAATAAAAAGTTGTTTGAGACATTTGAACATCACATGGTGTTTTTGTCCAATTAGGAGGTTTTTGCTTAATTTTGGGGACATTATTTTCTGTCTCTACTGCTCAAGTAGATTTTAAAACGTTTGCCATAAAAGCTTGTCATTTTGATGGGTTGAAATTCCATTTTAGAGTAAGGAAAAATCTAAAAAAGTGAATAACTAAGGAGCCATTGTACTCAATTGGGTACACCGATTTTTCTACTCACCTAGCGTTGTATAAAATATTTTTTTGCTTCTCTAAATTTATATCAAATGTCCACACACTCTCTGTACTTCACAAAACTACAAAAAAATTCTTGCTTGCAAAAAACAGGTTTTACTCTACGCAGCTTAAATGTTAATGACCTAGCTAATATTCGCAAAAGTGATACAGAATTATAAAAACAAGACAAAATACAAAGCAACGGTATTATATTAAAAAAAATTGTTCATGTGTCTTTTTCAAACACGGTATGTTGAATGCAAAACCAAAAGAAACGTTGTCTAATTTCTTTCGTTACAAAATTTATGCGTGTTTAGATATTGCCTTTTTCGGTACTCAAGCGGGTACTCAATGGCTGGGAATGGGTTAATAAAGTATCCTTTTCTTTTAAAGTACCCTTATTTTAAAAAAGTAGCCATATTTTTCAAAATATACCCTTAAAAGAATCCTTTTTATACAAGTACTCCTTTTTTTTAAAGTATGATTTTTTTAAATGTAGTAGGTACCTTTTAAAAAAGTAAATTTTTTTTTTTAAGAAAAAGTAGAATTTAAATAAAGGACCCTCTTTTAAAATAGTACTTTTTTTTTTTTGAAAATATAGCCTTTTTTAAAAGTATCTATTCTTAAGCAACTACTTTTTAAAAAAGTACCTTTTTTAGAAAAGTACATTCCATAAATAAAGTCAATTTAAAAAAGAGAACCCTGTTTTAGAAGTACCTTTTTTTTAAAAGTTCCCTTTTTTAGAAACTACCTTTTTCTTTGAAAAGTACCTTTTTCTTTGAAAAGTAAAATACCCTTTTTTAAATATCGATTTTTAAAAAGTACCCTTATATTAAAGAAGTACTCTTTTTTTAAAAGTCCCCTTTTTTAAAAGTACCTTTTTTTAAATTTTTATTTTTAAAAAAGTAAATTTTTTAAGAAAGTAAATGTTTTTAAACTTAGTACCTTTCTTAAAAAAAGTAATTTTATTAAGAAGGTATTATTTAAACATCTATTAAAATTTAAGCTAATTGAACTGAAATTGTTATTCTAGCAAAAAGGTGTCTGTATACTTTAGAAAACCTCGTCATTATCTTAATTTTTTTAAAACTCTGACTTAAAGCACTACTTACTTAATCCCTTGAAATAAATTTTCCAAATGAACAAGAAAATTTTTTAAGCTAATCAAAATTGTGTCTTATTGCATATAAAAAAATTCGAATTATCGTACCTATAAAAAGGGTGAAATACCTACGCACTTAAAGCGAAATTAAAGTTTAAAAGCAGGATAAAAATTTCAGCCAGAATGAGCCTTATAAAATACGGGATAATCCATTAAAATACGGTTTAGCCGACCACATTATTCATTACTCAAATTTGGCAACATAAAGGAAATATTTTCTGTTACAATCTTTTAACTAATTTTTCCCTTGAAATACGAAATTCTAACAAATTTATGGGCTTTTTTTAAGCTGGAAAGGCATTGCACGCATAAAAGAGTTTTATTAACCTATTCTATCAAAGTTTTTATTACAATTTTCATGTTACAATGGAAAACCTGATGAAATTGATAATAAAAAATTAAATGTTCAAGAAAATGTATCATTAAATTCACTTTTATTTCCAGGTGTACAAAGGAGTACACGGCCTTTTCTTAACAAAAAAAATTTCAATTTACCATTTATTTTCATTTTTACGTCTTTGTCTGTAAAAGGACCAAACCCTATTCTGTGTTGTCTATTTTTATATGTATAAGTGTTTATGTGTTTGTGTTTGTATTTGTGTTTGTGTGCAGTTAAGTATTTGGGAGTGAGTTAATAAAAATTGTAATGTCCATTCCGAACAGCAACATCGTATTCTTTGTACAAATTACATTATAGAAAAAAGTTGGAAAAAAATCCAAGCAACAGTTTTTATTTTTGTTGAAAAAAGGACTTACCACAAAAGGGTAAATAAACAATTTTGTTAAGGGAAGCAAAAATAGAATATGAACTGCTTGTTATATTATTGCCAATAAAATGTCAATAAAACGAAATGTGTAACATTTGCAAAATAAAAAAAAATAAAATAATATTTTCATTAATTTTGCAATTATTGAAAAAATAGAAGAATATTATTGACTTCAGAGATTCAAAAGATTTCAAACATTATACAATTTAAAAAAATCATTTTTATTAGACTGTCAACATCTGTTTGCTCATGTCATTCGTTTCAACTTATACCACTCTGCCATCAGGATATAATGTGTTTGAGATGGTTAGGACGTTTTAACAAACACGGTTTTTCTATTTTTGCAACTCTTAAAGCGGAATATGAATTCTTATAGACCAGAAGATTTTTTATATTTTTTTAGATTTTTTTTTTTTTAATAAAGAAAAGGTTATGAAGCAGAATCTTTTTTTATATATTTTTTTCACAAAATCAGATAAATCGCATCTAGCGTACTACATAAAATTATAAAATTATAAAATTATAAAATTATAAAATTATAAAATTATAAAATTATAAAATTATAAAATTATAAAATTATAAAATTATAAAATTATAAAATTATAAAATTATAAAATTATAAAATTATAAAATTATAAAATTATAAAATTATAAAATTATAAAATTATAAAATTATAAAATTATTTTGTTCTACCGTTCTATCCCGATTTTGACCATTCATATATTATTTGAAAGGTATTTCTTTTTAGCCGTTTTGCAGATTTACAGATTTTAAATGTTTTTCCTGTATTTTGAGTAAATTGCATTTAAATTTGCTACTAACACATACATAAAATTTTACATATGCTGCGTATGTGTTTATTAAATTTTTTAGTGTGTTTGTTAATGAGTTTGTAATCTTCATTCACAATAATTATAAACCAAAAAAGTGTTGGTTTGTGAATTAGCTAAGTTGAAAAATAAAGTTGTTTAGAAATTGCACTCGAATTTCGAGCGCTGGAATCTGCCAGTTCAAATAAATATATTTTAAAACGAAAATCAAGTTGTAAGACATAATTTTTTACTATTATATTTCATCATTTATTTTCGTTTTTAGTACAAACTTAAAGTTCAAGGTCAGGCAAAATTGTTTATAAAAAAAATTTTTCTGCCACGTCAATATCATTTTTCCAGCCTTTTTCATACTTTCTAAGGCTCTTTTGCAGATCTAGTTCTATTTACGAGTATGAGTATCTATCATTCACATAAATCGTTTATGTTAAACATGAGACAAAATAATATATCTGGAGTTACATGCTAGCAATATGCTTCAAGCTTTTTAAATTTTTTAGGTTACGAATATTAATGTCATAGCAACGGCAAGTTTTCTGAACTGAACTCCAGCAAGCCTAGAATGATGACTTATTTTTATATCTATTTGCAAATATTAAGAAAAATTTTCAATAGAATATTGCTGCAACCTATTCTATATAAATATTTTTGTATTTTAAGTTGTTTATGTACCTATTAAATTTGTGTTCTTTTTTTGTTTTGTATACATCAACGGTCCTGTGATGTCCCCTATTAATGCATTGCACTGTGCTGATATCAGGAGAATATGTTATGGGTAGGAGGAAAGAGGGAGTAGTACTTGTGACTTAAATTTATCTATACTAGTATAGCCCAGCACTCGAAATTCGAGTGCAAATTCTAGGAAATATTATTTTTTCATTAAATTTTTGTTTACCAATATTTTTTTAATCTATATATATAAAAAAATTATGAATTTTTAAATGAGCCTAAAAGTATGTTAATCAATTTTAGCAATTCACAACCCAACACAGAGCGCCTGATATATAATTTAAATCATTCGCATTAGCAGGGTGTAACGAATTATTTTAAATATTTTAGTTTATTTAATTTAATTTAATAACAACTTAAAAAAACTTATAAAGAGTTGCCATCTATTTCCTATAACTAATAATTAAAAAAAAAGCCCAGAATAATATTCTATCGACACGGTATTTAGTGACTAAATTGTTCTTATAATTTGGCATAAAATGAATCCTGATTCCAAACTTAAGCTATTAATGGAAGAACGTTTTTCCAGAATGTCAATTGACATACAGACTACATTTATGAATATTTGTGAGACCATTAATGCAACTGTTCCAAATATAATTAAAATAACTCGTCTTCAAAACTCTCGAAACAATAGTAAAAATGGTAACGTTATTGATCCTGCTATTGCCATAAAATTGTCATCAGCTCAGGAGAAAAATTATATTTTGCAGCAAGCTGCTGTTTTTCGTCGTAACTCTGAAGACCTTTGTCATGCTGGTTTTGATTCTAATGAACCATTCTATATAATTGAAGCTCTAACCAGATTTAACCACAATCTTCTTAAGGAAGCAATTAAGTTAAAATGGAAAAAACTACTCTCATCAGTTTACACTCGCCGTGGCCGTATTTATGCCAAACGCTCTAAGTCCGATAGTGCGTTTTGTGCATTTTCTGGAAAATATCGAAACATCGAAAAACACACGTGACAACTTTCCAGTTCCTGTATTAGAAGGGTTTCGCCAGTAATATTTTAAAATTTAAAACTGTCGTAATTATTTCCATAACCTATTTTTATTTTAAATTTTTTGAGTATTTCTTATTTGATGTTGATATTTGCTTAATACTTTATTATGACTTCTTCTAATATTCGGTCGAGTTCCAAATACAACACTCATTCTATGATTCGTATAATTGGTAAACAAAAGGAAGGTTTAAAAATTTGTCACTTAAATGCTCAAAGTCTTTTTTGTAAATTTTATGAATTTCGATACATTTTTGACAACTCAGGAATTGATGTAATTTGTATATCTGAAACATGGTTCAATCCGAATAAGATAAAAAACTTTCAGGTCAAAATAGACGGCTATGATTTATTTCGAGCTGATAGGAATACTGGTAAACGTGCTGGAGGCGTTGCAATGTATGTCCAGAAACAATTACGTTCTCAATTTGTTTGCAAATCTATCGATGAAGAATATAATTTTGTATTTATTGAACTTCCTTGTGACGTAAGCAAATGTCTCATAGGTGTTTTATATAGGCCTAATGATTCACTAGATATTTCTCCGGTTGTTAATATGTTAGATGAAAATTGTTTATCTTATAGTGATATTATTCTTTCTGGAGACCTAAATGGAAATTTGCTCATTGATTCTGATCTAATTTCACTTTTCCAACCAATTGGGCTTATAGCTGTAAACACTACGATCCCCACTCACTTCACTTCAATGAGTAGTACCCTTATTGACATGTTCTTTGTCTCAGATATTAGAAAAGTTCTTTTGCATGACCAGTTTTCTTCTCCCAATTTCTCAAAACATGACATCATTTATATGACCTTTAACCTTCCTTATTTTAAACATGAAAAACCACAGCATATTACTTTCCGTGATTACAAGAATATTAACTATGATGCTCTTTTACATGAAATTAATATAATCAATTGGACCAGTATCTACAGTACTCCTGATTTAAACCAACAGATATCCTTTTTTATGAAGCTATCATATACCTATACGACAAATACGTACCGGTTAGAAAGAAAACTGTTAAATCTTCTACTAAGCCTTGGTTTAATCAAAATATTTGTGATTTAATAGTTAAAAGAAATTCTGCTTACGATAAGTGGAAAAGATATAAAACTACATAGTCAAATGAAATTTTTAAATCACTACGTAGATCTGTTACTAGGGAAGTAAAGTTAGCTAAGCAACGCTATTATAGTCGTGTATTTTCAGAGGCTATGGATACTAAAAATATGTGGAAAGAGATAAAGAAAATTGGTTATAAAGATGAAAGTGAATCGGTAAATCTTTCCACTTTTGAACTAAATGAATTGAATAGACAATTTACTTCAAATGACTCAACTCCTCTTCGTTCTGACTCTTATGCAAATCTACCAGATTGCAATCTGGATTCTTTATTTAGTTTTTCCTGCGTTAAACAGGAGGATGTTCTGGAAGCTTTTCTTTCCATAAAGTCAAAATCAATTGGTCTAGACGGTATGAATCCAATATTTATTAAAGCTATTTTACCACAGGTTTTACCCTATATCACTCATATTTTTAACACTATTTTTACAAAATCTATTTTCCCTGATTTGTGGAAATGGGCAAAAGTAATTCCCTTGCCGAAATCTAATAAAAAATACAGGCCAATTTCCGTACTTCCTTTTCTTTCGAAAGTTTTCGAAAAAATTATGAGCAAACAAATGAATGAACACATATCCAATAATACTCTTTTATCATCTAAGCAATCTGGTTTTCGCAGGAAAAGAGGGTGTATCACTACTTTAATTGATGTATCGGAAGATCTTCGTTATATCGTTGACAGTGGTAATATTGCTTTTTTGACTTTATTGGACCACTCTAAAGCTTTTGACTCATATATTCTTGTTAAAAAGCTTAAACATATTTTTGGTTATTCTGAAACCTCCTCTAAATTGATTAGCTCTTACCTTCGGAACAGAGAGCAAGTAGTTGTCTCTAAAGACAAGTCGTCTACCTCTGCGTCTTTAAGTAGGGGTGTTCCGCAGGGGTCTATACTTGGCCCTCTTTTGTTTTCTATTTACATAAATGATCTACCACGCGTTATTAATTCATGCCAAATGCACATGTACGCTGACGACGTTCAGTTATACACATCATGTAACGAACGAGATGTGGAAAATTGTGTACAGAACCTGAATACTGAATTGAACAACGTATTTGAATGGGCTAGGTTGAATTGTCTTACCTTAAATCCGAAAAAATCTCAGTGCCTTGTTATTTTTAAAAAGATATATGATACCTCTTGTCTTCCAAAAGTTAGTATTAATGGAGTGGATATCGCCTACGTTGCGAATGCTAAAAACCTTGGATTGATTTTTAATAATACCCTAACGTGGAATGATCAAATTAACAAAGCTTCTGGAAAAGTTTATAGTATTCTCCGTAGTCTTTGGTCTTCTCAGTACTTCACACCGCAGAAAATTAGATTTGTTCTTGCAAAATCGTTTATCTTACCTACGCTTTTATATGGTTGTGAATTGTTGTCAGGTTGTAATAGTGCAAACATGGGTAAACTTACACGCGTCTTTAAAAGTGTAGTTAGATATGTTTACGGTTTACGCAAATATGATAGTATCTCCGCTTTTCTAAGTAAAATTTATGGCATTTCATTTGAAGACTATCTTAAATTTAGAACTTTACTTATGGTTCATAAAATTATTTTCACTAAAGAACCCGTTTACCTTTTCGAGCGATTACTATTTACAAGATCTAACCGTAATAACTGTCTTGTACCAATATTGTAAAATAGACTAATATCCGAAAGACACTTTTTTGTAAATGGCATACGTCTTTGGAACTCGTTACATACTTTAAATAACACGGTGTTACAGTCAATATGCACTTTTTAAGAGACCTAGTGTAGGTTGTGGGCCTCGTTGAGTAGATCATTTGTCCATTTTTAAAATTTTGAATACACCCTCAAAATCTGAAGTTTGTCCAAAAAACGTTTTTTTAGGACTTTATGGACTTAAATATTTTTTACTTTTTCAGTTGTGGGTCGATTTTAAATTTTTAAACGGTTTTGGAAAGACGACTAACTAAGCTTTCCAAATATATATATATATTTATAGTTTTAACGAACCCATGTGGAAATAATACCCCAAATATTTCAAATTTCCAGTTTTTTGGTGAGCTTTTTCAACTTAGGCGCCTTTTTTTTTCCTAGACTTTATTTGGGAACATATGTTTTTATTATTTTTATTTGAAAGCACATTTAGTAATGAGTAAATTGACACCTTGTTTTTTTTAAATCAAATGCTTATTGATAAAGAGATATTATTTTTTAATAAAAGAAACTAAACCATATATAGGATAATTCAAGTGTGAAAAATAACTGTAAAAATGTTTGCACATAAAACTGTTTATATGTATACATAGCATATACTAGGAAAAATTATATCTATATAATTAAATAAAAATATTGTTACATTAACAATTATTAACCAATTTTAAAAAACAAGGTGTCAATTTACTCATTACTAAATGTGATTTCAAATAAAAATAATAAAAACATATGTACCCAAACAATGTCTAGGAAAAAAAGGCGCCAAAGTTGAAAAAGCTCACCAAAAAACTGGAAATTTTAAATAATTGGGGTATTATTTCCACATGGGTTTGTTAAAAGTATAAACATATATATATATTTGGAAAGCTTAGTTAGTCGTCTTTCCAAAACCATTCAAAAATTTAAGATCGACCTACAACTGAAAAATTTAAAAATATTTAAGTCCATAAAGTCCTAAAAAAACGTTTTTTGGACATAACTTCAGATTTTGAGGGTGTATTCAAAATTCTAAAAATGGAGAAATGATCTTCTCAACAAGGCCTACAACCTACACTAGGTCTCTTCAAAAGTGCATGCAATTTTTTCTATTTTGTGACATAGTGTAATCAACTTCACAAAATATCAAATACAACATCATTTAAGAAAGAACTTTTTAAACTTTTTCTCAATTAATTTTTAAAATACTTCATTTTAATTTCTTAGTTAATTTAATTTTAATTTCCATATAATTTTTACCTGCTGTGCAGGATATTTTTACACTTTATTTTTACATTTTTATTTTATTTTTTATACATTTTATATTATATTTTATTTTATATTATTCTTCTAATTTTAATTATAAATTAAACTTACAAACATTCTTCTTATTGAAAATTAATTTGTTATGACTAATATTGCTTTATAAGATTTTAAATCTTGTTACATTAGAATTTTCATTAATAAAAATTAATAATAATAATAATATAATATATTTTTAAGACAGATTATACATAAATTTTATCATTCTCAGCTTCTCCTCCATATGAACTATAATTATGCCAATTTTCACACTCCTCCGTGCTCGCATATTGCTTAGAAAGGGAAGTAAAGATTTACCTTCACGTATTAATATACAAATTGTAAGTGACCGGAAAGACCTCGGCGGGAAGTTTATTCCACAAATGGCTTGTGCGGCTAATAAATGAATTTTCGCGTTGTGCGATCCATTGGGCAATACACTGCAAATGGATGAGCTCTACTTGATGAGCAAGCAGTGCTTAGAAAAACATGGGCTCTAGGGACCAGTTCACTGTGTAACATAACCAACATTCCAACGATGCTGCAGTGTGTCAATAGAAGCTTCAAAACAGACTGTGGAAACCCTGCCCATATATGTGAGTGGTATTCCATTTTTGGTCAAATATAGGTGGTATAAATAGTAGGGAAATCAGATAGAGAGAAGTATTTCTTACACCGATTTAGGAAACCTATGCACTTGAAAGGTTTTTTTGACAATTGAAAAATGTGTTTATTCCAACGGACATCACACTGAATGTTCATGCCCAGAACATCAAAAGCGCCTGATTCTTCAATATCTACACCACCCATGGATACAGACGACATTCATGACTCCATGAACCGTCTGCAGGTCAATAAACAACATCGGGTCTTACGTGCATTAAAATCGACCCTGTTAACTTGACCCCACTCAGAGATTATCAAAAGGTGTTGATTGAGTGCGTCATTCATATATTGTCTCATGCGCCCAATCTCCTTAAGGCTTGGCCTCTGATCGAATGAATAGGATCGACAGATATTGCTGTCATCTGCAAAAAAATAGATAGGACTAGAAGTTTTACATAGAATGTTATTGAAAAAAATAAGAACAAGTAAAGGAGAAAGAACAGAACCTTGCGATACCCCTGCATTTAACTGAAACTCGTTGGATGAGACCCCATCTAAAACAACACGTATAATAACTTCATGGTTGCCATCATAATGATCGAGCACTTATCTTTGTAGAATTATAAATTTCTTTCCAATTTACACTTACAGATTTCAGGTGCAAGGTCTTATATGGTTTCCAGAAACTTGGTAAAACAAACTTTATTTGCATATCTTATACCTATAGGAATTTAGACTGATTTAAGTCAATATCCGGAGACTGTTTTATATCTGACTATTAATAATATTTGATCGTTTATTGTTTATTTTTAAACTAATACGTAAAGTATTTTTGGCATTGAAAAATATCAGTGCAAATACGAGTACATATACTCCTTCTTCTTTCGAAAATACACATGTACGTACAAATGCACAAATTTACAAACATCCATACATATGCTTACATACATACTTACGACCGAAATAAACATTTTTTAGTTTCCACAAAATTTTTTTGTTATAATGTATTTAATGCTACCCCGTCCGACATGAACACCTACATGT
Organism: Cordilura impudica; assembly: GCA_963682025.1. NCBI lineage: Eukaryota > Metazoa > Arthropoda > Insecta > Diptera > Scathophagidae > Cordilura > Cordilura impudica. The sequence goes on along the minus strand of OY821519.1, from coordinate 81,399,921 downwards.
TCATATAAAAGAATTTAATGGATTTAAACGAGTATTAAAATTGAAAATGTGGTAAAAATAGTTAAAGGAAAAAAGAAAACTAACGGAACATATCGTATGTTATTTTAGTTTCAGCAAGAAAAGTGCAAATAAAAACTTGCATTCATATGGAGAATTATAAAGATAAGGGGGAGAAATATTAAACAAAACTTGTTGATTGTACACTCTCGTTCATATAGCGCTTGGGTGGCTTTGTATGGAACTAGAAGTAATGTAATATGAAAAGTGAATTCACTCAATTTGTTGACAGTATCATTTTTGAATTGAATTTTTTAGGGATTTCGTTTTGTTAATGGAATATTGAATTTGGTTTAAGAATTTTTTTTTGTTATTCTAAATTAAACAAACTAAGAATGAGTGATGCAAAAAATGATTCAAATCAGCTTAAATTCGTAAAAAAAAATTTCATAAAGTAAAATCTAAGTTCTATCGGGAAAACATATACGTGTTACAAAAAGTAGAATTATATTCCTTTGGAGGATGCTATGTAGACCTTAACTTTAAAATGGTTGAACCTCAAGAACGGGTCTTTCTGATGAGATTAATGATAAAGTAGCTAATATTTGGAAGATACCATCTTTAAAAAAAAAAAAACAAGCAAGAAAATTATATTCGGTTTATCCAACTAATTGGATATAGAAAATAAGCATAAACCAAATTTGAGTGGCTTGTTATTAATTTTTTTTCCTTTGAATATGAAAAAGTTCTTATAGGATTTTATATTTGTATTGGGAGTATGTCGAAAAATGGACCGATCAGACCATATTTGGTAAGGTCACTTATTTTTGCAAAAATATAAACAAACCAAATTTGATAAAAATCTGTACAATGTTTTTGTTTTTTGATAGATTTAAATGACAATCGGGGGCTATGACTAAGAATTGTCCTATGGGGATTATTTTTGTACTACTGATTAATGGGTGTAATAAACACACTCAATCTCAATTTGACCGAGATCTATATGATAATTTTGATCATATTGTAATTTAAATCGATTTCATAGGCGTCATTTGTATGGGGCCTCTGTCTGAACATGCACCGATTTTCGCCAATTCCAACAGCGTTCATTCTATGACTGATAGAAGCTTACGTACCAAATTTAATCAAAATATGTTCATAATTGCGACCTGTAATTTGATTACGAGGTTTACATGGACACACAGACGGATAGACGGACAGACGGACATCGCTAATTCAACGCAGAAAGTGATTCAGAAAGTGATTCTGAGTCGATGTTCTCTTCTAAAGCAGCCTACACATATTTTTATTTTCATATCAATTATGTGTGTTTCTAAGTTTTGTACGGTGCCAAACACAATCATGACTGTTTTTCGTTTTAGTATTTCGTTATCAACACGAACATTTTTCTATCACGTATTTTTTGTTTCGAACACACATAAACCACACAGATTCGAGTATAGCTTTACTTTAAGTTCGTCGTCTTGCACGTGTAAAAAAAAAGAACATGTTCTTGAATGTGTACATCTAAAAATTAAAACATTATCCACTTGGCGTATTTTCTATTGTGGTAAAAAAAAAAACTTCCTGAGGTCAGTGTTTAATTCGGCTCGATTTTCAACCAAAAATCGTTATTATTTATAAAGGCTGTTTTTTAGAAGTTCAAACAGTTCGCACCGAACAAGCTGTAGCCGCTGTACAGCCGCAGCTTTGAAGAAGACCTACATCGATAAATTTGGCGCCGGTCTCAGCAAACGGGAAAGTGTCCATCCACTTTATGGAAGATTTCACGAAAGGATCTTCATTTACGAGCTTTAAAGATTCAACTGCGCCGCCAATTTTGTCAGTGGGTTGAAACAGAAATTGGTATTGATTTTGATTTTCCATACAAAATTTTGTTCAGCTATGAAGCTCATTTTTGGTTCAAAATTGTCGCATTTGAATGCAGATAATCCACAAGCTTTTATCGAAACACCATTACATCCACAGAAAATTACTGTTTGATGTGCTTTATGGGCCAGCGAAGTCATTAATCCGTATGTCTTCAAAAACGATAATGGACAGAATATTACTGTCAATGGCGAACGGTGTAGAGAAAAGATTAGATTTTTTTTCGAGCTTCAATTAGCTGTCACTTATCTTGCAGACATGTGGTTTCAACAGCACGGAGCGACATACCACACAGCGCACGCTACAATTAATAATAATTTTGGGCTATGTAAAATAACTTGTCTACGCCGAAAAACCAGTGAAAATTGATCAGCTGGAAATCAACATACGACGAGTTCCGTAGCGACCACATGTCCCAAAACATATTTAAACAATAATGACATAAAATTATCTTTCAATAAAGCCAGTTTAATTGATATTAAAAATATCGTTTTTTTGCTCTATCTATAATATTAATAGGCTAGGCGATTTCTTGTGACTGATGTTTTGTTCTACCGTTTTATCGTGATTTTGACCAAATGTATATTATTTGAAAGGTATATCTTTTTAGCCGTTTTTCAGATTTAAAAATTTTTCAATTTTTTCCTTCATTTTGTGTGCTATGTGTGTGTTTATTAAAATTGTTAATGTGTTTGTAATAAAAATGAGTTTATTTTTTGGTAATGATTTCTGAATTGGTTTTATTGATTAGCATACTTTTAGGGTCTTTATTTAATGAAAAAATAAAATTTCCTGGAATTTGCGTTCGAATTTCGAGGGCTGGAATCTGCTAGTTTTATTTAATAGTTCTGTAACTCTGTAAGTTCTATAACCTTGTCAGCTACTTTTGCTTCTTCATATCAGTAAGATTAACCTGTATCAAAGTATTTGAGGACTTTGCGTCATTCTTCCTATATCATACCTCTGGCGATCTGGCAACGGTGTCGGTTAAATTATACATAGTTATTGTGTCATTGACAAATTGGAAAAGTTTTGTATATATATTTTTTCAAAAAAAAAAAAACAATAAAATTATTTGTTTAATACGTTATGCTATTTGCTGATATATTGAGTTATTACATTGGCGACGAGGTAAATTATAAATTTACAATAAAAGATAAAAGCAAAACGTTTATTTTAGCTTCCGTCAGAAATTGATAACTGATGACGGTATGTCCATTAGGCTTTTGTAAAAAAAGAAAAAAAAAAAATTACATTAAATTGTGACAACTGAGAAAAAACTTTAAATTGTGTCGCATTTAATTGCAGATAATACGAGACTCAAAGCATAAAATTGTGTAAAGTGTTGCAAAACGCAATAGGTTGACTTACATTTAGGTATAAATTGGGAGAAGACATTAAATTGTCTTGCATTAAATTGCAAACTCGAAGTACATTTTCAAAGAGAATGAGTGGAATAAGTATACCACCTTTCTTTTGCGATGACATTGATAAGGGAAAAATGGCTTCGCGTATATTGCATATATTTTGATGCGGAAGAAATTACAGATGTAAAGAAGAGGCAAAATAAATTGCTGTATTTGGTAGTAAGAAACTCCAGGAATTTGTGTATAGTATTCATGGAGCCCTTGTGGAATCCGGAAGGGGAGTGGATGCATACAAAACTCTTGTTTCGAAGCTCAAGAAGCAGCTAACCAGGATGCCGATGTTGCTATTGTGCTATTGTGTGTTGTTCTATTTTAACCCGAAGCGTCGCACCCGATTAATAGCTGACGCAAATCCGGTAGTTCTAGGAGCTGTTTTGTTGCAATTTGATAAAAATGTTCCTCAAGCGATATCGTTTGCATGTAAAGGCCTGTCTGAGACCGAATGAAGATATTCGCAAACGCAGAAGGAAAGCCTCGCTTTAGTTTGGGACATCGAATGGTTTTACCATTGTTTGGCAGGCATTGAGTTCGAACTTGTCGCGGATCACAAGCCTTCAGGGATGATTTTCAAGCCCACGTCAAAGCCGCCTGCTCGTATCAAGCGGTGGGTCCTACTTCTTCAATCGTTCTAATTTAAGATCATCTACCAGGCTGGTAAATATGACATTGCCGTTTCCTTGTCTAAGCTGTGCAAAAAATTGTATGTCGTTCGATCAACAATCTGGAAGTAGCATATGTTCAATCAATGAAGAAACTATACCGCGGGCGCTCTCGATTCTTTAAATCGTGGAAAAAACCCAGTCCGATTATGAATTGATGGATGCGGTGGAGAGTGTGAAAAACAATTCATGGAGTTTGAATACATCGAATAAGTTTTTTTTTCTTTCGTTTCGACTCGAATTATGTACTTTGGGCAATATTCTGCTACGAGGAACTAAAATCGTTGTAGACCTTTCGTTAAGGACAAGAGTCTTAGCAATAGCACATGAAGGCCATCCAGGCGAGATGGTGATGAAGCGGCGTTTACGTTCATCGAAATATGTCGTAAAGTTTATTGGTGTCAAGACCGCCACAACCGGCGCCAATAACCCGGCGCGTTTTGCCAACAATGGTTCCACGGCTATGCCTGGCAAAGGATTTTGTGGAACCGTTACCTAACCACGATTTTATATATGTAGTCATCGATTATTATTCGAGATATCAAGAATTGAAGTTCTTGAAGAAAATTACATCGAGTGCTATAATTGATTTATTTTTTTTTTTTTGGACGAAGTATTCTCAAGACTTGGGTACCCACAGTCAATCACTGCGGATAATGGGCGTCAGTTTGTAAGTGATGAATTCGAAAGCTATTGTGCGGACAATAGCATTGAAATTATTACGTCAGTTCTATATTGGCCACAGGTGAATGATGGGATGGAAAAATGAATCGGTCGATCGTTAAAGGGCTACGAATAGCACATAGTATTGGAACGGACTACAGAAAAGAAATTCAATAATTCCTACTGATGTACAATGTCACTCCTGGGGCTTTCCCAGAATTTCCATGAGGACACAAAACACCAACTATCCTTGATGTTAGCGAGAATGTTTTAAATGCGGAGGCTACAAATGTTGATGTCGTTAATAAAGAAAAAGGAAGACAGAAGGCAGACGAAAATCAAAAGGCAAAAGACAACGATATAAAGGTTGGTTACAAAGTATTACTGCAGAATGTTATATTCCCTAACAAACTCACACCGACATATGCGGCAGAACAATTTGAAGAAATCGAGAGGAAAGGAAACGAAGTTACTGTCCGCGCGGATGATAAGCGTAACATCAGTCATTTGAAGAAATTGCTAACAACATCAGAACCTCGCGATGATTCTGAACAATTGGATTCTTTAGCAGAGCTGGTGGATTTACATATTCAACAGGAGGTTCCCAACCCGAGGTTGACGCTGAAGCTAAAACATTAGAGGGATGTGGAGATCTGGCAACGGTGTCGGTTGAATTAAATAGTTATTTTGTAATAGTAGCACTGATCAGATGTGTCCTTGACAAATTGAAAAAGTTTTGTATATATAAAGGGTTTCTCAACAGCGACGCTACAAAAGTAGAAAGACAGGGACAGCAAACAACGCCATATTTCTTGTCGCTCTTTTGACATTTCTCTTCAGTAAGGTTTGCCATTTCATGATGGAAGGATATACGAGCCAACAACGAGTTGAAATTATTAAAATTTACTCCCGAAATTCGGAGTCAGTGGCCTCAACGTTAAGAGCGCTACGTCCAATTTATTGTCGTCATAATCGTCCGAGCAGATCAACAATTGAGCATCTAGTGGAAAAATTTGAATCCACAGGCACAGTACAAAATGTTCCCGTGCCAGTGAGACAAAGAAGTGCCCGTAGTGGCGAGAATATTGCTGCCGCTGAGGCTTCAGTTCAATAAAGCCCAAATGTGTCTCTCACACGTCGTTCTCAAGCGTTGGACATCTCTGTGACGTCGCTGTGGCGAAGTTTGCCTACATCCTTACAAGATCAAATTGACGCAAGAACTGAAGCCACTTGACCACCAGAAGTGTCGTATGTTCGTGAATTGGGCTGAGCAACAACTTGAAAATGATTCGGATTTTCATCGAAAAATCATCTTCAGCGATGAGGCTCATTTCTGGCTGAATGGCTTCGTCAATAAACAAAATATGCGTTATTGGTCAGACATCTATCCACAAGTACTCCATGAGTCATCATTGCATCCCGAAAAAATTACGGTTTGGTACGGTTTATGGGCCGGCGGCGTCATTGGGCCGTACTTCTTCTGTGATGATCAAGACCGGCACGTTACTGTGAATGGGAATCGCTACCGTTCAATGATAACCGAATATTTTTGGCGCCAATTGAATGATATGGACTTGGAGGACATGTGGTTCCAACAGGACAGCGCCACAGGCCACACAGCGAATGTCACAAGCAATTTATTGGAAACCAAGTTTGAGAACGTGTTATCTAACGAAATTTTCCAGTCGATTGGCCGCCTCGGTCGTGCGATTTGACGCCGTTGGACTATTTCCTGTCAGGCTACGTCAAGTCTACGGTCTATGCCAAAAAGCCAGCGACGATTGATGAACTTCATACGAATATAGAACGTGAAATTGCAGCAGTATCGGCCGATTTATGCTTGAAAACCGTCGAGGTTGGGTTCGTTGGGTTCAGGGTCTGGACTACTGCAAGCGTGCCCGTGGTGGCCATGCAAAAGAGGTCGATTTCCATACATAATGGCATAGAACGTGCTTTCACAGGAATAAAGAATTTCATTGATATCCAAAACCTTTTTTGTTTTATTTAAAAAAACTTTTGTAGCGCTCTTATTGAAAAACCATTTATATATGTCACAAAAACAATAAAATTATTTATTTAATACGATTTATTGAGTTATTATAATACCTATCTTCCAATCTTACAAATACTAGGACAATACATTGCATTAGTAGGGGCTTAACTGGAACGATGATTTAACCTCGCACATTGAGAATTGAACTCGTATTTTAATTTTTTTTAAGTATGAGTTTGGATATTTTGTATATGAAAATCATTAAAATTAACAAATGTAGTCAGAATCGGTCCATTTTTCGACCTAGTCCCCATATAAGTTTATCATCCGATATGAACTTTTTTATATCCACAGGCAAAAAATTAATAACAAATTTGGTTTATGCTTATTTTCTATATTCAATTAGTTGGACGTACGTGATAGGGTCTCTAAACGCATGGTACGTACAGGTTATCGTATAGTCGGTCTGGACCCACTATAATGTTCTTACTTGTTTTTTTTTTTTTTTAGAAAAATTACTTTTTTACGAAAAGTACTTTTTTAAGAAAATGTACTTTTTTAAGAAAAGGTACTTCTAAAATTTACTTGTTTGACAAAAGGTACTTTTTAAGATAAATATTTTTTAAGACTAGCTATTTTTTAAGAAAAGATACTTCTTTAAGAAAAGGTACTTAAAAAAGTACTTTTTTAAGAATGTTTACTTTTTCATGAAAATATACTTTTTTTTACGAAAAAATATTTTTTTTAAGAAAAGGTATTTAAGAAGTTTAGTTTTTTAAGAAAAGGTATTTGTTAAGAAAATGTACTTTATTATGAAAAGATTATTTTTTGAGAAAATATACTTATTTAAGAAAAAAAACTTTTTTAATAAAATGCACTTAAAAAAAGGTACTTCTTTAAGAAAAGGTAATTTAAAAGGTACTTTTTAAGAAAATTTACTTATTAAAAAAATAAAATTCTTTAAGAAAAGTCATTTAAAAAGGGTACCATTTGAAGAAAAGCTAAATTTTTAAGAAAATTTTCTGTTTTAAGAAAATGTACTTTTAAAGAAAAGTTTTTTTTTTTAAGAACAGGTAGTTTTCAAGAAAAGATACTTCTTTAAGAAAAGGTACAAAAAAGTATTTTTTTAAGAAGAGGTATGTTATTAAAAAATGATTTTAGAAAAATACTTCTTTAACAAAAGATACGTTTTCAGAAAGTGTACTTTTTTAAGAAAAAGTACTTTTTTAAGAAAAGGTGGTTTTTAAGGAAAAGGTACTTTTTGAAGAAATTGTACTTATTGAAGAAAATGTGCTTTTTTAAGAAATTTTGCTTTAAAAAAAATTCGCATTTTAAGAGAAGATATTTTTTAAGAAAAATTACTTTCTTAAGAAATTGTATATCTTTTTAAAGTACCATTTAAAAAAGATCATTTGGGAAAAAGTGTTTTCAAAAATGTATTTTTTTAAGAAAAGGCACTTTTTTCGGAAAAGGTACTTTTTTAAGAAGAGGTATGTTATTAGAAAATGATTTTAGAAAAATACTTCTTTAAGAAAAGATACGTTTTAAGAAAGTGTAAGAAATTGTAGTTATTGAAGAAAATGTGCTTTTATAAGAAATTTTGCTTAAAAAAAATCGCATTTTAGGAGAAGGTACTTTTTTAAGAAAAAATTACTTTCTTAAGAAATTGTACTTCTTTTTAAAGTACCATTTTAAAAAAGTTCATTTGAGAAAAAGTGGTTTAAAAAAATTTATTTTTTTAAGAAAACGCACTTTTTTAGGAAAAGGTACTTTTTTAGGAAAAGGTACTTTTTTAAGAAAAGGTACTTTTTAAGGAAAAGGTACGTTTTTAAGAAAATGTACTTATTTAAGAAAATGTACTTTTTTAAGAAATTTTACTTTAAAAAAAATTCGCATTTTAGGAGAACGTACTTTTTTAAGGAAAATTGCTTTCTTAACATATAATATTTCTTTTTAAGTACTATTTAAAAGAAATTCACTTCTTTAGAAAATTTAATTTTTTAAGAAAAAATACTTAAAAAAAATTACTTTCTTAAAAAATTGTATATCTTTTTAATGTACCTACCATTTAAAAAAAGATCATTTGGGAAAAGTGTTTTAAAAAATGTATTTTTTTAAGAAAAGGCACTTTTTTAGGAAAATGTACTTTTTTAAGAAAAGGTGCTTTTTAAGGAAAAGGTACTTTAGTAAGAAAATGTATTTATTTAAGAAAATATACTTTTTTAAGAAATTTTACTTAAAAAAAATCGCATTTTAGGAGAAGGTTTAAGAGAAATTACTTTCTTAATATATTGTATTTCTTTTTAAAGTACTATATAAAAGAAATTCACTTCTTTAGAAAATGTAATTTTTTAAAAAAGATACTTAAAAAAATTACTTTCTTAAGAAAAGGTACTTTTTTAACTTTTTGAAAAAGTTATTTTTAAGTAAAGGTGCTCGTTTCATTCGATGAGTCAGTGATGAGCGTAACAACAAAAAACAATATTTCTCAAATTACGACATCTTTTCTTCAAATTCATTGATGCGGACGAGTTCCTTTTAAGTATGTGTAAAATACATACATACAATAAAATTGCTTCAGGAATTTTTGTATAAAGAAAATTTATCACTGTAACTGGAATTGAATTTTTTTTTTTTTGATATTTCAGTGCAAGAAAGCAGATTTGCAATACAAGATTATTGTTTTCATACAGCCAATCACATACAAAATTAAAGGCAAATGTAAAACACAATAACTTTTGTAATACAATAAGAGTGTTGTTTGTCACTGTAGACGTGGGTGTGAATCATATGCAGTCCTATATGTGTATGTGTGTGTTTATATAAGTATATAAAAAGTTTCAATACATGCTGTAATGTTGTATAAAGTGCATTTAAGAAGAAACAACTGCTCGATTTATGTTGAAATTAAGCTATGAAGGTTGTAAAAGTTATGTCTTCATTTTTTTCATTACTCGTTCTGTTAGTGCCGGGAACTATGTAATAATTTTTGCATGACATCCTTATGGATGTTGAATCTCCGAAATGATGATTTTCTGTCTTTTGAAACAAGACCAAAAATATCTGAAGTTGAGTGCTTGTGATATTTTTTGTATAAAGATTTAATATAATCTGATACATTCAGATTATCTGCATATTATGTGTTCATGTAGACATTAATGGTTATAAATGAAAGAGAATTTTTTATTGATACAAAAAAAAAAAAAGAAAAGAAAACAAACTTGTATATGATACATTTCTGAATTACAAATTGGGGGGTGGTTAAGTTAAACTGTTATATGAGGAAGTAAAATAGGTGGATGGACCTAATAAAAGTAAAGAATATACGTAATTTTTGGGACCTTATTATTGCTGGAAATTTAAAGAAACTAAAGTATCCTTTTCCTTGCAGGAGAAAGTTGAATTTAAATATTTTTGATTTTAATGGAAATTTGTCCTAAAAAATATAGGATAATCCGTGTTAAGCCATACATCAAATGGAAGGCAACTTTTTTGAGATTCGAAAACAATATGAGTATTGGATTTAATGTTTGATATACCAAATAAAATCTGGACACATTTCGTTTTAAAAAATTCAGTGACGTTTTTGAGAATCTCTTTGATTACAACTCGTGCAAAAACTACTAGAATTGTTTTTCTAGTCAAAAAAAAAAATATTCGTTTTGCATATTTTTTTTTTGCCGCTATCTCCACAACTTTGTAAATAAATCCACTTTTTTTATTTAAATCATTGAAAAGCCATTTAGCACGTCACCCAGCTCTATGACAAATGCTATGATGAGCTCCAAGCCGTCCAGCTTAAATCTGCCACCGACTCTGTATTACCCAACATAATCAATTCTTCATATAAATATTTGTATAAAAAATGGTTAGAAAACTAGAGGAAATGTTTTCAAATTGAATCATTAAAATAAAAACTATTACTAACAAATATAAATAAATAAATTTTTGCATTTGTTCTGTTGAATATCTGAAGGTTTAATGAATCAACCAAAATTAATTTGTCTTAGACGAATATTTGTTGCTTGATTGTTGTTGGAATAAGCCGATTTCTTTCGTCGTTTACGCATGAGTCAGCAATGAAAAGCAATTTTTCAGATAGAAGTTAATTCTTTCTATTCTATTCTATTTCTATTTCTTTACATATTTTGGGAACTTTATTACTTCTTTTCGACCGTTATTGCATATTCTTGCATGCCTTAAAGTTTTTAAAAATAATATATGATATAATTATTTAGACCTAATAGCTAAAAATATGAAAAAGTAAGCTAGTTGGAATATGTTTTGAACTTGAATATAAAATTAATTTGATATATATATATATTTTTTTGTAATTAACAATTGACTGAAATTTTATTATTTATATTGCATATTTTAATAAATATTGTAACTGTTATCAAAATTTTAATGTTTTTGGATTTTAGGACATTTAAAAAAATTTCAAGTGCATCTTTCATATCTTTAGTGCACAATAACCCGACCTGACAAAGAAAATACAAAGAAAAAATATTATATGACATCCAATAACATACGAGGACGGTCCCTAAACAACCCAAACTGACGTATAGATGGCGGCAGCAACTTGAAAGAAGATTCTTTTGTGAAAAGTGGCAACCTTATTAAACATATGTTTTAAATTTCAAAGCGTCACGTTGTTTAGTATTTTTTTTTTGACATTTGACATTTTGGCCAAATAGGTGTTTTTTTCTTATGCATGTAACTTTTTACCTATTGTTCATAACAAAATTTGTCCCAACTAGTTTAGATACCTATTTCTTTAATCGTTCGAGAAAAATTAAAAAAAATTTTTTTTGACTTATTTTTAAGGTTTTAGACACACTTACACACTAATATGAAAAAATATTCAAATTTTACATATGCTAAAAATTAAAAAACTGTTGTCTTGAGTTACAAAACATTTTTTTTTTTATCATCACACTAAGCGACCAAAAAGCTCTTAAAGGAAAAAACATAAGCTTTCTTTTGAACTAAAATAATCTAACCCATAAAAACATAATTTTTATTAAAACTCTTTCTTTCCTTATGCATATGAGTTTTGAATATCTCCTTGACTGTGCGTGACTGTTTGTGACTATCTTAAAATTAATCTTTGGCCACAACAAGTCTATGGACAAAGTTTCAGATCCATCGGATAGGGGGAAGTGGAGTTTTAATCTCTCCGTGACTGTGACTATGTCAAAGTTAATCTTTTTTAACAGCAAGTCTATCGACCAAGTTTTAGATCGATCGGGTAAGGGAAAATGGGGTTTAAATCACCCCATGACTGTGCGTGACTATACGTGACTGCGCGTGACTATGTCGAAGTTGATCATTCTTTACAGCAAGTATATCGACCAAGATTCAGGTCGGACGGATGAGGGTAAATGACATTTAGATCACTCCGTGACTGTGCGTGACCATGTGACCATGCGTGACTCTGCGTGACTAAGTCAAAGTTAATCTTTTTCTAACAGCAAGTGTATGGACCAAGTTTCAGATTGACTGGATGAGGGGAAATGGGGTTTAAATCTCTCCGTGACTGTGTGTGACCATGCGTGACTGTGCGTGCCTAAGTCAAAGTTAATCTTTTTTTCAAAGCAAGTGTATGGACCAAGTTTGAGATCGATCGGATGAGGGGAAATGACAATTAGATCACTCCGTGACTGTGCGTGACCACGCGAGACTACCCCAAAATTAACCTGTAGTCACAACAAGACTATGGGCCAAGTTTCAGATCAATTGCATGAGGGGGAATGGGGTTGTCCCATGGCAGACAGACGGACAGACAGACAGACAGAGAGTATGTGTTAAAATAAAGAGTTTAAAAAGAGACTTTTTTGAAAAAAGGTCAAAAATATTTTTGATTTTGAAAAAAAAGTCAAAAAAAAAAAATTTTTTTTTGCGAAAGATTGAAGAAATAGCTATCTGAACTATTTGGGACAAATGTTGCTAAGAACAATAGGTAAAAAGTTACATGGATGAGAAAAACACCTGTTTGGCCAAAATGTAAAATTTTTACTCCCTCTAACTCAGAGAGTTCTGAACCGATCTTGTTGAAAAATTGTATCTAAACTACTATCTAATAGGACTAATCTTGATGCGAATTTCATCCCGATCGGAAGACATCGGTTTCAAAAGTTGGATCAGTTGACATGAAACACCCCATATATAAATATATATTAAATATTATAAAATGATATATTATGTTATTTATTGTTATATAAGTAAATGCGTGAAATTAGAAATTCACAGTCAAAGATATCCGAGTTCCATTCTTGTCTCGTGCAATCGATAAAAAATTTCGAGAGAAATTTTGATTTTTATGCAGTTTGTCTCAACTAGTAATTGCAATTATGTTTACTGTGCAGCTAATCGAATTTGAACTAAAACAAGTAACAGTATTAAATTCGGCTGGGCCGAATCTTTGATAACCTCCACCTTTTTCATTTTCAATTTTCATTTTTTTTTTTTATCATTATCCATTTTTCGCTTTTCAATTTTCATCTTACGTTTTTCATTTTTATTTTTTAATTTTTTATTTCTGTTTTCCATTTTCCACATTTCATTTTTCATTTTCCATTTTCGATTTTTCATTTCTCATTTTCCATTTTTTATTTTTCCTTTTTCAATTTTCATTTTCCATTTTTAATTTTTCGTTTTCCGTTTTCCATTTTTCGTTTTCCATTTTTCATTTTTCGTATTCCATTTTTCATTTTCCATATTCCACTTTACATATTTCATTTTTAATTTTTCATTTTTCATTTTCCATTTAATTTAAAATTTTCCATTTTCCATTTTTCATTTTCCATTTATCATTTCAATTTTCCGATTTTCATTTTTCATTTTTAATTTTCCATTTTCATTCTTCAATTTTCAATTTTCATTTTTCATTTTCCATTTTCCATTTTTCATTTTTCATTTTTCATTTTTCATTTTCCATTTCCCATTTTTCATTTTTTATTTTTATTAATTTTTAATTTTTAATTTTAATTTTTAATATTTAATTTTAATGATAAAAAAAAATATGTGGTAAAACTTGCATAGGCCAATGTGATTCGTGCAGTATTAATACAGACACAACTGTAATGACTTCAACAATAGAATTACAACATATACAACATATCTTAAGAAAAACAACAAACACACTGAAAAATTTTATTTTTTCAAGAGTTTTTTCAAAATTTCATTCATAGCTCGTGAACCCTTTGACCGATTTTGACGATTTTAAATAGCAACTCCGCTGGGATGTTAATAAACGATTTCATACAAAAAAGAACGGTCTAAGATATTGACGGCGTAATCATGATTTCCACAGACAGACGGACAGACGGACAGACGGTCATCGGTAAATCAACTACCCTTGTTATAAGGATCAAGAAAATATATTTTTTTGGGGTATCAGGAATTTATCTCGATGCGTTACAAACGGAATGACAAACCTATATATACCCTCTGCCACTGAGGTGTGGAGGGTATAAAAATAATTCCGCTTCTAAATATTGAAAAACTTAGCCACACTCTTAATTGTGGGGTTAATGTCATTTCTTTTTTTTTTAATATATTAATCTGACTTTGTCTATGAAAAACTTACTGCGATGAGCTTTATCCGAAGGATCTCTCCTTAGTATTATACGGCGTTTTGAAGAACAGATTGGACCAGAGTCCACATCGTGTATAACAATTTTGATAGCCTCACCATCCATGGAAGTTTGACGACGTGGTGCTTCCAGATCCTCTAGATTTGGCCCAGTAAATGCAGCCAATGGAGGTGGCACTGAAGTTGGTAGACCGGACGTGGGAAAGGCTCCCCTTGATTGTAAAGCAGCTAAATCAGGTCTAATAAAGAATTCAAGAAAAATTACAACAAAAATATTTCAAAAATATTTCAAAAATATTTCAAAAATATTTTTGAATGCCAAAAAACAATGAATTTACTTACAATTGTGAACCTCTTCTTCTCATGCGTCTATCTTCATCTACGGTTAGAACTGGACTACCTTTATCAGGGCTAGGTGATTCATCATTATTGATATCTTCCGAGGGATGTGGAACACGAAATGAGGGTCTTCTCGAGCCAGGTAAAGCTATTTGTGGGCCCAGTGCAGCTTCGCCAGAAGAACGTTGTAATTGTGCTGCTTGTGTGGCCGCTTGTAGAATACCAGGAGCGAATACATCATAAGCCGATTTTCTATAGAAAAACAAACTTGTTTATTAGATTCTTTGTCTAACCAAAAACTTTAAAAGAAAAATTTTTATAAAATGGTTCTTAACTAATATTTGAGGATTAGAGGTCGCTGTCACCGTTTACGATTTGTCGGACAGGAAATCTTTCAGATCTTATAACTAATGATTTTTTCTTATTATTAGAACGATTTTAGAAAGTTATAGCAAATGATGGAGCTTGAATTAAACAAATCGGTTCAAAATCAAAATTAGGTGATGTGGATTATAACGATCCCTTTTATTTAAATTTTTGTCCCCATGGTGATAAAGAACTTTGTTTAACCTTGGCACGCGCAAAATTATGGTCACGTTGAACTTAATTTAAGTATTAATTGTATACAGGTTCAACATTTAAATAAGTAAAGGACGCACAAAGCCCACCGAAGTGGGTTTTCGATTTCCAAATATAGATAATACAGCGCAATCTCATCACAATCAAAAATCGCGTTGGCACAAAATCTTTGTTAGTTGATGTTCCCTATTAATGCAGTGCACTGTGTTGATATCAGGAAAATATGTTGTGGGAAGGACGAAGGCGGGAGTAGTATTTGGGGATATTTGTCTCAAATTTATTTATATTGCAAGTGGCTGGAGAGCCCTCGGCGGGAAATTTATTTTACCGAATTTTCGCGGTAATACATTGTGCGCTCCACTGGACAATATACTGCAAATGGATGAGCTCTGATTGATGAGCGAGTGGTGTGTAGAAAAACATGGACTCTAGAGATGAGTTTACTAATCTGAGAAGAAAACCTCCCGTTGTAACATCTATGATACAGTGTACACAGCCAACATTCTGACGATGCTCCAGTGTGGTAATAGAGTTGGTTACCCTACTGACATTGAATGACCATCAACGCCATCCTTTGCACATGGTCCAGAAGCTTCAAAAGATACTGTGAAGCCCCTGCCCATCTATGGGAGTTGTATTTACTTTTTGGTCGGATATAGGTGGTATGAATAGTAAGGAGATCAGATGGGGTGAAGTAATTCTTACACCGATTAGGAAATCTTATTTTGACAATTGAAAAATGTATTTATTCCAACGGCCATCGCACTAAATTTTGATGCTTAGAATACCAAGAGCGTCTGCTTCTTCAATATCTATACCACCCATGGATACGACGACATTGATGACGCCATGGCCCTTCTATGGCATAATAAGCAACATTGCATCTTACGAGCATTAAAATCGTTCCATTCTTAGAGATTGTCAAAAGGTCTTGATTGAGTAATTCATATATTGCCTCATGGCGCCTATTTTCTTAGGGACGTAAAAGGTCATTAAGAAAAATAATAAAAGGTAAAGGAGAAAGAATAGAGTCTTGCTTTTAACTGAAACTCGTTGTATCAGACCCAATCTAAAACAAGTAAGAAAATTATAGTCGGTCTAGACCGACTATACGATACCCTATACCATGCGTTTAGAAACCCTATCTCTTAGGCCCAACTAACTGGACATAGAAAATAAGCAAAAACCAAATTTGAGTGGGATTTTTATTAATTTTTTTGGCTGCAGATATGAAAAAGTTTATATCGGATGCTATATCTATATGGGGACTAGGTCCAAAAATGGACCGATCCTGATCATGTTTGGTAAAGTCTCTTGTATTTTGCAGAAATATATACAAACAAAATTTGAGAAGAATCAGTGCAATATTTTTGTTTTTTAATAGATTTAAGTGAAAATCGGGAAGCAGCTCTATATGGGGCCACAGGGATAATTTTTAGACTACTCATTAATGGATGTAATGAACGCATATAAACCCAATTTGAGTAAGATCTATATGACAATTTGGATCTTATGACAATTTATGTCGATTTCATAGGGGTAATTTGTATGGGGGCTAGGTCTGAACATGGACCGATTCTCACCAATTTCAATAGCATTCATCCCATGGCCGATAAAAGCTTATATACCAAATTTCATCAAAACATATTCCTATTTGCGACCTGCAGTTTGATTACAAGGTTTACATGGACACACAGACGGACGGACGGACGGACGGACGGACGGACGGACATTGCTAAATCAACTCAGAAAGTGATTCTGATTCGATCGGTATAATTAAAGATGGGTCTAGGTCAAATATTTTTGGTTGTTACAAACAGCAGCACAAAGTCATTATACCCAAACCACATAGTGGTATAGGGTATAACAACACGTATAGTGCGATCTTTGAGAAAACTCGAAATATATCGAGAGAATCCTTGGAAATATCCTGAGCAATAACCTTACTTTCACCGCATCGGTGAATGGACTGACTCCAACGATCTGGTAAACGGGTCATAAGTTCACCCATAGGTAATTCACCGTGCCCTCCATTTCCTTTGAGAGTAGAGAGAAAATTGCAAGTGGGCGGTAATTTTCAGGGTTGCACTCTTTTTGGGATTGGCAATCTTCCAACATGAGAGAAAGGTGCATTAAAAAGGTTTTCCAATTTACGCGATAGCATCGAAGAACACTCTTTCAATACCAGTACTGATATGCCATCCGGTCCCGGTAACTTGTTTACATTAAACGCTGCAAGTATCCTCTTAACTGCACGAGCTCGAAAGAATATCTTCGGCATAGTATGAGGAACTCTTCCAAGTTCAGGCAGCGGCTGATGGCTTTCCGGCAAGAAAGAATTACTTGCGAATTGTTTAGCTAAAAGCAGGGTCAGTGAATATTAGGTTATCCTTTATAAGAGTTGGAATGGAAGAACTAGAATTGTCCTCTACTCTTTTAACGAATGAACAGAAGGTCTTATTGTCCCGAGGAGCAGAAAGACCTTTAGTTCTAAAATGCTGTTCTTAGAGAAACTTTTCGTATCATACAATTTTGACCTGTTTGGCACTCGCCTGTTTGCATAGGAGATCAGTGTGAGTTCTATCATAAGTAGTAGAATCGGTTTCAAGAAGGCGGAGAGAGTGTTCAGGAAAAATCATAGATTGACAATTATACATAGATCTTGCTGATACTGCTGACATACAAAGGGATCAGGTGAACCATTTTAAAAGATATTTTGGGCCTTTAAATCTTCCGAACTTGATTGGTTCCAAAAAGGAAAAATTTCTTTGAAAAAGAACGTTACACTTATACCTCTGGAACAATGGTTTCCACATCGTTACGGGTGACGAGACTTGGATCTGTGTATGTCTGGGACACCGAAACAATCAACTAGTCAAGCGAATATCGTACTAAAGTTGCAGCAGGACTAAAAAGATCATGCCAAGTGGTTTCAAATATCGAGGTTATTTTTACAGTTTTCTTCGATTATCGTGGTGTGATGTATTACGACTTCCTTCCGCCGCGGCGCGCCGGTCCAAAATCTTATTAATAAATATTATCTGAGTGTAATGCGTCATTTACGTGAAGCTAGTTAGAACCGTGAGACTTCTGAAATGGCCTTCAAAGACGAAAGCCATTCCGAAAATCGACTTTAACAACTGTTTCGAAGATTGGAAAAAACTTTAAGAATAACGATTTGTTATTTTATATCAACAGCCACTTTTTCATTTGAACACGTAGTATATCGCTCACCTTTTTTTACGTCCAATTGTCTCAGGCTTTGATAGTTCGTGGGTTACAATTGCTTCTCTGAACAACTTCAGAATTTGTATTCACATTTATCCTTTATATTTCGGTTACTGATTCTTGGTTCGATATATAGCTGCCAGTTACTAACTATTAGAATTCTAATTGAGTATAAATAGCTTCTGTTTTATCATTGGAATATCTTTTAATAATTACTTATGTATCGAGATTAATAATACATTTCAATGTATTGACTTTATTAAATTCTTGGTAATTGGAAGGGCACGAATCAATGAATTAAGAATATAGAAAGTGTTCTCTTTAAGAACAATTCTCTTACTGAGGATTCAGTTTTCTTGGCATTTTCTTATGAAAAACGCATCCTAACTTATACTCAGCAAACAAAGAGCATCCAAAGAAGTGAACTATATGTCATCCTTGAATCTGGATGTTGTCAATATCCGGACCAGAACCAAGGTTCAGAAAATACACACATGAAACACACAATGTTCTGTTCTAAAGTAGCCAACACATATTTTTATTTTCATTTGAATTATGTGTGTTTCTAAATTTTGTACGGTGCCCAACACAATCATGACTGTGTTTCGTTTTAATATTTCGTTACCTACGCAAACATTTTTCTATCACGTATTTTTTATTTCGAACACACATAAACAACACAGATTCGAGTGTAACTTTATTTTAAGTGGCTAATATCAAGAATAAAAAAAATAAATATTACAAAAAATATAAGAAAACTGGATTTCTTGTTGATCATGGAAAATACTCCATTTGTCATGCCGAATATAATACTCTGAATAATTCATGTTAATTAAACTATTTGAACAAAATTAAAAATAATTTTAAACGAAATCCGAAGTCATTCTACAAATTTGTTAACTCTAAGAGAAAAACTAAGGGCTATCCTGCTGTTATGAAATTTCTACATAATGAATCCTGTGATAATACTATTGTATGCAATTTATTTGCTGACTTCTTCTCTACTACTTACTCCGATGCAACTTTTGATGATTCTAATATCTGCTCATATTCGCTGACTGCTACTCAAATTATATCCATTCCTTCTTTTGCTATATCTGTTGTTTCTAATGAAGTGAAAAAACTTAAATTTTCCTGTAACAGTGGTCCAGATAAAATTCCGTCCTGTATTTTAATAAAATGTGCTGATGTTTTAGCTGTACCATTAACACTCATGTTTAATACCTCAATTAAATACGGTTATTTTCCCATTATGTGGAAGGATTCATTCATTATTCCGCTATTCAAATCTGGCTGATATTACTAATTATCGTGGAATTGCTAAATTAAGTATTATAAAATTTGTGAAAAAATTATAACGGATTATCTATGTCATCAAGTAAATACGTTAATTTCTTCCTCCCAACATGGTTTCCAAAAAAGATGTTCAACCTCTACAAATCTATTACAATTTACTACAATTGTCAACCGTGGTTTTCTTGAACGCAAACAAACAGATGCAATTTATACTGACTTCAGCAAGGCTTTTGATAAAGTCAATCATAAGCTTCTTCTTAAGAAATTACATATGATGGGATTTTCAAATCTTTGCGCAAAGTGGATGTATTCTTATTTAACCAATAGAACACAAAAAGTATGTTTTAAAAATGTTACTTCAAAGCCGATAGATGTAATGTCGGGAGTACCACAAGGCAGCCATCTTGGACCGCTTCTATTTTCTTTGTTTATAAACGATCTTCCGAATGTTATTCGTTTTTCAAACATCTTGATGTATGCCGATGATGTCAAAATTTTCTTCTGTTATAATCAACACTCTGATCATGTTTTTCTCAAAAATGATTTGAATTCATTTTATTCTTGGTGTAATTTAAATTTAATGGAGCTAAACCTTAAAAAGTGTAAACATATGCATTTCGTCAGAAAGAGGCCGATATCTGTCAACTATGTGCTGGGTGATTATTGTCTCGATAAAGTAGATAACTTTATAGATCTTGGTGTTTTATTGGCTCATAAACTGACCTTTATTCCTCATATAACAATTACTGTCAACAAAGCCAGAGGTGTACTTGGTTTTATAAAACGTTGGGCTAAAGAGTTTAATGATGCCTATGTCACCAAAACTTTATATACGTCAGTTGTGAGACCTATCCTGGAATATGCTTCTATAATTTGGGACCCAATCTACCAAATTCATGCCGAAAGTCTGGAATCTGTGCAGAAACAATTCCTTTTGTTTTGTCTTCGGAGTTTAAACTTCAATCCAAGTAATCTTCCGTCCTATACCAGCAGACTTGCCCTTATTAAGCTACCAACATTAAAATGCCGGAGAACTATGGTAAATGTTTTATTTCTTCTTAATATAATTAATGGTGATGTTTGTTCTGGTTTCCTGATTAACAATATATCATTAAACATTCCTCAACGACCAACACGTTACTTCTCACCTATATCTGTACAGTTCTATAGAGCTAATTATGCAAATGCAGACCCTTTCAGGAGAATGTGTATTCTATTTAATGAACTTTATAGATTTATTGATTTCTCATTAAATACTAATCTAATTAAAAGTAAAATAATGTGCTTTCTAAATTCATGAATATCTATGTACTAAAATTAATTTTAAAATGTTTTTCATTGTAAATAGACTGTAAGGATTAATTCCATAGACCAATATACGAATAAATAAATAAATAAATCATTTTGAATACTCTAAAATTTCTAATTGAATTGGAAGTTTCGAAGTTGCTTAAAATCACATCCAAAGAAGTTGTCCTTTGGAAGCTGTACACATGTGATTCCTTTAGAATAACCCCTTTTTTTTACTGGATTACTAAACCACGAAAATGGCTCCATATTTGGCAAAATTTGCTCTGTATTTTCCTATCATCTTTTCGCTTAAAAAAAAAAAATGGGGAAACGTTTGAACGTGCGAAGTTTAGAAACACAAATTACTTACCACTACAAGTCGCTAAGCATATGAAAGCGATTCATAATGACTGTCAAACTTTTATATTTCGGACAAAAAGACCATCTATAGAAAACAGTTTGATTACGTTATTACCTTCTCGGCATAGCTGGTATACCCAAAGCAGCATCAGCTCCCAAACCCAAATTACCAGCTCCCACAGTACCATTTGCTTCGTCATCATAACTATGTTGTCTAGCCACTCGTGAACCTCGTCTCGAAGCCATGCGCGATAGTGGTGGTCCAAAAGTTAATTCCTCTTGACGCGGTGGACTGCTGGAACGGCTTGGTGCAATACTTTGGCCACCCATACGCCAATCCATATCACCACCCGGTGTTTTATTGCCTTTCAATTGCTGAATAAATATAAAACAACAATATTTATTTTTTAAAACCATTTTCTCACTATTAAAACATTACAGTATTCTTTATATTTCTTTGCAATTACTTTAAGCAACCTACCCGTTCAAGTTCTTTTAGTGACGCAGGTGATACATCGGAATGTCGTCTTAGTTCAGGAGTACGTGGTGGTGCCAATGCTACGCTGCCATTGGTGGGCGCCAATGTTTGTGTACTCGAGCCCAGTTTGGCATCGGAATGACGTCGTTGCAATGCCTCCATTACTGGTACGTCTAGGCTTGAGTCTGTGGAATTTTGTGGTATACACACACGTGAAGCCATTTTTCGTCGACACACACTACAACGCCACATATTCTAGGAAATGATGAAAATAAAAGAACAATGGAATAATTATAGACAATAACATTCTCCACATGTAGGCATAAATCATTGAAGCTGTGTGGGTATTAACGAATATTTTCATATTGTATAGTGAGGCCAAGGAGACAAGATTTACTTGTTATATATAAAAATATCATCTACACAAAAGTATATCGAAACACGGTATGTGTTTCAGAAGCCAAGAGACAGTTATATGTTTCCTTGCATTCACATATTAAAGATTTTCGAAAATAAAATTTCACTACTGTGCTAAAGTTGTGCATATAATTTAATATAATTTTCTATAGAAAAGATTTGGCCTCGATATATAAAAAAAGTTTTAACAACAGCTCAGATAATGTTTATAATTAAATGCTCAGTTTATTTTACAAAGCCTGATAGAATATTTGTTTTACAGATGTAGCTTTATTTGACTAGAAATTTTCCCTAAAAACTTGAATTTCTTTAACTCGATTGGTTTTTTATACCCTATACCACTATGTGGTTTGGGTATAATGACTTTGTGCTGCTGTTTGTAACAACCAAAAATATTTGACCTACACCCATCTTTAATTATACCGATCGAATCAGAATCACTATCTGATTCGATTTAACGATGTCCGTCCGTCCGTCCGTCCGTCCGTCTGTGTGTCCATGTAAAGCTTGTAATCACACTGCAGGTCGCAATTATGAATATATTTTAATGAAATTTGGTATTTGATCTTCTATCGGCCATGGGATGAAATTGGTGAGAATCGGTCCATGTTCAGACCTAGCCTAGATCCAAATTATCATACAAAGCTTAGTCAAATTGGGTTTGTATGTATATATTACATCCATTAATCAGTAGTCCAAAAATAATCCCTATTGGACAACTCTTAGTCATAGTCCCCATATAGAGCTGCTTCCCGATCTTCATTAAATCTATCAAAAAAGAAAAATATTGCACTGATTCTTCTCAAATTTTGTTTGTATATATTTTTGCAAAATACAAGAGACCTTACCAAACATGGTCAGGATCGGTCCATTTCTGGGCCTAGTCCCCATATAGATATAGCATCCGATATGAAATTTTTCATATCTGCAGCCAAAAAAAATAAGAAAAATCCCACTCAAATTTGGTTTATGCTTATTTTCTATATCCAGTTAGTTGGGTCTGAGAGATAGGGTCTCTAAACGTATGGTATAGGGTATCATATAGTCGTTCTACACCGACTATAATTTTCTTACTTGTTTTTTTTTGCCATCGAATATGTACAAGTTCACATCGGATGCTATGTTTATATAGGGACTAGGTCGAAAAATGGACCGATCCTGATCATATTTCGTAAGGTCACTTATTTTTTGCAAAAATATATGAATACCAATTTTGATAAAAATCTATGCAATATTTTTGTTTTTTGATGGATTTAAATGAAGATCGGGGAACAGCTTTATATGGGGGCTATGACTAAGAATTGTCTTATAGAGTTTATTTTTGGACTATTAATTAATGGGAGTAATTAGCAAATACAAACCCAATTTGACCGAGATCTATATGATAATTTGAAGATTATGACAATTTAAGTCGATTTCATAGGGGTCATATGTATGGGGACTAGGTCTGAATATGCGTCGATTTTAACCAATTTCAATATCGTTTATGCCATGGCTGACGGAAGCTTATATGCTAAATTTCATCAAAATATATTCATATTTGCGACCTGTAGTTTGATTACAAAGTTTACATGGATACACAGACGGACGGACGGACGGACATCGCTAAATTGACTTAGAAAGCGATTCTGAGTCGGTCGGTATAATAAAAGATGGGTCTAGATCAAATATTTTTGGTAGTTACAAAAATCAGCACAGGGCATAAAAACCAAGGTTCAGAAATTACACACATGAAACAGACAATGTTCTGTTCTAAATCAGCCAACAAATATTTTTATTTTCATATTAATTATGTGTGTTTCTAAATTTTGTACGGTGCCAAACATATCATGACTGTGTTTCGTTTTAATATTTCGTTTTCTACACGAACATTTTTCTATCACGTATTTTTTGTTTCGAACACACATAAACCACACAGATTCGTATGTATCTTTATTTTAAGTTCGTGTACCGGTTAGTGGACAGCGAAAAATATAACATGAACAATAAACAGGTTCGAGTTCAGTTATATTTTAAGTTCGTGTTCTGACTCATGTACTGCGAAAAATTAAAACATGAATTCGCGATCTGATACACCCCGATAAAAACGACGACAATTGTTTCAACCGAATTTATTCAAATTTTAGTGACCCTTTTTTAATGACTTACGTTGAAATTGTTTATTTTCAAATTTTATTGACCCTTTTTTATGATTTACGTTGAAATTGTTTACAATTGTTTTTATTGACTGGTTTTCATTTTAATAAAAAACTTAAAACACCCTATTTAGCATCATAAAAGTTGCACTTGTTGGTTGTTAGGTTTTTTTTTACATTACCCACCCCCTATTTTCACAAACAATTAGTGTCAATAGAATTAATTGTGAAATTATATTGACCATTATTTATGATGTACTAAACAATTGTTTTTTTTTTCCAATTTAGCATCATAAAAATTACACTTGTGTTACTTTCTTCAGAAAAGAATTTTAGGAAGCCTATTACAAAAAAATTTACAACCTTTTTCTATTGTTTCGGTTTTTTGCGATGTTTTGCATACATTAGCACAAATCCCTCTCTGTTATTTTGCCAACCAATGAGTGTCAATAAAAATAATATATGAAATCCTTTTTTAAGTTAAGCCCTCATGGTTTTTTTTTTAAATTTCATTGGTACTTTTTTATGATTTTCGTTGCAATTGTTTACAATTACTTTTTTTTCGTAATTTTCATTTCATTTCGTAGACGACAAACCCACTTTTGCGGCATAAAAGACACACTTGTTGGTTGTTAGGATCTTTTGCAAAAAAATTTTTTTTTTGTAACAAATAACTTCAGACACAAACACAATTTTGGATCATAAAAAACACTTGCTGGTTGTTAGGATGTTTTGCATTCATTAACACGATCACCCACCCTTAGCGAACCAATTAGTGTTAATGCACAATCCTTTTCTCAGTGATTTTTTGTAAACAATTGTAGACAATTTTAAAGTAAATAATAAAAAAGGGTCAATAAAATTTGAAAATATTTGAAAATTGTAAACAGTTTCAACTTAAGTCATAAAAAGGGCCAATAAAATTTGAATAAATTCGGTTGAAACAATTGTTGTCGATTTTTATCGGGGAATTGATGTTTTACTTTTTCTCAGTACACGAGCCAGAACATGAACTTAAAACATAACTGAGCTCGAACCTGTTTGTTGTTCATGTTCTGTTTTTTCGAACCTGTTTATAGTTCATGTTCTGTTTTTCACTGTACACGAGCTAGAACACGAACTTAAAATACAACTGAACTCGAACCTGTTTATTATTCATGTTATGTTTTTTCGCTGTACACGTACCAGAACACGAACTTAAAATAAAGCTACACACGAATCTGTCTGGTTTATGTGTGTTCGAAACAAAAAATACGTGATAGAAAAATGTTCGTGTGTATAACGAAAAATTAAAACGATATACATTCATGATATGTTCGGCACCGTACAAAATTTAAAAACACACATAATTGATATGAAATTAAAAATATGTGTTTGTTGGTCTGAGCTATGTTTGTTTACATATATGTACGAGTTTTTTATTCAGTGTGTTTTTTTCTGAACTCTGATAAAAACACTGATTAATTTGATTAAAAAAACTAAATAGTGTTTTCATATATTTTTCTTTTCTTGTAATTGTGTGCAAACATTTTTCCAATCTTGAATTCTATTCGTTGGATATTCAATATTTTTAATTGTTTTATTTTACCAATTCCGAAAGAACATACATATATTCTGTAAATGTATTTTCGAGGTGTCTTAGGAATTATTATTAATACTAGCAGATTCCAGCGCCCGAAATTCGAGTTCACTTTCTATGCAAATTTATTTCTCAACTTAGCCAATTCACAAACCAACACCTTTTTGGTTTATTATTATTGTGAATGGAGATAAAAAACTCATTAACAGACACATTAACAAATTTAATAAACACACACATAGCATATGTATAATTTTATGTATGTGATAGTAGCAACTTTAAATGCAATTTAGTCAAAATAAAGGAAAAAAATTTAAAAATCTGTAAATCTGTAAGACGGCTAAAAAGAAATACCTTTAAAATAGTATACGCTTGGTCAAAATCTGGAGAAAACGGTAGAACAAAATATCGGTAACAAGTAATCGTCAAGCCTATTAATATTATAGATTTTTGTTGCTTCTACCCAATAGCACTATGTGGTGAGGGTATAATGAGTTTGTGCTGATGTTTGAAACTACCACAAATGTTTTACCTAGACCCTCCGTCTATTACGCGATCAACCCTTAATCACTTTCTGAGTCCATTTATCAATGTCCGTCCATCTGTGTGTCTGTCCGTCCGTCTGTTTGTGCTTGTAAACCTTGTAATCTGTAGTTTGAATATGTTTTCATGAAATTTAATAAAGTAGCTTTTATTGACCATTGGATGAACGCTATTGAAGTTGGTGCAAATCCGTACATGTTCCGACCTACCACTCATAAAATATAAGCCCTATCGCACCGACTAAAATTGTCATATAATTAATTTGCTGTATATTCACTAGCCAGTAGTCCAAAGACAAACTCTGTAAGATTATTTTTAATCATGGTCCCCATATAGTGCTGATCCCTGACCTTAGCTTAAGTCTATAAAAAAACAAAAATATTCCATAAATATTTTCAAATTTGATTTATATACATTAGGGTGGCCCCTCATTATATGGAGGGAAAAAAGTTTTAGAATTTAAAGGCCCACCCCTAGAAATATGCGAATAGCACAAAAACTGAGAAATACAAAGTTTTGGGTCCATCAAAAAAAATTTAGAAGTGCCTCAACGCGACTGAAAATTTCAAGTGTATTTATATGGGGACAATATGACGTTTTTTTTTCCAGATTTTACGAAAATTCTGTTCTATAGTTCAATTTCTTCGACAGTTTGTTATATGAGTCGATTTCTCTAGTAAATAATCTATATAAATTCAAAATCGAATAAAAACTCGCTAAGAAGTAACAAATGCCCCAGACTACTTTTGTGCCAAAAAACTCTAGGTCATGATATGTGATGAACATTTTTTTAACTTTAGCAAATTGATTAAAGCCATAATATTTTGGTCTCTATACCTATAAATACTCAGATATGAAGTATTGTTATATTACCACGTTGTTAACCTATTGCGGAATGAGACCAAATATGGAAAATTTTTTTTGATAAAATTCTGAAAACTCCTTTTTTAAGATTTAAAAAATTTTCTTAAACAAAATTTAACAAAATAGATCTAGCACTTTAAAGTTTTATTAAATGTATATTAGGGATTAACTTTGTGAATTTTTAAGTAAATTCCTCTACCAGAATTTTTTTTTGCGGATTTCGAGAAAAATGAGTTTTTTGTGAAATATTCAGTAAAAGTATTCTTTCCAAATTCTTTCTATCAACAATTTATCAGTTTTCTACTTTCAAATGTTATATCTATAATACTAGCTGAACCCGGTGTGCTTCGCTAAACGTCATCGTTATAAATAAAATAAAATAATAAAAACTATTTATACATTAACAAAATATTATTTATTTAGAATTAATTATTGCACTAACAACTTTATATAGTCAATGGCTTAATAGAAGTTATTATGGATTTTAATTTTTCTAAAAAGGGCGTCGTCAGTTTTCTTGTAGTACTATTTCTATTAATTTCAATACGATATATACCAAATATCATCGCCGTAGGTTAAAAAATGGCCGAGATATGACGATGTTAAATTTTGGGTTATATAGGCGGAACCACGCCCCTTTGCCCACTAACAACTTTATATAGTTAAGGACTTATTATTTCGCAAAAATATCCTTTTGTGAAAATTTCATGACGCTCCTTCCAGTAGTTTAGAAAATATTACGATTTTTTATTTTTCTAAAAAGGGGCGTGGACCCGCCCACTTTTCTTCTGGTATGTATTTCTATTCAAGCCAATACCATATGTACCAAATATGACAACTGTAGGTCAAAAAATTCCCGAGATATGACGATTTCAAAATTTGGGTTATATGGGCGTGGCACCGTCCCTTTGTGAAATCTAAAATTTTTATAGCCTATTATTCCTTCCAGAGTCACAGTAACACGCTGTGAAAATTTCAGGAAGATCGGTTCAGGGGTTTGACCTCCTATAAAACACAAACAAACACACATTCATTTTTATATATTAAATACCATATTGAAAGCAGATTAATTATAATTTAAGGTAAAATGGGGCGAAAAAGGGGGATTTGGTAATACAAAAATGTATGGCTACCTTACCTGTAGATAAAAAGTGTATAAATCTTTAGGTAAATACATATTACAAAAAAAGCATTTTGTATAGCAAACATTGTTTGTGGTATAAGTAAGTATCTGAATTAAAAAAAAGGGGGTGAAGTGGGCGTGGTTCATAGTTATATGGCGACGCTAACAGTATTAAGAGCAATATACTACCAAATAAAAAAAAAATTTGTTGGAAGGAACAAATTTGTACAGAGAACAAAAAGTTTAAAACTTTCAAAAAAAATTTGGCGTGAAAAGGGGCGAGATAGGGGCCGTAGCGTAAGATATGTTTATTTCTACCTCGCCTGGAGTATAATGTGTATACAATTTGAAGTGAATCAGTTAACAACTATATGGGAGCAATTACATAATTTTAAAAAAGTGGGCGTAAAAGTAGGCGTGGTCGAAAAAGTACCCTATTAATCATGCCAGAGTCCCAGTTAAATGCTGTGAATATTTCAAGAAGATCGGTCCAGATGTTTGATCTCCTATAAGGTACAAACAAACAAATAAACAAACACACATTCCATTTTATATACATATATAGAGTAATAGGCTGGGCGATTTCTTGTGGCCGATGTTTTGTTCTACCCTTTTATCCCGATATTGACCAAACATATATTATTTGAAAGGTATTTCTTTTTAGCCGTTTTGCAGATTTACAGATTTTTAAATTTTTTCCTTCATTTTGAGTAAATTGCATTTAAAGTTACTACTAATACATACATAAAAAAAACATATGCTATGTGTGTTTTATTAAATTTGCTAAAGTGTTTATTAATGGGTTTATCTTCATTCACAATAACAATTAACCATAAAGGTGTTTGTGAATTGAAAAATAAAGCCGCCTAGGAATTGCACTCGAATTTCGAGCGCTGGAATCTACTAGTTTTATCTTAACAGCGTAGGGTTTCGGAAAAAAAATTATATGACCCCATTAACCCTTTTGAATTGGTGTCACATATGACCCCAAGATAATAAAAGACAATTTATTCAAAAAATTAAAATATTTGTAAGTGCTTTTGAATTTTTATATGCGACGCTTAGAATACAATAACAATAACAATACAATAATGTGCAAGTCTTCCATGCTAAAAATTTGGAATAAATCGAACAACGTTAACCCATTTCTTGCCGAGGCCAAACTTTGCATATTTAAAAATTAACCGTTCTAGTAAACTAGATGAAACCCTGACTATGGTTTGGGAAATAAAATTGTGCTATATTTTAGCGATATCGACACATATAACAACTTGTCGAAAAAATTAAACTATAGAACGGAATTTTTGTAAAATCTGATAAAAGGACATATTTTTCCCATATCAAACACTTGGAATTTTCAATTGGAGAAATTTTTTTTGATTGGCCCAAAACTTTGTAGTTTTGAGTTTTTTTTTTGCTATTCGCATATTTGTAGGGGATAGGACCGAGAGTTTGAATACTGTCTTTATTAAGGGCCACCTTAATATACATGCATATGTATTTGAGAAAAGTAAGTGACTTTACTAAATATGGTCATGACCGGTCCATTGTTTGACCTAGTCCCCATATAAAAATAATATCAAACTATCAGATTCCAGCCCTCGAAATTCGAGCGCAAATTCTAGGAAATTTTATGTTTGCATTAAATAAAGACCCTAAAGGTATGCTAATCAATTATAACCAATTCACAAATCAACACAAAAAACAAACTCATTTTTATTACAAACACATTAAAAAATTTAATAAACACACACATAGCATTGTATAATTTTATGTATGTGTTAGTAGCAACTTTAAATGCAATTTACTCAAAACAAAGGAAAAAATTTAAAAATCTGTAAATCTGCAAAACGACTAAAAAGAAATACCTTTCAAATAATATACGATTGGTCAAAATCGGGGTAAAATCGTAGAACAAAACATCGGTCACAAGAAATCGCCTAGCCTATTAATATTATAGATATGATATTTTTCATATCTGCACGCCAAAAATTTTTAACAAGTGCATGATATAGGTAATTGTATAATCGGCCTAGATCGACTATACTTTTTATACCCTATACCACTATGTGGTCAGTGTACAATGTCTTTGTGTTGATGTTTGTAACTACAAAAAGTATTTTAACTCGACCCCTCTTTTCTTATACCGATCAACTCAAAATCACTTTCTGAGTCGATTTAGCAATTTTCGTCCATACGTCTGTCCGTCCGTCCGTCTGTGTGCCCATGTAAACATTATAATCAAAGTAGTCAAACTACAGGTCGCAAATATCAATATATTTTGATTAAATTCAGTATATAAGCCTCGATCGGCTATAGAATGAATGCCATTGAAATTGGTGAAAATCGGTTTATGTTCAGACCTTGTCCCCATACAAATGACCCATATGAGATCGACTTAAATTGCCATAATATCGAAATTATCATATAGATAAATGGCTGTAATAAGCCATTTATCGGTAGTCCAAAAATAAATCCTGTATGACAATTCTTAATCAGAAGTTGATGCCCGATCTTCACTTAAATGTATCAAAAAACAAAAATATAATACAGATTTTTCTCAAATTTGGTTTTTGTATGCTCTTGCAAAAAATAAGGGACCGTACCAAATATGGTCTGGATCGGTCCATTTTTTGACCTAGGCTCCATATAAATATTGCATCCGATATGAAGTTTTTCAGATCTCCAGCAAAAAATTAGTTACAGTGCGTCTCGTATTGGGTGTATGCTTATTTTCTCTATATAATTTGTTGGACCTGAGATCCCCCGTCTTTAGATGCATGGCATAGGGCATCGTTAGTTGGTCTAGACCTACTATAATTTTCTTCACTTCAAATAAAATATGATACAGAGGAGACAAATCTAATGAATCAAAATCTTAAAAATTTAATTTCATAAAATTAAATTTTTTTTGATACTCGTATTAAAAAAAAAACTGTGAATCCGATCACAGGGGGGATGTGTAAACATCTATTTACACATCAATTAAAATCAAACAGTAAGCGCCATCTATGTATAGCAAGCAACTGCTATAGTTGTTATACTTGATGTTTGCAGTTGTGTGCTATACATTCATGGCGCTTTCTGTTGGTTGTTGAATCAGCTAAATAAATTTAAATCATAATCTTTGCACCAATGCACTTACATATACCGCACACCGATTTTCCCTTACGCTGT
Source organism: Cordilura impudica (assembly GCA_963682025.1). Lineage (NCBI taxonomy): Eukaryota > Metazoa > Arthropoda > Insecta > Diptera > Scathophagidae > Cordilura > Cordilura impudica. The sequence continues at coordinate 81,368,287 of OY821519.1, read as the reverse complement.
TTTTTTGATTGTATGGTGAAATAGTTTTTTACCCCCCTGAGCGCATAGATGTTTACACATAAAAAAAACCGGATGCATAAAATTTTTTATAGGTTTCGAAAAAAAATTTTCAAAAAGAAAGAATTGGCTACGATTTTTTTTTGTCGTAAAACGTCGCATGGATTTTTATACCATACACCAATATGTGGTCAGAATATAATGAGTTAGTGTGGATGTTAGTAACTACGATTCGACGATGACCGACTATTTGTTTATTTGACTTTTTGTCAGTCTGCAAATGAAAATATATTATGATTAACCATAAAACGATTGCCATTGATTATATTGAAAATCGGTTCATTTACAGACCTAGCTTCCATATAAATGTCTACTAAGGGATCGACTAAAATTCTCCTGAATTCCAGATTATCATTCGGTTTATGTTTTTTATGTACATTTATAATACAAAAACTATAGTTGCAACTAGTTATTTCAATATCGATAATAGATAAACTGATTAATTAAATAAAATCATATTTTAAAATTAAAAATATTTTTTGGCTATCACTAGTTCGAACTATGACCCCTTTGCGTGTAATCGGTCTAAAGCAACTATAACTTTCGTACTTGTTTCCTGTACTTGTTCTAATTTGTGGGGTTTTTTAATGTTTCAAACTCATTTATATTACTTTTGGGAGTGAGGTTGTTATATGAGCCAAATTTAAATGAGTGCAGCTTAAATTTTTTTCTATTTAAATCAGCTTATTTACAATTGGAAACCATTAGCAAATGAACAGCAGACTGTTGTCAGCAATTATAAGTACTTAAACAGTTGCACCGGCAAATGATCGTGCACTTGGGGAAAAAGAATATATTTTTATTTTACTTGTATGATAAAAATGCTTAATTATATAAACCAGCATAACCCAGCACCCTAAATTCGAGTGCAAACTCTATGAAATTTTATTTTTTTCTAAAATATTTTTCTTTCAATATTTTTTTAATCTATATATATATGAAAAATTTATGATAATAAATAATTTTATAAGAGCATAAACTAGGGCGTGTGATATATAATTATAATGAAATTAGGTGAATTGTGAATTAGCTAAAATGGATTAGCATACTTTTAGGCACTTGTAAAATTATTTATTAGTAATATTTTATTTTATATAGTTTGATATATTTTTAACACATATTATACATAAATTTTAAAATTCTGCACTTCTCCTCCATATGAACTATAACTATGCCAATTTTCACACTCCTCCTTGTCCACATTATGCTTAAATAGGGATGCAAAATCACTCTCTGATGTATTTAAATTTAATTGTCAGTAATTGATTGACGTCTCTTTGTTTATATTCATAACTAATTTTTTATATAAAAAAGTTATTATTAGAGAAAGGTTTTGAATAGGAACAATTTGGCGTCAATCAAGTGATTTGACATTAAAATCTAAAAAAAAGTAGAAAATGAAGTTAATCTATTTAGAAATTGAACCATTCATATACTATTCTGTGCTAAGAGCTGATATTTTGTTACTATACAGATCGATAGATAATCAATTCATTTAGCTCAATCGATCTATGTAATCCTTGTAGGGAATCTAAAAGTCTGTAATTTATAATATATGATTATTGCAATTGGTGGACACCGTTGCATGTTATAGCCTCTTTAAATTGAATAAGAGGACCCAAGGAGCATTATAATAACTTACATCTAATATCCAAATAAAACATTCTTCCCATATTCACTTAAATCTGACCAAATACATAGAATTAGGTCAAAATCATAGAATCAGTAGGTTAAATTTTTTTTTTTTTTTGTATAAATTATGCCCGCCAAGAAAAATTGTTTAGCAAGTGTTACATTTGCTGTTCTATAAATAATGGTAACTAAATACTGGAGTTACTGTTAAAGTGACTAATTGTGAGTGTGGTGAGTGGTGTGGTAAAAACAAAGCGTGCAAATAAATATTTACCAGTATATGTTTATTTGTTGTTGGGTTTAACCTGTGTAGCGAGTAATGCAAAGAAAACAAAAAATACGTGTTGTAAGCAGAAAATCTAAGGTTTTAATTTTATTGCAAACAACAAAGTACTGAGTATTGCCCAAATAACCATAAACGGTCATGACAATGGTCAAACAGTTGTGGGCTTAAAATGTTTTTTATATTATTTCTTCCATTTAAGTATGAAGTTACATAGATCTAAATATGAGCAACTTTTAATTTGTTTTAATGCAAAAAAATATCAATGTAAGCTGCAACTGATGTGCTTTAAAAGGGCAATAAAATAATCAACAATTATTTTTTTTTTGTTTATGATAAAGAATAATTCATGTAAAATTACGGTAGATTTTTAAAAATTTCAAACAGATGAGAAAAAAGGCGTATTTTCATAACTTTTTCTTCATATGTATGTTATAGCAAAACATCTGAAGTATCTTTGAAAAAATTTTCAACTACAAATATTAATAATAAAAAGTTCGCACTTCAAAATATTCGATTGAAATTTTTATTAATATTTTAAACTTCAGGTGTACGGATATTTTTTCTACCAAGTGTTCGTGATGATAGTTGTTCTATTCTAGTGACTGGTAGAAATTGGCTTTTGTCATCATTTGTATATTATATTAAAACTCATACTATTTATAAGGAAATATTACAATAACTTCTTACCGCATCTTCATTTTCTTCTAATTTACTATAACTGGCACAGTCTTCGCACACACGTTGCTGACATTCAAAACATGTCTTATGATAGTCATCTGGTTTAAATGATTTTAAACATACTCGACAGGCACCGGCACGACGACCTGGCTCTGTATTCTGTTTCGAAGAGTTTGAAGTATTTCCACTGGATGACGTTGTTGTTGTTGTTGAAGCTGTCGTATTGTTATTGTTGTTGTTATTTTGATTTGCCATTACATCCTGTTGTTGCTGCTGTTGATAGTTACCATAAGCAGCATCCGTATCTGTCGGTATTAAAGATGGCCGTGGTGACATTTTGTTCACTGCAAATAGTGGAGACAAGAAGAACAGAAATTTCAATATAAAAAGTTATATTGTTTAGAATACGGAATGATGTAAATTAAATTAAGGTTATTTTTGTGCCAGAACTGTTGTATACAATTAAGACGCAGGCAGTTTACAACAGGAGAATCGAAGAATTAAAGTTAGTTGAACTCTGGCTTGCAAAATATAAATAAAGATTTTGTACAAAATTTCTCTGGCATCGCCTTTATGTAAGTTAGAAACTAATTCTGTTCGGCAAAGTACCTATAGAGAAGAATAACGGAGGTAAATTGAATTTCTTTAGTAGCATCTAAAATATGCAGAGTATATTTAGAATTTTGCATTATTACAATAGGGAAATCAGGAAAACTTAATAAAAATGTACTTTCATCGGATATATATATAATTTAATATCTATAAGGAAATTTATATACAAATTTATCAATAACGTCATCCAGATATACTGTGAACGACAGTTGTCTTTTAAGTTTTGCGATACATATGGCAACAACGCAAAACGTACAGTGAGTGACAATTCAATGGACATTTTTAACAAAATAAATTGTTGATGACTTGAACGGCCAATACAAAAAAAAAAAAAAAAAAAAATGGATCAATAAATTGAAAACACTCTATTGATTTGAACATTTGTATGTTTTATTTATTTAGTAAAGAAAAAATCTACAAACATAAAACAAAGTTAGTTTAGTTACACCATTTATAACTCAAGAATGGCTGGGCCGATTTTAAAGATTTTTGACTTGTTGGATTCGTCTTCGCCCCGAATAGCAGAATATAAAAATATTTGAAAAATTCATTGGACGTACCATCTAACATACAAGTTATGTATTCCATATCACGTCTCCCGAGTACTATTGTTACAACTAAGAGTAGCCGTGCTGAAAATGAGAGGGTTCGGGTAAGTAAGGCGTCACCTCCAATACAAAGTGAATTTTCAATATCCTACATCTTGAGCAGTATTTATGGAAGAGTATCGATATCTTGTGATTTATTAAGGTGAGTAGCCCTGGTGAAAATCAGGGCTGAAGTAAACATTTTGATTATCACATATTTGGAATACTAAAATTGGAAGAATTTGCAAATTTGTGTGTCGTCATCTGTTATTCCTATTAGTAGCCAAGCTGTAAATGGATGGGATCGGATTAATATCGGATAGGATTACAGACTTTATTGAATATCATATACCTCGAATATTATAATAGGGAGAGCAAAGCAAATATGTGTGACATCATATGTTACTATAAAAGAAGATGAGGAAGTGAATTTGCGAATTGACTTTCTAAATTCACTTGATTTGCCAGGTCTTCCACCACTTAATTTAATCTTGAAAAATGGATCACCAATTACACTGTGGAACAAATTCAGGTTAGCAAAAGTTATGTCGATTCTGAGAGTGAGGGGTGAAAATAGAGGCTAAATTAGTAGACCCGTATCGCGGCGTTTGTTTATGTTAATTCGATTTTTTTTTTAATCGACCTCCGAACTTTGCAGTCAAATGTCGATTTTCAGCATATTGTTTGTATGGTTTTTTGGCTATAACTCGTCGTCGACTAATTGATATTTTTTCAATCTGTAAAAGCCAAATTATTGCTAGAGACCTGTGCAACAATTAAAATTTTAAAAAAAATTGATTTAGAAAATTTTTGTGGTGCTTATGAAGCAAAATGTTGGAAAAATTAATTTTTTTCATGCTTTTTGAAAATATTTTCCACAAAACTAAGTCCTTTTTGCTTTCTGTTTGATCTATAATATGCTTCTCAGTTTCGTCAATAAATTTCGTTTCAAAAGAAAATGGTCTTAGTCGATAATTTGCGTTAAAAATCCGAAAACCATTAAATAAATAGCGATTTAGGTAGAAGTAATTAAAACAACTTTTTTGTTTTCAACCACCGCACAGGTAGCGATTTTTTTTATTTCGTACAAGCTCACTAATTTCAAAAATGCAGATTCTGTTAAGACTCGAAACTCAGCCGAAGCAGATGTCTTTTAATTTTCGCTCGGTCATGATAAAATTCGCTATTAATTTTTTTGGAACTTATTTCATTTTGTGAGTGATTTAAGTTAAGTGCATCGGTTTCATAAAAATAACAAAAAAAAAAAACATTGTATAATATATATTGTATTAAAAATGTCGGAACCAAATTGTAAAATGGACCATTTTTGTAATGTTTGTGGACGTTTCATAGCAAGCGATGAAAAATGTGGCAATGCGAGTGATTTTTGTTTCGAAGCCTATAAACAATATTTCTCACAAGAGTTTATCACTGACGTAAACTATGCCCCTAAATCAATCTAAATCAATTTTTTAATTGAAATTTTTACAGATTGAAAAAATATCAATTAGTCGACGAGTTATAGCCAAAAAACCATATAAACAATATGCTGAAAATCGGCATTTGACTGCAAAGTTCGAAGGTCGATTAAAAAAAAATTCGAACTAACTTAAACAAACGCCGCGATACGGGTCTTCTAATTTAGCCTCTATTTTCACTCCTCACTCTCAGAATCGACCTAACTTTTGCTAACCTGAATTTGTTCCACAGTGTTATACTGCTCCGAAACCCCCCGATTCGTTATCAAGAAAATATTGGTTAACATTATTTAATCGGCAATTTTCAATGGCATATTCAGAGGAGAGCAATGATTCCCACAGATTCTGCAATTCCATTTAAAGTCTTACAATTCCCAATTCATCTGGCATAGGCAATGGCAAACAACAAATCTCAAGGCCAGTAAATGCAAGTCTGCTGCTTGCATTCGGAAAATTCATCCTGCGGTCATGTTCCATTGCCTTTAGCCTGCTCCAGAGTTGTTATGCCAAACAATTTGTTTGTATATGCCGAAAATGAAGAAACAGAAAGCATTGTCCACATGTTAGGCGAGGAAAGTATTATGTGAAACAACCAGGTTAATGATTTATTTTGTGAATGAGCGTGATTTCAACAGACACATGGACGGACGGACCAACGCACTGTGGACAATATTTTGAGAAATATTTTTTTATGGTTACCGATTTTAAAGTTATGTTATTCATTAGAAAGTAAATACCGGTGAACCTCGGGAGCCAAAAAATTGTCCCTCTATTTCAACTATATCACAGAGAACGGGGTCTTTTGGACTTTCTCAGTACTTTGCTAAAATTAAATTTTTTTTTTGTAAATTTTACTTTTTTTTGTTTTAAAACATTTTAAAGTAAAATAAATTTTATATAATTTTATAACATCCATGCTATTAATGTTAGAAACACAAAGTCACTGAGTGGTATAAAAACTATAATAAAAAATTTTTGAAAAAGGGTCAAATTTCCCGAAAATATCGTACTTAATAGAGCATACCTTCTGCCCATCAAAAGCCATAAAAAAATCTTGCACTATTCTGTAGTCCGAATGCTCCCCTAAACTCCTATACCCCATTACATACCCGCCAGTTTCCACCCGTGTGCACCAGAACAATTTTTCTGACCCAAGGTCAGATATTTTTTTTTCCAAATTTTTGGAAAATGATGAGTTTGCCCTGATGTTTGTAACTACCAAAAACACTAGACTTATACCCATTTTTATTATACGGATTGACTCAACATCTCTCTCTGAGACGATTTAATGATGTCCGTCCGTCCGTCTGTGTGTTATGAATACAAAAGTTGTTCTTACCGATGTAATTTTTTTTTGCGTGAGCTTATTTGTTTTTATACTGACAGAAAAAGGAAACGGTAGAGTTGACACGTGCTGTTATATAATTATAAAAAAGGATTGAGACGTAATGCGCTTAATTGTTAGATTATATTAATGGGTAAAATCTTCTTTATTTTGACAGGCACATTAGATAGGTACATATTTTACAAAAACATTAATAGTCGGAACTACAGTTATATAGTTTGGACACCTGACCAAACGGTAAAAAAATTTTGCAATACACCCTTTTAAGATATATGTCATATGGAAACATATGCCCTCCATAGTTCATAAAATTTTGTAACATGGGAAAAAATTAATTCAAAACAATATGCTTCCAATAGGAGATCTATCTGAAGAAGCGCAAGAAAAAAGGAACAAGGACTACAGATTCTTTCGCAAGCACAACACAAGAAAAATGTCCAAATGTGCACTAATGAAGACCTTATCACTATTTTGTTGTATAATTGAGATCCATATATGTCCAGAATTGGACAAAAATGGAAAACTATTTTTATGGAATTAGACGAAGAAGCTAAACAATTACTTGGAGATGAAAATCAGGGCTATTTAGAAGAAATATTTGCTAAAATTGTTTGATTTAAAGTAGTTTTTCAGTACACTAACAATAAGTTATACTCTTTTTTTATATAGTGAAAAATTTTTCTTGATTTAAAAATTTATGTATATTTGTGATATAGAAATATTTAAAAAAAGCCAGCCATTGGCCCTTGTAAATATTAGGACTAAAAAGTTTGGCATTTTCTGACAAAATTTAACTTACAAAATTTTTAAAAAGTATTAATGTAAAATTAACTGAAAAATCAGCCATTACCTAATAAAAAAAACCTTTTTTAACCTTTTAATACTTCACTTTTGTACTTAAATTCAACTAAAAAAAAAAGAAATTATAGTGGGTCTAGACCGACTATACGATACCCTATACCATGGTTTAGAGACCCTATATCTTCGATCCAACTAATTCGATATATAAAATAAGCATAAACCAAATTTGAGTGGCATTGTTATTAATTTTTTCATACCGGGTGCTATTTTTATATGGGGACTAGGTAAAAAAATGGACAGATCGTGACCATATTTCGTAAAGTCAATTATATTTTGAAAAAATATATACAAACCAAATTTGAAAAAAATCTGTGCAATATTTTTGTTTTTGATAGATTTAAGTGAAGATCGGGAAGCAGCTCTATATGGGGCCTATGACTAAGAATTGTCGTATAGGTATTAGTTTTGGACTACTGATTGATGGATATAATAAACACATACAAACTTAATTTGACTGAAATCTATAAGATAATTTGGATCTTATGGCAATTTTTGTCGATTTCACTGGGGTCATTTGTATGGGGACTAGGTCTGAACATGGACCAAATTTCACCAATTTCAATAGCCTTCATCCTATGGCCGGTGGAAGCTTACATATATATCAAATTTCATCAAAATATATTCATATTTGCGAACTGTAGTTTGATTACAAAGTTAACATGGACACACAGACGAACGGACGGACAGACGGAGGGACGGACTTCGCTAAATCGACTTAGAAAGTAATTCTGACGCGATCGGTATTATAAAAGATGGGTCTTGGTGAAATATTTTCGGTAGTTAAAAATTGCAGCACAAAGTCATTATACCCAAACCACGTGGTGGTATAGGGTATAATGAAAATGTATTTTAAACCCTCCATAACTTTTTATACCCTATACCACTATGTGGTTTGGGTATAACGACTTTGTGCTGCTGTTTGTAACTACCAAAAATATTTGACCTAGACCGTCCGTCCGTCTGTGTGTCCATGTAAACCTTGTAATCAAACTACAGGTCGCAAATATGATGAAATTCGGTAAATAAGCTTATATCGGCCAAAGGATGAACGCTATTGAAATTGGTGAAAGTCGGTCCATGTTCATACCTAGTCCCATACAAATGACCCCTATGAAATCGACATAAATTACCATAACATCCATTTTTATCATATAGATCTTAGTAAAATTGGGTTTGTATGTGTTTATTGTATCCGTTAAGCAGTAGTTCAAAAATAATCCCTATTGGACAATTCTTAGTCCTAGGTCCCATATAGCGCTGCTTCCCGATCTTCACTTAAATCTATAAAAAAAACAAAATTATTGCACAAATTTTTCTCAAATTCGGTTTGTATATATTTTTTCAAAATATAAGTGACTTTACCAAATATGGTCAGGATCGGTCCCGTTATGAACTTTTTCATATCTGCAGCCAAATAAATTAATAACAATGCCACCCAAATTTGTTTTTTGCTTATTTTCTATATCCAGTTAGTTGGACCGAAGAGATAGGGTTTCTCAACCATGATATAGGGTATCGTATGGTCCGCCTAGACCGACTATAATTTTCTTACTTGTTTTTATTATCGGTCGATATTTATGTTTTATAAAAATTAAAGGCTAAAGTCCCACCTCCAAATTATTAAAAAATCCGCATATAAAAATCCAATCCAATCAAATGTTATGGATTTTTGACCGCCTTGTCGTGAAATGGTCCATTGTGCGGAATATATAATATATTAGGAATATATATAATTTATTGGGTCGCAAATTTATTTTTCGATGTGTTGTTTTTAAAGTCCGATAGAACTTGAAATTTTAAAAGAAAACACAAAAAATTTAATTTTAATCAAAGAAATTTTTTTATTCGAAGGACCAATATAAGGCTTCAACATTTGAAAATGATTTCGGTAGACGGCCATTGCCGTTGTTCTCGACCAAGCGCATTCCGAACGTATAATTGTGGGCTGCTTTTTCGAGTATTGCTGAAAATTATAATTCGAGTATGGAGTATTGCGTTAAATCGATGCTCCTCTACGCCTATGAACATTGGAACTCAACACCAAGCGACTTAAACGCGATCCAAGTGTTCGTTAACCGCTGTCTTCGTAGGATCCTAAAAATATTTTGGCCTAATACCATAGCCAACGTGCAGCTCTGGCTGCAATCAGACCAGCGACCTATTTAAACTGAGATCCTTGACCGAAAATGACATTGGATTAATCACAAGCTGCGCAGATCTTAAGGCGACATTGCTAAAACTGCTATCGACTAAAAACTCCAGGGCAATATTCGAAGAATTGGATGACCCCCACACACTTGGCTTCGTCAACTTGAGTCCGAAGTCAACCGAAGCGGCATTAGCTCTACCGCGATGGAGAAACTTCGTTGCGACTCTTTGTTTCTTATAGAAACCATATTCCATATATTATTGCACAATTTATAACGAATATAAAAAAATAATTTAAAAAGTAAATAATTTGATAAACTTAACATATATTGGGCCATATTTAGGGACAATGATGCCCGATTTACCCAATTTTAAATACCAACCTGCTCGAAATAATGAAAAACAGTGTTATCCTAATTTTAGTCAGGTTAATCGTTTATTTTATGAACGGATACACAGAGAGACGGACGGACAGACGGGATGCCGGAGAGATGCACATCGCTATATTGATCAGGAATATATATATGGGGTCGCAAATTCATTTTTGGATGAGGTACAAACGGAATGGCAAACTGATATATAACCTTTACAGAGTGGTGTGGAGTTTATAGAAGTAATCCCACTTAAAATGTAGACATTTATTAATTTTTTGTTGGCTAGTGTTATTGCAGTCATATTCCATAATAAATATGAATTTTTATTAGTTTGTGGGAAAACTTTAAAGGTGACCTTCGTATTAAGCTTGAATATTGTTATACCAAAAACTTTTTTTTTTCAAACTGATGTTGCTCGTAAAATTAGTATATTGAACATACAACAAAGTTTTCTTCTCAGAATTATATTAAATTGTTGTTTTCATAATAAATTTTTTATTACTCAACTATAGTCACGTTAAAGCTAATCCTTCCTTAATGTAGCATCCGTTACATTTCCATTTCTGGAATTTATTTATACTACTAACTTAAGAATGAAACTGAATGAAAGGTTGTCATAAAAGCTCTCAGGTTCTTCAGCATTTGCAATATACCGACTAACAATAAAATAACAACATGAACTTTGCATTCAACCTAATTTATCCATTAATGTTATTGTCCTTGTTTCGTTTTTTGTTTCTAAAGTATTCATAAGAATGAAATATTTCCTTAACAGGTGTCATAATTTACACATGTTTAACATTATCGTAAAACTATTTTGATGTCTGTGTTGTTGCAGAGAAGTTTTTCAGATGTTAATTTTATGGTTACAAAGGGAAATATTTTTCGTTTTATTACTTATACTAAATATATTTGAATCAAAAAGGTTTAAGGCCTTGTTGGTATAAGCTAGGGAATAATAGGGAATATATTTCGAATTCAGTAAAGAAAGTATTTTATATTTTAAGGTTTAATTGTTATTTGAAAAATGAAATTTAATTTTGACACTGGGCACCCTTATCAAAATTTAGACGTTGATATATGTAACTATGAACTTTTCATTTGAAAAAATTCGTGATATCTTTCTATATCTTTGAATCAGCATTCAATAACCCACGAGAGAATCTCATTAAGGCTGTACATTATGTGTATATCGGGAGTATAAGTTATTTGTAGGAGGAATGAGGCAACGGTGTTTATGGTTACTTGTAACTAAAATGCAGCACACTGGAGAGTAGCTTAAAAATTAATGAGATTTATTATTTAAGCCAGTGGTATGTTCAAAAACTAGGGATATTGGGATAAAATTAATAATTCCGAAAAATTTCCATCTAAATACTCCTTTGAGTTTAGAGAATATCAGAATCCGCTTTTTCTCATGTTCGGTATGATATAGATAACTCCTAGCTGTTGTTTGTAATCCCTAGAATAAGCATGTCTTTCTGTTCCTATGAACCGCCACTCAGCCTGCGGTTACGCTATGGGATCTAGCAGTGAGCATTTCGCTTACAATTTTATAACTTTTCGTTTTAACATTAATTTTTATTTTTTGTGTTAATAGCTCAACTTTTGTTTACTTGTATACATAAGTATGTATGTAAAGTAATTGCTTAGAAAGCTTTTAAAATTTGAGAAACTATTCTTAAGAGAAAACACTTTTAAAAACATTTCTTCAACTTAAGGGTCTACATAAGAGGACTTAAGCATTTCTTTCATTTTGCTTTTTAAATCTACATCAGAAAAAAAAACTTAGCAAGTTTCATCTGATACATATACAATAAGTTAGAAAACTATAGTCGGCCTATCTAGACCGTTTCATGAGAGTGTCTTGGATTCAACTTCGCTGAGGCCATAACTGAATATAAAAAACCAGCATAAACCAAATTTTAGTGTTATAATTTTTATTTCTATAAGATAGGTTATGGGAAGGACGAAGGAGGGAGAAGTGTTTGTGGATATTTGTCAGGAAAGACTCGTATGGGGAGTTTATTCCACATAGTTTCGCTGAGAAGCGCATTTTCTCTATAATGTGTTTTGCGGTCAATTGGACAATGTAATTATAGTCTCTAATGAATTCTTCCATTGACTTATGAAATAGACTACAAATGGAATTGATCTACTATAGGGGGCTTGAGTGAACTGAAACTCAGGCACTTGGAATGACTTATCTCAGAGGAACATTTTCCATGGTAGTATCCATAGAACAGTCGTACATAACCCCCATTTCGACGATGTTCCAACGTACCAAAAGAGGTGGATACCCTACTGTTATTAATGAGCATTGACGCCCTCCTTTGTACACGCTTCAGTAACTTCAAAATAGACTTCGCTGCTCTTGGCCATATACGGAAGTTTTATTCCATTTTCGGTCCGGTGTAAGTGGTATAGATTTTGAGGAGATCAGAAGGAATGAATTAATTTTTGCACCGTTTTAGAAAATCAGGATACCTGCCCAGAACATCAAATCTATCCGATTCTTTGATACCTATACCTTCTAGATGATATTGTTGAATCCAAGGCTCAAAGGGTCAACAAACAACATGTAGCCTTCTAATCGATTTACCCCACTCATTGAGTGTGTCATTCATTGTAAATCTTTTGCCCACCAACCTCAGAAAGGAAGGAAATAAATGAAAGAAAATAGCGCTGTCTTCAATTTTTCCAAATTTCTCTTACATTGCATAAAAGTATTATCTTTTCTAGTATTAGAAAATGTATACATGATCTCGAACCGAACTATAAATAACTAATTATGAAAATAATAATAGATAGACGAACTTTGTTAAATCGACTCAGAAAGTGGTGTTATTTATATGGGGGCTAGGTCTGGACATGCACTTATTATCTTCAAATTCAACCGTCCTATGACCGATAAAAGGTTATATACTAAATATCATTAAAACATATTCACATTCACGTCTTATAGTTTAATTACAAGGTTAACCTGGACACACACGCGGACGCCCGGATAGGCAGAAAGACGGGTTGACGGACGAACGTACATTGCTAAATCGACACAGCAAGTTATTTTGAGTCGATCGGCATAATAAAAAATCATGTAAGTCCGATCACAGGGGATACGTTTAAACATCTAGTAATTAAAGATTTTTTATATCACTTTTTAAAATGAAACAGAAAGCGCCATCTATGTATCACATATAGCAAATAACTGCAGGGGCTCTGCTAATATATATATTTATTACTATTTATCATTTCAACTGATTAATTTTTAATTATTCATTTTTCATTTTTTACTTTTCATTTCTATTTTTCATTTAATTTTTAATTTTTAATTTTTATTTTTTAATTTTTAATTTTTAATTTTTAATTTTTTTATTTTTAATTTTTAATTTTTAATTTTTAATTTTTAATTTTTAATTTTTAATTTTTAATTTTTAATTTTTAATTTTTTAATTTTTAATTTTTAATTTTTAATTTTTAATTTTTAATTTTTAATTTTTAATTTTTAATTTTTAATTTTTAATTTTTAATTTTTAATTTTTAATTTTTAATTTTTAATTTTTAATTTTTAATTTTTAATTTTTAATTTTTAATTTTTAATTTTTAATTTTTAATTTTTAATTTTTAATTTTTAATTTTTAATTTTTAATTTTTAATTTTTAATTTTTAATTTTTAATTTTTAATTTTTAATTTTTAATTTTTAATTTTTAATTTTTAATTTTTAATTTTTAATTTTTAATTTTTAATTTTTAATTTTTAATTTTTAATTTTTAATTTTTAATTTTTAATTTTTAATTTTTAATTTTTAATTTTTAATTTTTAATTTTTAATTTTTAATTTTTAATTTTTAATTTTTAATTTTTAATTTTTAATTTTTAATTTTTAATTTTTAATTTTTAATTTTTAATTTTTAATTTTTAATTTTTAATTTTTAATTTTTAATTTTTAATTTTTAATTTTTAATTTTTAATTTTTAATTTTTAATTTTTAATTTTTAATTTTTAATTTTTAATTTTTAATTTTTAATTTTTAATTTTTAATTTTTAATTTTTAATTTTTAATTTTTAATTTTTAATTTTTAATTTTTAATTTTTAATTTTTAATTTTTAATTTTTAATTTTTAATTTTTAATTTTTAATTTTTAATTTTTAATTTTTAATTTTTAATTTTTAATTTTTAATTTTTAATTTTTAATTTTTAATTTTTAATTTTTAATTTTTAATTTTTAATTTTTAATTTTTAATTTTTAATTTTTAATTTTTAATTTTTAATTTTTAATTTTTAATTTTTAATTTTTAATTTTTAATTTTTAATTTTTAATTTTTAATTTTTAATTTTTAATTTTTAATTTTTAATTTTTAATTTTTAATTTTTAATTTTTAATTTTTAATTTTTAATTTTTAATTTTTAATTTTTAATTTTTAATTTTTAATTTTTAATTTTTAATTTTTAATTTTTAATTTTTAATTTTTAATTTTTAATTTTTAATTTTTAATTTTTAATTTTTAATTTTTAATTTTTAATTTTTAATTTTTAATTTTTAATTTTTAATTTTTAATTTTTAATTTTTAATTTTTAATTTTTAATTTTTAATTTTTAATTTTTAATTTTTAATTTTTAATTTTTAATTTTTAATTTTTAATTTTTAATTTTTAATTTTTAATTTTTAATTTTTAATTTTTAATTTTTAATTTTTAATTTTTAATTTTTAATTTTTAATTTTTAATTTTTAATTTTTAATTTTTAATTTTTAATTTTTAATTTTTAATTTTTAATTTTTAATTTTTAATTTTTAATTTTTAATTTTTAATTTTTAATTTTTAATTTTTAATTTTTAATTTTTAATTTTTAATTTTTAATTTTTAATTTTTAATTTTTAATTTTTAATTTTTAATTTTTAATTTTTAATTTTTAATTTTTAATTTTTAATTTTTAATTTTTAATTTTTAATTTTTAATTTTTAATTTTTAATTTTTAATTTTTAATTTTTAATTTTTAATTTTTAATTTTTAATTTTTAATTTTTAATTTTTAATTTTTAATTTTTAATTTTTAATTTTTAATTTTTAATTTTTAATTTTTAATTTTTAATTTTTAATTTTTAATTTTTAATTTTTAATTTTTAATTTTTAATTTTTAATTTTTAATTTTTAATTTTTAATTTTTAATTTTTAATTTTTAATTTTTAATTTTTAATTTTTAATTTTTAATTTTTAATTTTTAATTTTTAATTTTTAATTTTTAATTTTTAATTTTTAATTTTTAATTTTTAATTTTTAATTTTTAATTTTTAATTTTTAATTTTTAATTTTTAATTTTTAATTTTTAATTTTTAATTTTTAATTTTTAATTTTTAATTTTTAATTTTTAATTTTTAATTTTTAATTTTTAATTTTTAATTTTTAATTTTTAATTTTTAATTTTTAATTTTTAATTTTTAATTTTTAATTTTTAATTTTTAATTTTTAATTTTTAATTTTTAATTTTTAATTTTTAATTTTTAATTTTTAATTTTTAATTTTTAATTTTTAATTTTTAATTTTTAATTTTTAATTTTTAATTTTTAATTTTTAATTTTTAATTTTTAATTTTTAATTTTTAATTTTTAATTTTTAATTTTTAATTTTTAATTTTTAATTTTTAATTTTTAATTTTTAATTTTTAATTTTTAATTTTTAATTTTTAATTTTTAATTTTTAATTTTTAATTTTTAATTTTTAATTTTTAATTTTTAATTTTTAATTTTTAATTTTTAATTTTTAATTTTTAATTTTTAATTTTTAATTTTTAATTTTTAATTTTTAATTTTTAATTTTTAATTTTTAATTTTTAATTTTTAATTTTTAATTTTTAATTTTTAATTTTTAATTTTTAATTTTTAATTTTTAATTTTTAATTTTTAATTTTTAATTTTTAATTTTTAATTTTTAATTTTTAATTTTTAATTTTTAATTTTTAATTTTTAATTTTTAATTTTTAATTTTTAATTTTTAATTTTTAATTTTTAATTTTTAATTTTTAATTTTTAATTTTTAATTTTTAATTTTTAATTTTTAATTTTTAATTTTTAATTTTTAATTTTTAATTTTTAATTTTTAATTTTTAATTTTTAATTTTTAATTTTTAATTTTTAATTTTTAATTTTTAATTTTTAATTTTTAATTTTTAATTTTTAATTTTTAATTTTTAATTTTTAATTTTTAATTTTTAATTTTTAATTTTTAATTTTTAATTTTTAATTTTTAATTTTTAATTTTTAATTTTTAATTTTTAATTTTTAATTTTTAATTTTTAATTTTTAATTTTTAATTTTTAATTTTTAATTTTTAATTTTTAATTTTTAATTTTTAATTTTTAATTTTTAATTTTTAATTTTTAATTTTTAATTTTTAATTTTTAATTTTTAATTTTTAATTTTTAATTTTTAATTTTTAATTTTTAATTTTTAATTTTTAATTTTTAATTTTTAATTTTTAATTTTTAATTTTTAATTTTTAATTTTTAATTTTTAATTTTTAATTTTTAATTTTTAATTTTTAATTTTTAATTTTTAATTTTTAATTTTTAATTTTTAATTTTTAATTTTTAATTTTTAATTTTTAATTTTTAATTTTTAATTTTTAATTTTTAATTTTTAATTTTTAATTTTTAATTTTTAATTTTTAATTTTTAATTTTTAATTTTTAATTTTTAATTTTTAATTTTTAATTTTTAATTTTTAATTTTTAATTTTTAATTTTTAATTTTTAATTTTTAATTTTTAATTTTTAATTTTTAATTTTTAATTTTTAATTTTTAATTTTTAATTTTTAATTTTTAATTTTTAATTTTTAATTTTTAATTTTTAATTTTTAATTTTTAATTTTTAATTTTTAATTTTTAATTTTTAATTTTTAATTTTTAATTTTTAATTTTTAATTTTTAATTTTTAATTTTTAATTTTTAATTTTTAATTTTTAATTTTTAATTTTTAATTTTTAATTTTTAATTTTTAATTTTTAATTTTTAATTTTTAATTTTTAATTTTTAATTTTTAATTTTTAATTTTTAATTTTTAATTTTTAATTTTTAATTTTTAATTTTTAATTTTTAATTTTTAATTTTTAATTTTTAATTTTTAATTTTTAATTTTTAATTTTTAATTTTTAATTTTTAATTTTTAATTTTTAATTTTTAATTTTTAATTTTTAATTTTTAATTTTTAATTTTTAATTTTTAATTTTTAATTTTTAATTTTTAATTTTTAATTTTTAATTTTTAATTTTTAATTTTTAATTTTTAATTTTTAATTTTTAATTTTTAATTTTTAATTTTTAATTTTTAATTTTTAATTTTTAATTTTTAATTTTTAATTTTTAATTTTTAATTTTTAATTTTTAATTTTTAATTTTTAATTTTTAATTTTTAATTTTTAATTTTTAATTTTTAATTTTTAATTTTTAATTTTTAATTTTTAATTTTTAATTTTTAATTTTTAATTTTTAATTTTTAATTTTTAATTTTTAATTTTTAATTTTTAATTTTTAATTTTTAATTTTTAATTTTTAATTTTTAATTTTTAATTTTTAATTTTTAATTTTTAATTTTTAATTTTTAATTTTTAATTTTTAATTTTTAATTTTTAATTTTTAATTTTTAATTTTTAATTTTTAATTTTTAATTTTTAATTTTTAATTTTTAATTTTTAATTTTTAATTTTTAATTTTTAATTTTTAATTTTTAATTTTTAATTTTTAATTTTTAATTTTTAATTTTTAATTTTTAATTTTTAATTTTTAATTTTTAATTTTTAATTTTTAATTTTTAATTTTTAATTTTTAATTTTTAATTTTTAATTTTTAATTTTTAATTTTTAATTTTTAATTTTTTATTTTTAATTTTTAATTTTTAATTTTTAGTTTTTAATTTTTATTTTTTAATTTTTAATTTTTAATTTTTAAATTTTAGTTTTTAATTTTTAGTTTTTAATTTTTATATCATATATCAATACTTTTGTATACCGCTATTCGCTCCCTCATTTTACCTTCAAACACTTCCTAATGAAAACGTGCCTTCATTTTATCTCCAAACACTGCCAAATCGGTTCACCAATAATATCATACCACACACCGTTTTTGTCTTACTCTGTTTTTTGATTGTATTGCGTAATATATTTTTACCCCCCTGAGCGTATAGAAGTTTACACATCAAATGTGGGTTTAGGTAAAGTATTGTTGGTAGTTACAAACATCAGCACAAACTCGTTATGCCCTGACCAGATAGTGGCATAGGGTATACAAAATACTTTCTAAGGAATATAAATAATATTTATTTTTAATGTTTTTAAGAAGGCCATTTCTCATGGGTGCTCAAATGAATATTAAAACCAACAAAATTGTATACAATTCAGAGAATGATTTTATAACATTTAGGTACTCATGTCGAAATTATAACATATGGAAAATTTTTCATAAGCAAAATAACAAATATATAGAAGTAAACTTTGCACAAAATTTGCAAAATTGTCTATGTTGTGTTGCACTTTACAAATATTAAGTACAACTTTTTTTTTTAAATATACAAAAAGCGTTAAAAAAAACCAACTCAATATAATAGAATACATGCTGTTACATTTTTTTTACATGAAAATACAACTGTCAAATATTTTTTACATACAAATTTAAAGTTGAATTAGAAAAAAGAGTGTTAAAATCGGCTCTACTGAATCCTTGATACCCTCCATCCGTGTTTCAAACACAATATTATAATCAAGGTTGCCAACACCAAGAGAAAAAGTCTAGATTTCAAATTATTATGGCTAGATTCTTTACAATTATATTTAAAATTAATAAAACAAATATCAAAATTTTTGGTATTTCCGTGCGTTTAGAATTGAAAGCAAATATTAAAAGCGCATAAATGTGCATACAGACATTTACGGCTTTGTTTCTTTGTTTATCAGCGATGTCCTTCATGCCATAAAGATTCGATGGCAGAGCAATTTCATTATATTAGTTATTTTTTCGGTTGAAACGTTGATATGATGGTATCAACATGTTGAAGAGAATTTAATGGGTTATCAACAATGGAAATCGTACTATTGTCATTTAGGTTTGCTGAAAGCGGATGAGTTGATTTGAGTGACTTAGCTAGCAATTCACGTATCTCCTGTCCAGTTGAATGAATACTATGGGGTTAGTAATTGGCATATTATTATATTTCTTTGTCAGTGCTTTTTATATATTCCAAAAAATAGACGAAACTTTGAGCATCTACCGACAGTGGCGCCTCTAGAACAACTAAGGTTGGAAATATAAAAAATTTCATATGCTCTTACGTTATTTAGAATAAACTCGTCTTATTGGAAATTGTTCAAAGATTACAAATTTGCTACTTTTAATAATATCAGATTTTTAGTTTAGAAGATATAACCCTTAAAAGTTGACCGATTTTCAGTTTTTAGAAAACACACAATTTTTAGGCAAATTGGTCCAGTTTTAGTTAAAATAAAAAAAACAGCTAGTTAAGTAATCGTTATGTGTTTTATATCTGTTTATTTATCTATTTATTAGGTATATTGTAGAAAAAAAAATTTACTATTTGCTTTGTTTTTATCCAGGTAAATCGCTATTTTTTATTATGTTTTCAACTTTGATGGAAAAAAAAAAAAACATATAATTTTTCATATATATATTTTTTGATTATTCCTTTAACTAATTCAACAAAGTCCAGCTGCTCCTGCTACTGCTAGAGTTAAAAACAGGTAAAAAAGACATTGTTCCAGAAAAAATATTTATAAGCAAATTATATCTTCCATTGACGCTATAATGTCAGGCGAAAATATGTTTAAAGCATCTGTTATAACTTTCCGACTTAAATTTGATGTTTCCGTATACTGGAAAAATTCACGGCCGTCATCAGTGCCATATTGTCGCCCAATAATGTTCCAGTTTGCAAAGGAATCGCTATAACTCATATGGACCACGGTGGAGGACACTCAGAAGCAAACTGCCAAGATTTAGCCCGCAATGCTGAAAATTAGAGAAGGAAAATATCGTGAATGTAGTTACGAGTTCCACCTGACCATGGTTTGGGGAAAAACCGTAAGCAAACTTACAAATACAACCTCAACGTTGTCATGCTCGATTTGCAAAAATACGCAAAAGAACTTTAAAAATTTGAACGAGCTATTATGAATATGGAATCTCACCAATGCACGCAAGGATAAGGTGTATGAAGTTTTTGCTAAAAGGAGGATTACTTTGATGCAAACGCATTAGATAAGGATAAGCAAAAGATCGGGAAGAATCGAATACAGGATGCGTTTTTCAAAGAAGTTAGACTAAAAATAGACTAGCCCAGGATACGGATACGGGAACTCAAATGATGGAAAAGCTTCGTGGAGATTTTTTAAAACGATGAGGCAAATCTTGAATATTTTAAACTGAATGAATAGTCAGTTCTAAAAAATATGGAGAATATGCTTCGAAAACTGCATCACTTTTAGCGGAAATTCATCCACTGAAGAAATTGACCCCGATAGTAAACAAAATATTGGCGCGTGATAAATACAGTAGAAACTCGATTCTTGCACGTAATGAAAACCGGGCTCGGTGCAAGTTTCGAGGTTGTCGCAAATACGGAGTATTAATTTCCCATACAAAATAAATGGCATATACATCTGTTTAGTATCTAAGTTTAATATTTCAATTCAAAACACTTAAGTTCAACGCATTCGTATAACAGTAGATACATATAATAATTAGTTATTTATAGTTCGGTTCGAGATCATGTATACATTTTCTAATACTAGAAAAGATAATACTTTATGCAATGTAAGAGAAATTTGGAAAAAATTTAAGACAGCGCTAAATGGAGTAGCTACTTTCGAACAAAGCGACTTGTTCATCTTCTGCATCCTTCTGCCTATTGCTTCAACTCATGCTTAATCAACTATTTAACTCAACATTAGAAAGAAAAGAACATGAGAAATGTTTTTTCTTTCTTTTCATACGAGAGTTAGAACGAACAAGCAGAGTTTTTTTTCCAATTTATAGCTTTCTCTACATTACATCGCTTTGATCAATTACAAATCTCGTAATGTGAAAAAAGCTCTTTTGTTTTGCCAACCGTGCCATAGATGGGAACTGTAATGGCATGTAAAATCTTAACAGATTTATCACAATTGCATTGGACCGTATGTTTTTTATGTTAGTTTGTTTTTTATGTATTGTCGATCTTGTGTTGTAATAATAATTAGTTATTTATAGTTCGGTTCGAGATCATGTGGAATTAAAGAAATTTAAAATTTTTGTTTGTTTTGTACAAAGTCGCTTGTTCAGTACTACACTGCTTCTTAGTCTCTGGAGCATCATAATATCGTCTAATGAAGCATTGTTTTGCTCCGCCCATTCTAAGCAAATATTGAAGATATTGTAGAGACTCCTCCGATGTAACTTGTTCGTATTGAGTACCACGTCACCGGTTTCTTCACCATCAGTAAGGTCATCATCGGTACACAGCTCTTAATTTTGTGCGGTGAGCGCCAAATTAGGGTCAACAATCCATTGCTCAATTTCAGAATGTGATATTTGCTGCAGTGGTTCTACTTCTTGAAGCAAAGTTGCAATGGATTGAATATTGAATGCATCGTCGGCTAGCTGTAAACGTAACTCTGAAAGAGGAATGACATCTTCATTATCCCAGTCGGATGATTTATTAAATAGTTTTTGAAATCATGACCAACTTGAAGACTCATTAAGGGCATTCCACGCATTAGCTAAAAAGCATATTCCGTCTCTTTCGCAAAGACTCGTCTATTGTTTTTCCACGACGAACAATGTGACTTAATAGGCTTTTTTTGTAGTTCAGCTTCGTAAGCCTTATAACGTTCTGGTCCATGGGCTGTGAAGGAGCAGTACAGTTTGAAGGAAGGCACATTACCGAAATTTAACCATCATTACTCCTTAACTCGCCTTCTTTGGAAAGGCTTGGACTATTATCAATAAGTAAAAGAGCTCATAAGGAAAGATTTTTACCACGAAGGAACTCTTTCACCTACAGATTTAAGAAATTTTAAATTACATATGTATGTAATAAAAGGAATTTTTTTAGGACCAACAATTACCTCTGGAACAAATGTTCTGTGAAACCATTCTTCAAACAAGGCCATTCTCATCCAAGCACTTTTATTACCTTTGTAGAAATCAGGCATATCCGTAAAATTTTTGAATAAACGAGGATTTGATGATTTTCCAATAACCATATGATTTCCAGCAGCATTCGTACAACCAAGAAAAGTTATTCTCTCTTTACTGATTTTATGTCCTGGCGCTGAGGTTTCTTTGGAGCGCACAAGAGTTCTATCGGGCAAAAGCTTCCAAAATAGGCCAGACTCATCAGCATTGTATATCTGCTCCTTTTCCAAATTTAGATCGGCAATTTTTTCATTTAGTTTTTGCAAAATTGGGTTAATAGAATCACTCATATTTGACAGTTTTTCCCCACATATTTTGAGTCTTCGGATTCCATGTCTTTTTTTAAAGTTTGCAACCCAACCATTGCTAGCGTGGAAGCCACCCGACTTTTCCTGAATTTTGGCATGCAATAACTTTGCCTTTTCCTTGAGCATCTCAGATGTGTTTGTTAATTTCTTTGCTCTTTGATTTGCAAACAATTTAAACAATGCAATGCTTTCCATTTTTAAAAACTCTGAGGGTTTAAGCGTCTTTCTTCTCCCAGGGCCGGATTCAGAATGCGCCACAAATTTCTTTATGGTGTTATCATATCTCTTAATACGAGTTATTGTTGATCTATGCACATAAAAACTTTTGGCTAAGGAATTGGTGGAAAATCCAGCACTTAATTTCTTTAGAATCTCAGCTTTGTCTTTAATTGTCAGCAACGTAAATTTTTTCTTTGCCATTGCCATTATGACACCGCAACTCTCAATAGTCTGCTTAAAACCAAGGTTCAGAAAATACACACATGAAACACACAATGTTCTGTTCAAAAGCAGCCAACACATATATTTATTTTCATATCAATTATGTGCGTTTCTAAATTTTCTACGGTGCCCAACACAACCATGACTGTGTTCGTTTAATATTTCGTTATTTACACGAACATTTTTGTATCATATACTTTTGTTTCAAAACACGACTTAAAATATAACTGAACTCGAACCTGTTTATTGTACATGTTGTGTTTTTTCTTACTACACGAGCCACAACACGACTTAAAATATAACTGAACTCGAACCTGTTTATTGTACATGTTCTGTGTTTTTTTTCACTACACGTACCAGAAGATGAACTTCAAATAAAGCAACACTCAAAAATGTGTGCTTTATGTGTGATTGAAACAAAAAGTACGTGATAGAAAAATGTTCGTGTAAATAACGAAATATTAAAACGAACACAGTCATGGTTGTGTTGGGCACCGAAGAAAATTTAAAAACAAACATAATTGATATGAAAATAACAATATGTGTGTGTTGGTCTAAGTTATGTTTGTTTACATATATGTACGAGTTTTTTATTCAGTGTGTGTTTTTTTCTGAACTCTGCTTAAAACTGATTCAAATTACAATATTTCATCAGCAGCATAAAACGACGGGGATTTCCCGGAATGCATTCAGTCTAAGAAAACGTAAACAAAGCAGTATGCAAGAGTAGTACACAAATGTTGCAAGTATCGAGTTCAAAATTTTCGGATGTCGTAAGTACTGAGTGCGTAATGAAAAATATTTCTATGTTGCAAGAATCGAGGTGTGCAAGTATCAAGTATGTACAAGAATCGAGTTTCTACTGTATATAATTGTCAATTGGAGAGCTTTCCGAAGAAGCTCAGGAGCACCTTAACAAATTTTATAAAAAGTATAGATGCTCGAACACGTTCAAAGCAGCAAGTTTGAGGCAAATTGAGGTTCTCTTCACCATGTTGACAGCATCTTCCGATCCACTTATTTCATCTCTGCGGCATGTGAAGTCACGAAAAGGGTTAGGATCCAATAATTATAGTTCAGAAATAGTTAGTGTATTATATATACCTTCTGTTATGAATTGTGATAATTATATTGAAGCAATTCGAAAATCGTTTTTTTTAACTCTTTCTTTTAACTCATACTCTCTGTCTGTCTGTCTGTCTGCCTGTCTGCCTGTCTGTTTGTCGTGGGGCAACCCCATTCCCCCTTATCCAATTGATCTGAAAGTTGGCCCATAGACTTGTTGTGACTACAGATTAATTTTGTCGTAGTCACGCACAGTCACGCATGGCCAGGCATTGTCACGGACAGTCACGGAGTGATCTAAATGTTACTTCCCTTCATCCGATCGATCTGAAACTTGGTCTATACGCTTGCTGTGAAAAAAAGATTAACTTTGACATATTCATGCAGAGTCACGCATAGTCATGCACAGTCACGGAGAGATTACAACCTCACTTCCCTCATCGGATCGATCTGAAACTTTGTCTATAGACTTGTTGTGGCCAAAGATTAATTTTAAGATAGTCACACACAGTCACGCACAGTCACGGAGATATATATAAAAAAACTTTGTTTTTATGGGTTAAATTATTTTATTAAATTTCTTTATTTATGTATAATAATTTTAAAATAAGTATAAACACCTTGAAAAAGAAACATAACAAGTAAGAAGATTATAGTCGGTCTAGACCGACTATACGATACCCTATACCATGCGTATAGAGACCCTATCTCTCAGGCCCAACTAACTGGATATAGAAAATAAGCATAAACCAAATTTGAGTGGGATTTTTATTAATTTTGTCGGCTGCAGATATGACAAAGTTCATATCGGATGCATGTTTGGTAAAGTCTCTTGTATTTTGCAAAAATATATACAAACAAAATTTGAGAAGAATCAGTGCAATATTTTTGTTTTTTGATAGATTTAAGTGAAGATCGGGCAGCAGCTCTATATGGAGCCTATGACTAAGAGTTGCCCAATAGGGATCATTTTTGGACTACTGATTAATGGATGTAATATATACATACAAACCCAATTTGACTAAGATTTGTATGATAATTTGGATCTTATGGCGATATATGTTGATTTGATAGGGTCATTTGTATGGGGGCTAGGTCTGAACATGAACCGATTCTCACCATATTCAATAGCGTTCATCCCATGGCCGGTAAAAGATTAAATGCCAAATTTCATCAAAATATATTCATATTTGCGACCTGCAGTTTGATTACAAGCTTTACATGGACACACAGACAGACGGACGGACGGACGGACATTGTTAAATCGAATCAGATAGTGATTCTGATTCGATCGGTATAATTAAAGATGGGTGTAGGTCAAATATTTTTGGTTGTTACAAACAGCAGCACAAAGTCATTATACCCAAACCACATAGTGGTATAGGGTATAAAAACTGGAACTAAAATTTCCAATTATAAATTAGAAAATATTAATTGAATTTCAGAAAATCATATCAAAACGTCGGAAATTATAATTTTAAATTTAGAAGACATCAATTGCATCTTTATTCGTTAAACACAACCGCGATTCAGTAACTTCTTTTAACGATAGTCGAATCGTTAAAAAAAGAAAATTGCAAAATTATCAGTAAAATTTTTAAACCATATTCGCTATTGTTAAAGTCAGCTGTTGTTGTTATCTAAACGACAACCATTTTTGTCTTGTTTATTCAATCGATAAAAACTTAAATTTTTAGGTTGAAATGTCGTCATACATAAATAAAAATCATAAAATAGTGAAAATATTTTGCTTTTATTAAAAAACTTTTTTATATAAATAAAAAAATTAAATGGCATATTCAATTCATTATTTCATTTTCAAATAAATATACAGAAATATTAGTAAACAAAATAAAGATATTAAACATAAACATAAAATCATCCTGTCAAACACGAAGTAATTTGTTTTTTTCTATTCTTCTTTGTGTTTTTCGCTTATTTTGACAGAGATGCCACTCGTTTACAATTTAAATAAATAGAAAAATAGATTTGTCGACTGTCGTTAAGATGTATGTACTAAAGGTGCTATTACACGATGTGTTTTTTATATATGTACTGTCACTTTATTTATCCGCATGTCTGTCAAAATTGTCTTTTACATACGATTCATAATTTTTGCTATCAGACGTGCATATGTATTTCCGTTTGACATAACCTCTAAGTGTAAACAACAGCTGATTTAATTTGTGAATTTACAAAAATTTATTGTTGAAAAAAAAGTTATATATATTTTAATTGTTAATTAATATTAAACAATTTATTTTTCTTTCAATATTAATCTTTTTAATTTACTCTGTTTTTCTTTCGCCACAAGCAGTGTTGTATTTTCATATGTTTGTCATGCAAAAATAGAACCTGTTCTAATTGAAAAATGTACATGTGACTTTCCTCATGTATTGTACATAAACAATGTTTCATATGTATCACACGATGTGTACAACTTTTGTTGTGGGATAATTTGACAGTACATATGTAAAAAAAACACATCATGTTATAGCACCTTTAGTGATTCACTTAATCCTTAGTGCAAATAACAATAGCTGTCGATATATTTTGCGATTGTCGGATCGTTGAAATATACAGAATCACACTACAGAAAACATTAATTTAAATTCAATGAATTTTAAAAAACGTCAATTGATATTTAAGAATTGCGAACATAAAAATTGTTACATAAATAAACGCAATTTGATGAGAATGTTATTTTTTATATATAAATTTTCACAATTTTTTTTGGATGAAAATTTGAAGTTTTTCAGAAAATAAAGATAACATTAAATTATTTTATTTAAAATGTTTGGGACATTTGGTTTTTTGCGTATGGCATCCCTAATTTGATTATTTGTTATTATAAATTTATTCTCTCTGTTTTCCAAATATGGCAATACTTTAATAAAAAAGTTGAGAGAGCTTTTTTTTGGTTATTATTTTGTTACTCCATCCGACCTATATGGCCGCAATGAAAAATTATTTGGCCAGTTAAAAGAAACTACACAGCCATCTCCAATTAGCACGATTTAATGCATATAGCCACTCTACACAACCATTACCTTTGCAATGGAGGTTAGGGCGAGCTATTTAATTAGCAAAAACTAAATTAAACGAGAAGTTATGTCATATAACCGGAAACGCATGCATATAGGTATATAACCTAAATGCATGCCGATCAGCAACCACGATGACCAAAAAGCAAACACCGAAATAAATCCGAAATAATAGAAAAGACGAAAACCAACCCAAAGAATTTGCTGAAATAATTTGGTATTAAGTTTAACAAATTGTTTACTTTTTCATTTACATTTATTATCAAGACTCAAACCGAGGTGGAGGGTATCAAAGATTCGGCACAGCCGAATTTAACACTCTTACTTGTTTGTTAATATTGAATCATACATAAATTAGATATTACGCAGTGAAACACGATGTGTTAGGCACGCAAATCTTTATCGCCGATTGAAAGTACTTTGTAAATATGTAATTATATGATATAACATTTGGGGCTCTTATGCAGAACTTTCGCGAAATCGCGGTTTGAAAATTTTTTTTCGAGAAAACTGTGGTTCATAAAAATTAAAATATATGAGTAACGAGTTCTCTAAGTAAAATTATACATTGATATTTGTTCCAAAAAATTGGTCGGTGAACATTTTTTTTAGAACATTTTAACCCTCGAGCTCCTTCGGAAGTGGGTCTTTTAGGCCCTTATATCCAAAATGTCGAAAATAATGCCATAACTACGTACATTTCTGGTATAATATATACAAGGAAAATGTAGAGCGAACAATTTCAGCAGGGGTCTTCAAAGACACGAAACAAATTCCACGCGGAGTTCCTCCACCCAACGCAAAAAAAATTCCATATAAAATTTTCAAACAATAAAAAAAATTTATATTGACAAAGTTGTATGGAAATGTGAAAAATGATGCTCTAACTAGCAATTACAATCAAACTATGCCACAGTAGTCTACAGTAGAATATATGAGAGCTATTTACCCTCTAACTCTTCCGCAAATCCTTCAATAATTACAGTTCAACAAAAACAAGTAAGAAAATTTTAGCTGGTCTAGATCGAATATTCGACACCCCATATAATGCCTTCGGATATGAAAAAGTTCATATCGGATGCTATATATACATGGGGACTAGGTCGAAAAATGGACCGATCATGACTATTTTAGGTAAGCTCACTTATTTTTGCAATAAACATATACAAACCATATTTGAGAAATATCTGCGCAATATTTTTGATTTTTGATGGACTTAAGTGAAGATCGGGAATCACCTTATAATAAGGACTATGACCAAGAATTGTCATATAAGATTTATTTTTAGACTACTGATAAACGGCTGTGATAAACATATATAAATTGACCCATATCTATATGATAATTTGGATATTACTGCAATTTAGGTCGATCTCATAGAGGTCATTTGTATGGTGCTTACGTCTAAACATGAACCGATTTTCACCAATGTCAATAGCGTTCATCCTATGGCAGGTATAAGCTTATACACTATATTTCATCCAAATATATTCATATTTGCGACCTGTAGCTTTAATTACAAAGTTTACGTGGATACGCGGACGGACGAACGGACATCGCTAAATCGACTCAGAAAGCGATTCTGAGTCGATCGGTAATATAAAAGATGGGTCTACGTCAAATATTTTTGGCAGTTACAAACATCAGCACAAAGTCATTATACCCAAACCACATAGTGGTATTGGGTATAAAATAACCAAGTACAAGTGCTAAGTTCCACCCGCGTTTAACGTTTACATTAATATCTGTATTTATTGCACTATTTATATTAGGTGGAGGCTTTTCTATACTGGCCTAGCACTTTCAACCAGACTTGGAATTTTCTCTCCCATACAATGATCCCGAAAATCTTTCAGAGTGTTATCGGCAATTGTACAAAAGATAACCGTACCCAATATTAGCTCAGTCGAATTTCATATGTTTGATTTTTTTCAGTTAAAAATTGTTCCCTGGTTTATACAAATAAAAATTTTTGCACCATATTTATATAGTACAACTCGTATGCCTTGTTGAGATATATGTATATGTATGTTTTCATAATAATTTTTTCCAACGAAGTTTGCATTGCACAATTAAAGCAACTTATTTTATTTATTTTGATATATTTATACCCTATACCACTATGTGGTTTGGGTATAATGACTTTGTGCTGCTGTTTGTAACAACCAAAAATATTTGACCTAGACCCATCTTTAATTATACCGATCGAATCAGAATCACTTTCTGAGTTGATTTAACAATGTCCGTCCGTCCGTCCGTCCGTCCGTCTGTGTGTCCATGTAAAGCTTGTAATCAAACTGCAGGTCGCAAATATGAATATATTTTGATGAAATTTGGTATATAAGCTTTTATCGGCCATGGGATGAACGCTATTGAAACTGGTGAAATTCGGTCCATGTTCAGACCTAGCCCCCATACAAATTACCCATATGAAATCGACATAAATTGCCATAAGATCCAAATTGTCATATAGATCTTACTCAAATTGGGTTTGTATGCGTTCATTACATCCACTAATGAGTAGTCCAAAAATGATCCCTTTGACCCCATATAGAGCTGCTTCCCGATCTTCACTTAAATCTATTAAAAAACAAAAATATTGCACTGATTCTTCTCAAATTTTGTTTGTACATATTTTTGCAAAATACAAGAGACTTTACCAAACATGATCAGGATCGGTGCATTTTTGGACCTAGTCCCTTTATAGATATAGCATATGATATGAACTTTTTCATATCTGCAGCCAAAAAAATTAATAAAAATCCCACTCAAATTTGGTTTTTGCTTATTTTCAATGTCCAGTTAGTTGGGCCTAAGAGATAGGGTTTCTAAACGCATGGTATAGGATATCGTATAGTCGGTCTAGACCGACTATAATTTTCTTACTTGTTTTTTATTTCAATGCTTGCAAAAATTAAATCCAAAAATTATAAAATTTTTCGGCATTCCTTCTCTGGAGCAAGCTACATACGGGTAAAAACATATGAAATCAACCGAAAATATTAACATTTGTGACCTCATCACCTCCAAATTTGATAAGATTTTGTACACATGATCTATGGATCGGCACAATAATATTTGCCAACTTTCAGACATATAGCCGTCGAACTTTCAGAATAATGGCCATTCAAATTTGGCAAAAATCAATAAAAATGCACTCTGATGCCTTTACACAATTTTTAATATCTCGAAAAGTATTCATTGTACGTTAATAATGAAGGGCTCATTTTACAGACTAAAACATGCGCCATTCTAAAAAAATTTTTTTTCAAATTTTCGATCAAGGATAATGTAAATAAAAAAAGGACTAAAATTTCCAAAGGATATTTCTCGAAAATCAATATTTTTAAAAATTTCAAAAAAATATATTTTAATTCTTATTATGTTTTGTACAAGTCTGTCAAATTTCAATGTGGAGTCTTTATTACAACATGAGTTATTAAGAAAAAAGCAGGAGAAGGTTTATGTATTTCATGAAATGTACCAAAATACAAAAAGGTGACAAATTACAAAAAGAAGGACAAAGGAACTTTTCGACTTTACAACCTAGGCGATATATATATATTTATATATTTATATTATATTTATATATTTATTGCCTGTTCACACAAAAAATGTACAAATATTTTATGAACTGTGGTCGGCTTATTGGCAGTAGCAAATTCAGTCCCTATTTAAAAAACATTTTATGACCCGTACTTCACGCAAATTTTCCAATTCAAGAAAAGCAAGGCGTGTATTTTTTTACCTGAAATCTATTTTTTGTACCAAAAAAAAACACTGTAAATAGTTCAGAGACTGTAAGTCAAACTTCAGTTGAATACTAGATTTCAAAAGTGCTAAACGTCAAAGTGTTATAGTGTTAAAGTGACTTGATCGTTTGAAAAAACAAAAAAAAGAGACTAAATATTTAAATAAATTATAATTATTGTCAATAGAAAAAAGTCGTGCACAATTCATTCGGTTGTGGTATCTAAATAAAAAATATGACACTCAATTCAACATTTTGCTGTAATCCTTTTAAAAAATCCGGTCACACTGGGTGCAATAAAAGTTTAAGACAAGTCCAAAAATGGATGATACAGTATACTAAGGATAAAAACATTACGATCTCAAATAAAATTTGTTGGACATGTAGAATAAAATTTTCGCATCTGAAGAAATCTAATAAATCTAATTTGGAAGAAGGTTCAGATATAAACGAAAATGTAGATACTTTCGATGACATTGCGTCAGGCACGGAAGTAGATGACATTGCGTCAGGCACGGAAGAAGTTGCTATTTCAAAATTAAAACAATCTTTACCGTATCTGGAACAATCTCCGACAAAAAAGAAGAAGTTACATCAAAAACGGTACAGAGATGCAAAATTCAGGAAAATAAGTGATTCGATTCAAGACAAAATTTTCCACGGTTCAGCACAATCAACTTCGCATATGTGCCCACAATCCGAAATAATAGAACAATTAAAAGAAAAGTTTAAAACATTTACAAAAAATAGTGAGAAAATCCAACTGCTAACAATTTTACCAAAAAGCTGGGCAATACATAAAACTGAGGAAGAATTTATGGTTACAAACTATATCGCGCGAAAAGTTAAGCATTTGGTTGAAACAAAGGGTGTGATGAGTACACCTAACCCAAAACTGGGAAGTCCAATTTCACCAGTGACAAGCAGTTTAGTAAAACCCTTTTATGAATCCGATGACGTCAGCAGGTGTATGCCCGGACAGAAAGATTTCGTGTCTGTTTTTGAAAATGGTACAAAAGTCAGGAAAAATAAAAGACTTTTGCTTGGAAACTCAAGAGAAATGTACGCCTTATTCAAGGAACGACATGATGGAATAAAAATAGGTATTTCCAGGTTTTGCCAACTTCGTCCGAGGAATATAATTCTAGCAAATGCGAGTGGATCTCATTACGTGTGTGTTTGTACAAAGCATCAAAATGTGAAGCTGATGATTGATGCTATAAATTTTAAAAAATTAACTGCTGGTGTTCCGAATTATCAGCTTGAATGTTACAAAGATTGTTTGAAACAAATGACATGCATTCCATCTTCTTCAAAGTGTCACCTACGTAAATGTAACAAGTGTACAGGAATTGAAAATTTAAAAGCAAAACTAAATCAATTACTAGAGCAAAACGATATTGATGAAATAACATATAAACAATGGGTAAGTGTAGATAGGGATAATTTGGAGACCATGTTTGGCCAAGCCGACGTTTTTGTGGATTCCCTATGTGAAAAGCTTGAAATTCTATTACCTCATTCATTTATTGCAAAACAGCAGGCAGCATATTTGAGCGAAGGAAAATCAAATTTGGAAGAAAATGAGTATAAAGCAGTTTGCGATTTTTCAGAAAATGCTTCTTTTACTATTCAGGATGCAGTCCAGGGATTTCACTGGAACAACTCTCAGGCCACTTTATACCCAATTGCTATTTATTTTAAATCAGATGGAAAAACACAACATACAAACTTCATAATAATATCTGATTGTCTTGTACACGATTCTGTAGCTGTTCACCTGTTCCATCGCCACCTGAATGTATTTTTGAGAAAAAAGTTTAAAACAACCCCGAAGAAAATCACGTATTTTTCAGACGGTAGTGCTGCCCAGTTTAAAAATAAAAAGAACTTTATCAATTTATGTTATCATATGGAAGATTTTGGATGTAATGCTGAGTGGCATTTTTTTGCAACAAGCCATGGAAAAGGCCCAAGTGACGGTCTTGGAGGTACCGTAAAGAGAGAGCACGTCGAGCTAGTTTACAGCGTCCATTACAAGGTCAAATAACTACTCCAAAACAATTATATGAATGGTGCCTGCAAAATCTTTTGAACTGTAATTTCGAGTTTTTAACTCTAGAAGACCACGAAGAAGAAGCACGGTTCCTTCAAATTCGTTTTAAAGATTTGCGTACTATTCCTGGAACTCAAAAGCTGCATTCTATTGTACCTGTAGATAAAAAAAAATTTAAAGTCAAGCGATACTCGGCAGATGCAGATTTTTTAATTGAAATCCTTCAGAAATAAATAAATATGCTGTAATAAAGTGTTTAATAATGATAATACATAATGTACTTTTTACTAAAGGTTCAGCAATGGAGAAAAAGAGTTTAAGCAAAGAAAAGTCGAAAAAGTTCCTTTACATTTGATTTGTCCTTCTTTTTGTAATTTGTCACCTTTTTGTATTTTGGTACATATCATGAAATACATAAACCTTCTCCTGCTTTTTTCTTAATAACTCATGTTGTAATAAAGACTCCACATTGAAATTTGACAGACTTGTACAAAACATAATAAGAATTAACATATATTTTTTTGAAATTTTTAAAAATATTGATTTTCGAGAAATATCCTTTGGAAATTTTAGTCCTTTTTTTATTTACATTATCCTTGATCGAAAATTTGAAAAAAAATTTGTTTGGAATGGCGCATGTTTTAGTCTGTAAAATGAGCCCTTGATTATTAACGTACAATGAACACTTTTCGAGATATTCAAAATTGTGTCAAGGCATCTGAGTGCATTTTTATTGATTTTTGCCAACTTGGAATGGCCATAATTCTGAAAGTACGAGAGCTACGACACTGAAAGTTGGCAAACGCTATTATTAGGTTTAACTTTCCCTTCGTACCAAAATTCATCCAATTCGAAATCGGTGCGGTCAACTCATTGGTTGATTTCATATGTTTTTACCCATACAGCTGCCCATGAGAAAAACAAGGATTTTCCAAATTAAATCCAGCAAAAATTAATGATTGGCCTTGAATTTAAAATATTAAATAGCGATTTTTGTTTATCGTGATTTTTGTTTTTGGCGATTTTGGATTTTGCAGATTTTTGATTTCGAAAATTGTGTTTTTCGCGAGTTTAGGCTTTGGCGAATTTTGGTTTTTACGATTTCTAATTTAGGCGCTCATATTTTCCACGCTTACTCGCATTGATAGTTAATGTGCTTCTCAAAAGTTTCAAGACTGTCGCTTTCAGTATATTTGTGTTTGCATTTTTTTGTATAAGAGGTGCCATGCCCACTCATACTATTCCGCCATATTTATATTGCTACTCCCATTAATAACTAACGGACGGTACAAAGTGTCAAGGCTTTCAATTTAATAGAACTTCAGTTATATGATATTATATATATACTTTGTATGGGCGGAGCCACGCCCACTGCCGCAATCACGTTCATTTTGGGTTCGGTCAATCACATGGCTAAATAATGGGCTCCTGCAATGCCCCAAGGCTCCAACTATTACAGTACCCCTCATATATGATTTTGAATTATTACTTTGTATTGGAGGTGCCTATGCCCATTGGTCTATACTGCCAATTTATTGTCCGACTACTCACATTAATTAGAAATGACCTCAGACAAATTTATTGATCTGTCTCTGTCATAGTACTAGAGATATACGATATTTAATAATTACTTCGTATGGAATATGCCGCGCCCACTTTTCTGATCCCGCCCATTTTCGGCACGACTTCTAGCTTTAATTACAGGTGACCTTACATAAATTTGACAAGCACTCCCTGTCATAGTACTATCTGAATTGTGCGAAGTTAGCCCCCTATTTTTGAAAAAATTTTTTTTTGAAGATTGTTCTGAATTGTTCTAGGATTGTTGTACAATGTTCCAAAACCGTGAGTTTTTATAATATAATATATAATATAATTGTACCGGCAAATCGAAAAAAAAGAATTTTTAACTTTGCCCTCCACTTTTGGAAAAAAAAAAAATTGGCGGTTGTTCGAGGTTGTTCCAGTTGTTCTAAACATTGTTCCAAAATAGATATGTCGCAAACAGTAACGTATTTTGTATTTTTGTGATTTTTGTATTTATACCCTATACCACTATGTGGTTTGGGTATAATGACTTTGTGCTGCTGTTTGTAACAACAAAAAATATTTGACCTAGACCCATCTTTAATTATACCGATCGAATCAGAATCATTTTTTGAGTTGATTTAACAATGTCCGTCCGTCCGTCCGTCCGTCCGTCCGTCCGTCCGTCCGTCTGTGTGTCCATGTAAAGCTTGTAATCAAACTGCAGGTCGCAAATATGAATATATTTTGATGAAATTTGGTATATAAGCTTTTATCGGCCATGGGATGAACGCTATTGAAATTGGTGAGAATCGGTCCATGTTCAGACCTAGCCCCCATACAAATTACCCCTATGAAATCGACATAAATTGCCATAAGATCCAAATTGTCATATAGATCTTACTTAAATTGGGTTTATATGCGTTCATTACATCCATTAATGAGTAGTCCAAAAATGATCCCTTTGGCCCCATATAGGGCTGCTTCCCGATC
Organism: Cordilura impudica; assembly: GCA_963682025.1. NCBI lineage: Eukaryota > Metazoa > Arthropoda > Insecta > Diptera > Scathophagidae > Cordilura > Cordilura impudica. The sequence continues at coordinate 81,332,868 of OY821519.1, read as the reverse complement.
TTCACTTAAATCTATTAAAAAACAAAAATATTGCACTGATTCTTCTCAGATTTGGTTTGTATATATTTTTGCAAAATACAAGAGACTTTTCCAAACATGATCAGGATCGGTCCATTTTTGGACCTAGTCCCCATATAGATATAGCATCCGATATGAACTTTTTCATATCTGCAGCCAAAAAAATTAATAAAAATCCCACTCAAATTTGGTTTTTGCTTATTTTATATGTCCAGTTAGTTGGGCCTAAGAGATAGGATTTCTAAACGCATGGTATAGGGTATCGTATAGTCGGTCTAGACCGATTATAATTTTCTTACTTGTTTTTTTTGTTTTTGTATTTTTTTCTAATAAATATATATATTTTACATTCAGGTGCCATTCAGGATATCTTGTATGAAAGAAGTTTTGGAATCTGCACGTTAACTTTTGTGTTGCATAAAAATATTGATATCGTTCAATAACGTTGATATCGCGGAAAAAATATTTTTCGTTGCCATTTGCGTACGTTACGGTTTGCGACATATCTATTTTGGAACAATGTTTAGAACAACTAGAACAACCGCCAAATTTTTTTTTACAAAAGTGGGGGAGCAAAGCTTAAAATTGATTTTTTCGATTTACCGGTACAAATCACATTTTAGAAACTCATCGTTTTGGAACATTGTAGAACAATCCTAGAACAATTCAGAACAATCTTCAAAAAATTTTATTTCCAAAAATGGGGGGCTAACTTCGCACACTTTACTATCTATCTATAATATTAATAGGCTAGGCGATTTTTTGTGACCGATGTTTAGTTCTACCGCTTTATCCCGATTTTGACAAAATATATATTGTTTGAAAGGTATTTCTTTTTTTCTTTTATTTTGAGTAAATTGCATTTAAAGTTGCTACTAACACATACATAAAATTACACATATGCTATGTGTGTTATTAAATTTGTTAATGTGTTTGTTAATGAGCTTGTTATCTTCATTCACAATAATAATAAACCATAAAAGTGTTGGCTTGTCAATTGGCTAAGTTGAAAAAAAGCTTCCTGGAAATTGCACTCGAATTTCGAGCGCTCGAATCTGCTAGTATATATACTTATATTATATTGAAAATTCACCTTTTATGGGAGGTGTCACAACCCCTAAAGATATCAACAATGGAGTTTATAGACGGTAAGACTCTGACAAAATTACAGATTGATCGGACCAATGGCTTAGCCTCTTATAAGCTGTTATCTATAATATTAATAGGCATTGCGATTTCTTGTGACCGATGTAGCTTTGTCAGTTTAATCCTATTTTGGCTAAACATGCCTCATTTGAAAGGTATTTATTTTTAGCTATCCTCCAGGTTTACAGATTTTCACCGTATGGAACATTTTTTTTTGAGTAATGCTCATTTGAAGTTGCTACTATCACGTACATAAAATTATACAATGCTTTGTATGTATTTATTAAATTTGTTAATGAGTTTGCAAAAATTGCATATCACACGCCCTGTGTTGAAAAATGCCTAAAATTAGCATGCCTTTAGGTGGCATGCAAGGTGGTTCAAATACCTTTAGGCTCTTATTTCATGTTCAACAATTATTTATAACGAAATAAATTTAATAAATTAAATAGATTAAAAAATATTGAAAGAAATAAATTGAACGAAAAAAATAAAATTTTCGAGAATTGGCACTCGTTTATCGAGGGCTGGACTCTGCTAGTATATATGAGTAGATAAATACACTGAACTTTTATTGCATTTCAGTGAGCTTATTTACTTATACGACAGTTTTTAGTATTTGCAAAATTTCGACAATTATATTTACCCTAAAGGTAAACTGACGTCAATGAGAGTACAACTTCGCTTTTTTTTTTCAATTCAGCAAGAATTAAATTTCTAACACGAATACATTTGATATGCTGTATGTCCTTTATTATGAACTAAAAAATGCAAAGCACAGTAGCTGTAGGCAAAACGATTTACTCAAATGTAATATATTTTTAAATTACGTGGTTTGTTCATATAATGTTTGTCCCCTAAGTCTGTGCCTTTTAAAAAGTACTTAACATTCCTGCCGGCCGACCTGCCTCCAGCTTTCACTGTGAGCACAGTTACATAAGTGAACCTATTATGGCCGTAAATACGAATGTCCTGTCATGTGCATAACTAACATCCATAGACCACCGCAATGTGCATCAACGAGGTTAAGGTATGCACAGAACAAACCATAAAAACCAAGAAGTTTTACAGGCAGGTACTTGAACAAATTATTTTTTTTTTGTTTTCTTTTTTTCTTTTTTTTGTACTTTACTTTCACACAACGTGATTTTAGTCGGAATTGTTAAAATTGACTTTAATGGTAAATGGTTTTTAGACATTACAGTTGGTTAGTGTGCGGGTATTTTAAGAGGGGAAAAGTAGGGATTCATTCTTTTGTGATAGTGTTCAGGTGTCACATATAATACCAATATTTAATTATGACTCTGAGGCTTATGTCTCAGCTTAAAGAGGGGCAAATATAAAACAAATACATTTTGTTAGGAAACAACTTGAATTACGTAAAACGTCCATTATTTGCCAGCTTATACTTTCAGTTTTAACGAGGAATTATTAACTTTTTAGTAAAATATAGTAAAAGTCTATAAAACTCCGTTTAAGTTAGTTATTCAACACCTGCATAACTTATCTGTGAAGAATTGATAACATAGAATACTTTCAATGCTCTATATACAAGTGGCAGTCGAACTTTGTCAGAACCATAGGCGATTATACAAGTGTTAAGTTCAATAATGTGAATGAATAAATTGTTACTCAATGGCTGAATGAGTATTATAAGGAGTGATATCGAAAACATCTTTACAAACGTTTTTCCTAAGCTTTTGATTTAAAATTTATATGCTGCTCTTGCTTGTTGAAATGTTTAAGATAAATTCTGGACCTAAAAATAGTCGAAATTTCAAAAAAAAAGACGGGAAAAGAAACCAAGTCATTTGTTACAACGGGCTCTATAGATACCGAAACTTGTGTTAAGGAGTGTTTGCAAAAAAGACTTGTTCCTTTCTTATTAGAAAATATGTATTCGAAGATAGTGGTTTAATAAACTCTTTCTTTTAACTCATACTCTCTGTCTGTATGTCTGCCATGGGGCGACCCCATTCCCCCTCATCCAATTGATCTGTAGCTTGGCCCATAGTCTTGTTGTGACTATAGATTAATTTTGAGGTAGCCACGCATAGTCACGGAGTGATTTAAAACCAATTTCCCCTTATCCGATCGATTGGTCGATAGACTTGCTGTGGAAAAAGATTAACTTTGACATAGTCACGCACAGTCAGGGATATTCACGCACAGTCACGGAGATATTAAAACTTCACTTCGCCTTATCCGATCGATCTGAAACTTTGTCCATAGACTTGCTGTGTCAATAGATTAATTTTGAGACAGTCACAAACATTCACGCATAGTCACACACAATCTCGGAGTGAATTAAAACCCATTTTGCCCTCATTCGATCGATTGAAACATTTTCCATAGATTTGTTGTGGGCAAAGATTAAATTTAAAATAGTCACGCAAATTCACGCACAGTCACGGAAGGATTTAAAACTCATATATACATAAGGAAAGAAAGAGTTTTAATACTTTTTCGTCTGTTTATCAGTGTACTTTTTATGAACCAACTAATTTTTGGTGTCCTCGGGGAACCTTAATACAAAAACTAAGTTTCATGTTATTTAAATTTTCTGTTTTAATGCAAACATGTATTTCTATAAACACGTGAGCAAATTTTAATCGGTCTAGACCGACTATACGATACCCTGTACCATGAATTTAGAAATAAGGTTTTAGGTCCAACTAAAATAAGAAAATAAGCATAAAATAAGTATAAAATATTTTATACCAGATTCTATTCTCATATGGGGCCATATTTCTTAGAGTCACATATTTTTCGTTAAAACCTATATAGTGTGAGCCACATAAGTTATGCATTTTGATTTTGATATAAATGAAAACCAATAATTTTTTTTGTTCGTGTTTTTTATTTGAATGTGAAGTCCTTGTGGTTAATTATGGAATACAATTTCATTCAAATGACTTCGTCGGCTGGCCCAGAGTATGAACGTGTATTTTATCGATCCATGTTAGGTCATTAGTGTAATAGTCAAACGAGATCAAATCGTAGCTTCATTGGCCAAAAGTCCAATTTTTTTGTCACCGATTTTTAAAACTTTAACGCCATTTTGTAGCTAATATCCAAATTAATGTAGCTAAAAAATTAGGTTAACCTATTGCTAATTGTGGGCGTGGCACAGTGGCTGAAAATCATTTTTCATTGGCCAAAATTCTGTAACTTTTGAACCGATCAAAATATTTTAGTACTGTTTTTTTTAATAGATAGATAGATAGTTGATCTTGACTCAGTGTGAATTTCATTTAAATTGATTGAGTACTTTTTAAGGAATTCTAGGTCAAAGTTTAACTTTTGATTTTTTTTAACTTTTAGCGTGATATATGTTTTTTTTTATTTATTTTTATTTATTAGAAAGTGTCATATTTGGAGTTAAATAATTATTATAAACATTTTTTGTAATAATGAAATTTTTTTAATGCTTACACTCAAAAAAATTTTTACACTCAAAAAAATTTTTACACGCAACAAAATAGTAAAATTCACTAGAAATTTAACTAGTATTACTAAAAAATTAAAAATGTTTGCTATCAAATTTGCAATTTGCTTACACTCAAGGAATATTATTATTACTACAGAAAAATTTATTAGTGTTTGCTGCCTAATTTGTTACACTAGCTAAATAAATCTGCTAAACATTAGCGCAATGATTCTAATTTTTTTTTAATTTATTTTTTGAATCTTTCTTATCTATTAAAACATTGCATTCATATGTGGGAAACCTTTTAAGAATAAAAACTGCAATAGATTTAAATAGCATTTGTAACAATGGTAGGTTCTGTTTATTATTATTTTTTACTAATACTATGTTTTTCGTACTTAAATAACAATGAAAGGCAATTATAATTATTATTCATTAGACTCAAATATTGATTGCAAATATTCCATATTTTGTTCTGTGCTATTTCTGTTCTTTAGTAGTTTTTTGGCTTCTTCATCTAAATCCCGATGTTCCACTTTCCATTGATTTCGAATACTGGAGATGAACGGATCTGACGTTGCCAATAATATATTAAATAGATCTTCATTTGTGGAATTTCGTGACATTTTTCTAGTATTGTGCTGTCTATAAAATCTGTAATCCTTGTTCCTTTTTTCCTGAGCCTCCTCTGATAGATCTCCAAGTGGCACCAAATGATATTTAATGACATCTTCTCCATGATAAAGGATTTTGTGGACTGTTGCAGACATATTTCTCCATGGGTAGTTGGTTGTATATATTTTTGCAGTTTCCTTAGCATAATCTCCAAATTTTCTAGAGTCAATTTCTTCATTGCACGCAAGTACTTCTAGGATTATTTTAAATCTGAAAATAAGGTTTAAATCCACTCCTGTTATTTCAGATGCTGTTTCTGGATCTGAAAAGAATCTTCTTGCGGTATTGCCATCATTTGTATTGCCTGACCCTTGTTTTGGCTGATCTATAATCAATCCAAATTTGCGATATTCATCTTGAACATGTTTCTTTTTTGAACTTCTTAACTCTTTGTTGGTTTCGTTGTTTCTTATTGATCCTGAAGGCCCGAAATCCAAATCATAACTGATTTTTAGTATGTGTTCCATAAGTCGTATTCTTGCATGTAGTGGTGATAATCCAAATTCGAAGGCATCGGTATTATCGAATGATTTTGTCGGGACTTGGTTTAATTGGCTTGATGTTGCTTGGCATATAATGCAGCTGGATGCAGCCTTCGTGTTAGTCAAAGCCTGACCTACTTTTCCATCTATCATTGTCAGCACTAATTGGTAGCTTACTTCAATTTGCTGCCCATCTAACTGTAATTGTAATGGCTGTAGTGTTGCTATTTGGGCCTTGATATCACTAACTTCTTTGTTAATGGCATCATGACTTTCTTTTTTGAATTCAAATTTGATTGGCCTGCAGTATTTCGTAGAAGATGGTGTCTCATTTTTCCAAATATCCATTGTTTGCGTTGTACTACTCGAAGGCTCCGAATCTTCCAAAATCTTTTTCAATCGCAATGGTACAAATGATACCATGAACATATCTGAGTCCGAAATATTTTCACATACAACTTGTTTGTATTGTTTTTGTCCCGAAGAACCATCACATCCCCATTTACAAAATAGAATTAACTTTGTGTTTCCATATTTCTTTAACTCAGTTCCTGTTATTGATTGTAGCAAGCGTTTGGCTGTGTGATCAAGTAAAGATTGTAGTTGTACTTCTGCCGAAATTGGTGTGATTGTAATAGTGTCCTTTGATGGCAAACAGTCTATTTTAGCAGCTGTTATGTGATGATATGCTGGATACATATTTGAGCCTTTTTCAATCGCACGCAATCTGAGCTGAATATATTGGTGTTTTGTTAATTTCAAATCCAGAAATAATGCTAATGCCTCCTCATTTGTGAACTGTTTTGCATCGCTCGGAGTTGGTATACTTTTAAGAATTCGCTTTGTTCTCACTGGACTAGCATTACAAGTTTTTTCAATGATATCCACTTTTGTTAATTGGTTTTGTGCTCGTAATTGATGTAGAAAAGATTCTTTTATATTTGTAGAACCAATTTCCTCGTTAAAATTTTTAAGTTTCCGCCTCTTAGATCTATCGCTGCAGTTGTCCAATGATTTGCGTGGTCTTCCAGCCTTATCTAGCTTTGCTGTTTCTCCACCAACATTAAGTTGGCCTTCTAACCAGTTTGCACTTTTATTATAAAACTTTTGTTTACAGTAGTTAACTTCTTTCAATCGTTTTTTTTAGTACTTTGACGAAATTAGATAATTGCTCTTGTATTTCGGTACTAGACGAATTTAAGTTTAATTTTATTTTAACGTAACTAAGAACATCTTCCTGGTTTTTGTTTCGAAAATACTCTTCGGCCAGTTCTTTATAACTAAAGTTCTCCATATTTTTCTCAATATTTTTATTTGCGTCTGTTATCACTTTTTTATCACTTTTTATCACTTGCGAATATACGTCCGTACACTTGAAGTATTAACTTATTATTGAGTAATCCCTTATAGAATCCGTCATTTTATACATTTTTAGGTACATGTTATTCACACATTGATCTTTAATTTCATAGCAGGTAGTACTTAAATTGAACAAAACTGCACTTGTTATCCAGACTTCAATATCAGGTAAAACTAATTAGTTTCTCGCCAATATGGGGTGGTTTTTTATCTTTAGTGGTTTAGTGCCGCGATTATTGACAAACTTATAAAATTGTTTATGACTTTGGTTGACCCTTAAATTTGACAACAGGTAAATTAAGAAAGAGATCATTTATTTACTGTAGAACCTATTGTGATCATTTTATGACTTATTTTTTTGCTGATCAAAACAAAGCCAATAAACCCTTTCGCAGGTATTTTATTTAATTATTTTACTTTTACGTAGTCTAAAGTAAAAAAACAAAATTTTTTTTAGAGTAATTTTTTTAGAGTAATTTCATTAAAATGAAAAAAGTGTTCTACCGGGGGCTCGTGGGGGGTGCAAAAGTATATATAGGGTTAAACAGGATACATTCGCCTTTCTCCGGGTGGTATACGTTTCTTGTTCCCTTACTTCCTTTAGAAGTTCTATTCCACTAAAGTTTAAATTTGAGAAAAATATAGTGGTTTCATAAATATTTCATAACGCCCCTAATATCAAACGTTAGAACTGTGACTACTTACAAAAACTAAAGACTATAATCCTACTAACATTATAAAAAAGACCGCAGGCCAATATCGATGATAGCTTGCGAGTAGTAACCATTTATTTTTGATAAAAAACAAAAAAAAAACACCTTTTGCTGAATTAAAAAAAACAGTTGAGTTTGACAGCATGCCACGCCCACAATTATCAATAGTTTAACCTAATTTTTTGGCTACCTTAATCTGGATATATAAGCTACAAAAAGGAGTAAAAATTTTAAAAATCGATGACAAAAAAAAATTTGACTTTTGGCCAATGAAATCAAAATTTGAGCCACAGTGCGTGGCACGCTGTCAAACTCAACTGTTTTTTTAATTTCAGAAAAAGGTGATTTTTTTTTTATAAAAAAAAAATGGTTACTACTCGCAAGCTATCATCGATAATGACCTGCTGTCTCTTTTATAATGTTGGTAGGATTACAATATTTAGTTGTTGTAAGTCGTCACAGCTCTACCGTTTAATATTAGGGGCGTTATGAAATTCGGTATGTAAGCTTTTATCGGCCATAGGATGAACGCTATTGAAATTGGTAAGAATCGGTCTATGTTCAGACCTATGTTCAGACCTAGCCCCCATACAAATGCCCCCTATGAAATCAACATAAATTGCCATAAGATCCAAATTATCATATAAATCTTAGTCAAATTGGGTTTGTATGTGTTTATTACATCCAATAATTTGTAGTCGAAAAATAATCTCTATAGGACAATTCTTAGTGATAGGACCCATATGGAGCTACTTCCCGATCATCTCTTAAATCTATCAAAAAACAAAAAATATTGCACATATTTTTCTCAAATTTGGATTGTAAATATTTTTTGAAAATATAAGTGACTTTACCAAATATGGTCAGGACCGGTTCATTTTTCGACCTAGTCCCCGTATAAATATAACAGCCGATATGAACTTTTTCATATCTGCAGCCAAAAAAATTTATAAAAAAGTCACTCAAATTTGGTATATGCTTATTTTCTATATCGAATTAGCTGGACCGAAGAGATAGTGTCTCTAAACGCATGGTATAGGTATCGGTTAGTCGGTCTAGACCTACTATAATTTTCTTACTTGCTTTAAAGGGCTTTTTTAACCACATACGTATGTATGAAATGTTTATTAATAAGAAAGATTCAAAAAAAAAACCCTTATTTTCATATCAAAACAAGTAAGAAAATTATAGTCGGTCTAGACCGACTATACGATACCCTATAGAGACCCTATCTCTTAGGCCAAACTAACTGGACATGGAAAATAAGATAAACCAAATTTGAGTGGGTTTTTTATTAATTTTTTTGGCTGCAGATATGAAAAAGTTCATATCGGGCACTAAGCCTAAAATTGGACCGATCCTGACCATGTTTGGTAAAGTCTCTTGTATTTTGCAAAAATATATACGAACGAAATTTGAAAAGAATCAGTGCAATATTTTTGTTTTTTGATAGATTTAAGTAAAGATCGGAAGCAGCTCTATATGGGGCCTATGAGTAAGGGTTGTCCCATAGGCATAATTTTTGGACTACTCATTAATGGATGTAATAAACGCATACAAACCCAATTTGAGTTAGTTCTATATGATAATTTGGATCGTATGGCAATTTATGTCGATTTCATAGGGGTCATTTGTATGGGTGCTACGTCTGAACATGGACCGATTATCACCAATTTCAATAGCGTTCATCCAATGGCCGATTAAAGCTTATGTACTAAATTTTTTCAAAATATACTCTTATTTGCGACCTGCAGTTTGATAACAAGGTTTACATGGACACACAGACGGACGGACGGACGGACACACGGACGGACATCGTTAAATCGAATCAGATAGTGATTCTGATTCGCTCGGTATAATAAAAGACGGGTCTAGGTCAAATATTTTTGGTAGTTACAAACAGCAGCACAAAGTCATTATACCCAAACCACATAGTGGTATAGGGTATAATCAGAATCACTGCGCTAATGTTCAGCAGATTCATTTCGAAAAACTTAACAAATTTTACAGCAAAAAATGATAAATTTTTCCGAATTAATACTATTATACAATATTACTACCGTTTTTTTTAAGTGGAATTATTCTTTGAGTGTAAACAAATTTCTAGTTGATTTTTCTTTTTTTTTGGGGTGTACAAATTTTTTTGTGTGTAAATATTAAAATCCCATTATTACAAAAAATGCTTGTAATATTATTAAAATCCAAATATGACATTTTTTAATAAATAAAAAAAATAAAAAATCCATATTTCACGCTAAAAGTAAAAAAAAAATTAAAAGTTCAACTTTGAACTAGAATTTCTTAAAACGTTCTCAATCAATTTTAATGAAATTATAACAGGCTCAATTCCATCTACATTAGAGCGCCCATAAAACAATAAGTGTTATTTTTTCCACTTCCCGCTCATTTTCTAGTATATTGGGCATAAAAAATAATATCCGCGCAAAAATTTTTTCAATCGGATGCAAACCGGCCAGTCCGTCACGACTTTTAGCCCTAAAAATGGAGTAAAATTAGTTCCAAGCTTTGATGAGCTATAACTCGTAAGCGAGACGACTTTCGGAAAATACACCTTAAGCATTTGTATTGCAAATATATAGGCAAACATTTTTCTGATACAAATTTTTGACCTAGCTATGACCCTTCATGGTGTTTTAAGAGGTCAAACTTCAATTTGGCAATAGTCAAACCTAAATAGATTTATAAATAAATTTACTAATTTACGTTTGAAAAAAATTTTGACTTCAAATTTGAAGTTTGACCTCTTAAAACACAATGAAGGGTCATATCTACGTCAAAAATTTGTATCAGAAAAATGTTTGCCTATATATTTGCAATACAAATGCTTAAGGTGTATTTTCCGAAAGTCGTCTGGCTTACGAGTTATAGCTCACCAAAACTTGGAACTAATTTTACTCCATTTTTAGGGCTAAAAGTCGTGACGGACTGGCTGGTTTGCATCCGATTGAAAAAATTTTTGCGCGGATATTATTTTTTATGCCCAATATACTAGAAAATGAGCGGGGTGCGGAAATAATAAAAGTTTTCCATTTTTGGGCGCTCTAATCTACATATGTATCTACCCATTACAAAAAGAATTACTGAAATATTTTAATCGGTTCAAAAGTTACAAAATTTTGGCCAATGAAAGGCAATTTTCAGCAACTGTGCGGTGGCCAAACAAAGCACATCGCCAAAACGGCTAGTAACTAGATTTTCAATCTGGTCATGCAAAAGATCGATTTTTTTTCGCTGTGCACCAACCTTTTGAAACTAAGTGTTGCCCGAATCCATATCTTCAAAAATGGGTCACAAAATATCAGTTATCATTGCATGGCAGCGCTCACCGTTCACTGTAACGCATTTGCCTTCCACATCTTCGAAGAAAAATGGCACAATAAAATTGCCAACCCAAAAATCATACCACACAGTGCTTCATTTAGGGTTTGGCTTTTCAGCAGTCATGTGTGCGACAATTTTGTTTGTTGTCGTAACTATCGAGATGAAAAAGAGCTTCGATAGAAAATATGATTTTCACAGCAAATGCCGTGAGCAAGCATTGACGCCCTCCCCGTCAATTTGTACAACTAATTCATTTTCTGTTTATTTTGCTGGCAAGCAGCCTATTCAATTCATCGTGTATTAGAAGAAGACAAATATAGTTTTAACCCTTCGACGAGCGGTAACTTTTTAGTCGGTCGTTGAGCGATAAGGTCCCTACGGACCTTGTATGAAAATACATCGAATTTAATTTAAATTATATTTTACGTATTTGGATTAAAGTATATTATATTTAGTTAAAATATGAAAAAAAGGAAAACATTCGAACTTCTAAAGTACAAACTGCATTCAACGAATTCAAACAAGCGTTATGCAAATTAATTATTAGTGAGTAATATTAGATATTATTATTGCAATCCTGACATTATTTGTTATTGCAGAATGCTCAGTACACACAGGATGTTGGCTTATTGTGCTCCGTTCAGCATATTCTGCAAGTGAAACGATTTTCACGGGGTCCTATTGATGGTATTGCACTACTACTTCTTGATGTTACCTGAATTGTTTTAGAAAAATTACAACAAATTACTTAATATGTTATTGGAATTTCAATTAACTTGCCTTAGTGCTCATCGATTCCATAGCTGAACGTATATTTAGAAAACGAGTTACTCTTGGATCCTTTGCTCGCTCTTCAATATTACCCATAACTAACTCATTGCTTAGTTGCTTCAGAAAAGAACGGCGTTTGGCAGTTTACTTGGAGTTATATAGTTTGTCATAAATAATAAACGATGCCAATGCAGCTATGTCCAGCTATGTAACTTAAAAAGTTTCTGGCTTTTTCTTCGTATTAGTTATATCCACTGTGCTCGTGTAGTGTACAGTAGATAACAACAGTACTGCCTTATTTTTTTTTTAGGAACATAAGAACACGATGAAACATTTCTCTAGTTATATTCAAGCAACGTTGAATATATTTCACGGCACTTATGTTTCTTAAATTCGTTGGGTACAAATATTTTATTGCCGCGGACTGTGCCAACATTTCCCAATCCTTTTATCATAAGGTTCTTTGCCAAATTCAAGGAAGTGAAAAAATTATTTGCATAAGTTGTTCTACCCATTCTCCTTGATTGATTTGTCTTTATTCGTCGGGAAGCTTGCCTGTATAGATTACTTCCTTTAGCGGGAAATATGTTTTTGCATCACACTGCCACCACACCTTGATACCGTACGGGGTGTACGAAGTTTCTTAGTTGGCCATGGTCATCGTCCACACATCATCTATAGCAGCCGACTTGAGTTGAAAACACAACTGGGACGAACGACGAATTTTTCGATGCGAATATTCGTCGTCAGAAATAAAACACAGTTGTATATATGAAAATGCACACAATCAGTGCGTCGAACTAAATACGTAGTGCGTAACGAACTCTGCGATAGGTTTATTTTTATTTCTAACGCCGACGAACGACGAATAAATTGGTGTAGAGTGACCGTATTTTATTTTAGTTTTTCAAATGTTTTAGTAAATAAAGTAATTTTTGTCTTTAAGAATTGTTTTATATTTTATTTATAACTAATAAGTTATATAAAATCTATTTCTAATTATATAATTTTCTTTTACATAGTTTTTTGTTGATATTTATTTATTTTTCGTTTAGTGCTTCTTTTTTTAAAACATGGTCACACTATCAGCTGCAAAATGTGAACAAAAATGACATAAAATTAATTTACTAATGAAAATTTATGTAATTTTTTCAGAATTATAAAATTAAACGCTATCATACAAAAATAAAGGCTTTTACCATCGTGAACATGATGTTTACATTTGTAATAACTGGTATAAAGTTAAAAATTCTTTTATTCATATTTTTCCAATATTTGTTTATGTATATAAATTCAAAACAATTTCAAATGACGTTACAGCTGTTATGTGAATTCGTCGTAATTGTATTTCATTCGACGAATTTACGCAACGAATTGTTGCCGAAAAATTCGTCAAGCTGTGCGAAATTCGTCGTACGCCCCAGTTGTGTTTCCACCTTTACTTTTCTGAAGCCGTTCTTCCCGATAATTATTATTATCAAATTTAATGGTCTCATTTATATTTTAGAACCTGTTGTATGACACTGCTGCTTTATATAAAGGCAAATGTTCATCTTTCCACAACTCTTTTGTTGGCTCAGAACCCGAACGATAGCATCCTGCATAAAGCAAGATTCCAATATAAGCTTGTAATTCCTTAAGGGTTAAGGGTTCCATTTGTTTTGTGGTGCATTTGGTTTTTTTTTTGATTCCATGCTTATATATCCTTTCCTATTGGATTCTCGAATTATATGAAAGGAAATCTCTTCGCTAATTATTTTGGTAAATATTGAAGGAGATTGCATAGTGAACGCTGGTTATGGACCCGGACAACATTGCGTAAAATTGACAACATTATATTGTCTAATACGACCGATTTCCGGGGGTTCATATGCCATTTATCGCCATTTTTAAAAATAAACTGACACCTTCGTCACTTGTTAAACCACATCGTCGTCATTTTTTCAGCTTGCTCAATATCGATGTCGGACTCAGCATCAGATACTTCATTTGGCACATACTCCCCATCAGTATTTTCATCATAAAATGTCTCTTTCTTCAAGTTCAAGGAACATAGCTAAATTGTTATTAGCAGTTTCTTGATCACTTACGTGTAGTTTTTGGAACACTGATCGAGATTTGGGTATTTTTTACATTTATTTGTAAAATATTTTTATTTTTTTATTTATTTGTAAAAAACGTCCATCCGTATTGAAAATCACAACAAAACTGATTTATTCGATACTTAATTTTTAAACAATTTCTAATTTGTTTCATAGTCTACTTTGTTTTTTTTTTATTTATGTATATTTCAAACATTTGACATTCGAGTGAAAATCAAATTTATTTTAGCGCCTGCTTTGTTTTTTATTTATATAAATTTCAAATACCTGAGATTCACATATTAGTACAACTTTCAATTTTATGTATACATGCAAATTCCACAGGGACCTTACCGCTCAACGGCGTATAAGAAGTCTTTTAAATAAAAAAATTATGTGAGTCCAATCGCAGGGGAGATGTGTAAACATCTAGTAATTAAAGATTTTTTATAGCACTTTCTTAAAATCAAACAGAAAGCGTATCACTTAAAGCAATCAACTGCAGGGGCTCTGTTAATATAAAAATATTTATTATTTATTATTTTAACCGGTTAATTTTTAATGTTTCGTTTTTTATTTTTTATTTTTAATTTTTCGGTTTTCATTTTTCATTTTTCGTTTTTCATTTTTAATTTTTATTTTTTTTTTTTAATTTTTAATTTTTTATTTTTAATTTTTTATTTTTCATTTTTAATTTTTTTCTTCATTTTTCATTTTCCAATTTTTGTTTTTCTTTTTTCATTTTTCATTTTGTATTTTTCATTTTTAATTTTTCAATTTTCATTTTTTATTTTTCATTTTTTATTTTTTATTTTTCATTTTTAATATTTTTTTCATTTTTCATTTTTCATTGTTAATTTTTCATTTTTCATGTTTAATTTTTTATTTTTCATTTTTAATATTTCGTTTTTCATTTTTATTTTTCATTTTTTATTTTTAATTTTTAATTTTTCGTTTTTCATTTTTACTTTTTCTTTTTTTTTCATTTTTCATCTTTCATTTTTTATTTTTAACTCTATACCACAATGTGGTTTGGGTATAATGACTTTGTGCTGCTGTTTGCAACAACCAAAAATATTTGACCTACACCCATCTTTAATTATACCGATCGAATCAGAATCACTATCTTATTCGATTTAACGATGTCCGTCCGTCCGTCCGTCCGTCTGTGTGTCCATGTAAAGTTTGTAATCAAACTGCAGGTCGCAATTATGAATATATTTTGATGAAATTTGGTATTTGATCTTCTTTCGGCCATGGGATGAACGCTGTTGAAATTGGTGAGAATCGGTTCATGTTCAGACCTAGCCCCCATACAAATGACCCCTATGAAATCAACATATATTGCCATAAGATACAAATTATCATACAAATCTTAGTCAAATTGGGTTTGTATGTATATATTACATCCATTAATCAGTAGTCCAAAAATAATCCCTATTGGACAACTCTTAGTCATAGTCCCCATATAGAGCTGCTTCCCGATCTTCACTTAAATCTATCAAAAAAGAAAAATATTGCACTGATTCTTCTCAAATTTTGTTTGTATATATTTTTGCAAAATACAAGAGACTTTACCAAAATTATCATATAGATCTCAGTTAAATTGGGTTTGTATGTATTTATTACATCCTTTAATTAGTAGTCCAAAAATAATCTCTATAGGACAATTCTTAGTGATAGGACCCATATGAAGCTACTTCCCGATCTTCACTTAAATCTATCAAAAAACAAAAAATATTGCACATATTTTCCTCAAATTTGGATTGTAAATATTTTTTGAAAATATAAGTGACTTTACCAAATATGGTCAGGACGGGTCCATTTTTTGACCTAGTCCCCATATAGATATATCATCCGATATGAGCTTTTTCATATCTGCAGCCAAAAAAATTTATAAAAATGCCACACAAATTTGGTATATGCTTATTTTCTAAATCCAATTAGTTGGACCTAAGAGATAGGGTCTCTAAACGCATGGTATAGGTATCGTTTAGTCGGTCTAGACCTACTATAATTTTCTTACTTGCTTTAAAGGGCTTTTTTAACCACATACGTATGTATGAAATGTTTATTAATAAGAAAGATTAAAAAAAAAACCCTTATTTCCATATCAAAACAAGTAAGAAAATTATAGTCGGTCTAGACCGACTATACGATACCCTATAGCATGCGTATAGAGACCCTATCTCTTAGGCCAAACTAACTGGACATGGAAAATAAGATAAACCAAATTTGAGTGGGATTTTTATTAATTTTTTTTGGCTGCAGATATGAAAAAGTTCATATCGGGCACTAAGCCTAAAATTGGACCGATCCTGACCATGTTTGGTAAAGTCTCTTGTATTTTGCAAAAATATATACGAACGAAATTTGAAAAGAATCAGTGCAATATTTTTGTTTTTTGATAGATTTAAGTAAAGATCGGAAGCAGCTCTATATGGGGCCTATGAGTAAGGGTTGTCCCATAGGCATAATTTTTGGACTACTCATTAATGGATGTAATAAACGCATACAAACCCAATTTGAGTTAGTTCTATATGATAATTTGGATCGTATGGATATTTATGTCGATTTCATAGGGGTCTTTGTATGGGTGCTACGTCTGAACACGGACCGATTTTCACCAATTTCAACAGCGTTCATCCAATGGCCAATTAAAGCTTATGTACTAAATTTTTTCAAAATATACTCATATTTGCGACCTGCAGTTCAATTACAAGGTTTACATGGACACACAGACGGACGGACGGACGGACACACGGACGGACATCGTTAAATCGAATCAGATAGTGATTCTGATTCGATCGGTATAGTAAAAGATGGGTCTAGGTCAAATATTTTTGGTAGTTACAAACAGCAGCACAAAGTCATTATACCGAAACCACATAGTGGTATAGGGTATAATCAGAATCACTGCGCTAATGTTCAGCAGATTTATTTCGAAAAACTTAACAAATTTTACAGCAAAAAATGATAAATTTTTCCGAATTAATACTATTATACAATATTACTACCGTTTTTTTAAGTGGAAATATTCTTTGAGTGTAAACAAAATTCCAGTTGATTTTACTTTTTTTTTGGAGTGTACAAATTTTTTTGTGTGTAAATATTAAAATCCCATTATTACAAAAAATGCTTGTAATATTATTAAAATCCAAATATGACATTTTTTAATAAATAAAAAAAATAAAAAATCCATATTTCACGCTAAAAGTAAAAAAAAAATTAAAAGTTCAACTTTGACCTAGAATTTCTTAAAACGTTCTCAATCAATTTTAATGAAATTATAACAGGCTCAATTCCATCTACATTAGAGCGCCCATAAAACAATAAGTGTTATTTTTTCCACTTCCCGCTCATTTTCTAGTATATTGGGCATAAAAAATAATATCCGCGCAAAAATTTTTTCAATCGGATGCAAACCGGCCAAATATGTTTTGCATCACACAGGCACCACACCTTGATACCGTACGGGGTGTACGAAGTTTCTTAGTTGGCCAAGGTCATCGTCCGCACATCATCTATAGCAACCGACTTTCTTTTCTGAAGCTGTTCTTCCCGAGAATTACTATTATCAAATTAAATGGTCTCATTTATATTTTTGAACCTGTTGTATGACACTGCTGCTTTATATAAAGGCAAATGTTCATCATTCCACAACTCTTTGTTGGCTCAGAACCCGAGCGATAGCATCCTGCATAAAGCAAGATAAGCGTGTAATATTTTAAGGGTTAAGGGTTCCCATTTGTTTTGTGGTGCATTTGGTTTATTTTGATTCCATGCTGCAGCATTTTCATTTCCTTTCCTATTGGTTTCTCGAATTATAAGAAAAGAAATATCTTCACTAATTATCTTGGTAAATACTGAAAGAGATTGCGTAGTGAACGCTGGTGATGGACCCGGACAACATTGCGTAAAATTGACAACATTATATTGTCTAATACGACCGATGTCCGGGGGGTTCATAAGCCACTTATCGCCATTTTTAAAAATAAAGTGAACACCTTCGTCACTTGTTAAGCCACATTGCTGATAATCGTCGTCATCTGAACAATATTTTTCAGCTTCCTCAATATCGATGTCGGACTCAGCATCAGATGCTTCATTTGGCACATATTCCCCATCAGTAATTTCATAATAAAATGGCTCTTCCAATTCTTCAAGTTCAAGGAACATAGCTAAATTTTTATTAGCAGTTTCTTGATCACTTACGCGTAGTTTTTGGAACGCTGACCGAGATTTAGGGTATTTTTTTACATGCTCCCAATTCATTTTTTTTATATTTATTTGTAAAAAACGTCCATCCGTAGGGAAAATCACAACGAAACTGATGTATTCGATACTAAATTTTTAAGCAATTTCTACTTTGTTCTTTTTTTTTTATTTATTTATATATATTTCAAATATTTGAAATTCGAGTGAAAATGAAAAAAAAAAAACAAATTTATTTATATAAATTTCAAATACCTGAGATTCACATTTTAGTACAATTTTCAATTTTATGTATGAAATTCATATAAAGTCCACAGGGACCTTACCGCTCAACGGAGTATTAGAAGTCTTTTAAATCAAAAAATATAATACTGTTAAAACTACAAATCAATCGGAATAGATATTAAAGCATTCCTAAGACTCCAATAATAGAAGTAATGAAATTTAAGGTCAGTACTACCAGTACTTTTAAAGTATACTTTTAAGTATACTCCCGTTTATACATTTTAAATAAGTTTGTTATGAAAAGAAAAGAAGACTCAGTAAAAATTTACATTTACATTTACAAACATCTGTGCAATATTTTTATTTATTTTATTATTATAGATTTATAGATATCGGGAAGCAGCTTTATATGGGAACTAAAAATTTTCCTACATGGTTTATTTTTTGACCACTATTTAATGGGTGTAAATATTTGATCAAATTAAATCGATCTCTTAGGTGTCAGTAGTATGGGAACTAACTCTGAACATGCACCGATTTTCACCAATTTCTATATCGTTAATGCTGTGGCTATCAATATAACCATAGCATTAACGGACAGACATACAGACGGACGGATATAGATAAATCCATTCAGAAAGTGATTCTGAGTCGATCCGTACAACAAAAGGTGAGTCTTGGTTAGATTTTTTTCCCAGTTACAAACATCAGCACAAACTGATTATACCCTTACCACAGAGTAGCATAGGGTAGAAAAATAAAGAAGAAAAGCAAAAAAGAAAAAGACAGAAATATAATTATATTTACATATGTAAACACAAAAATGTTGAGAATAGTGATTTGTTTCTGAAGTATATGCTCATATTTTCATGTTGTTTGCTTAAAAAGTAAAGAAAATCAATTTCATAAAAAGGTTTTTAAAAATCAATCAGTTTCACAAATATTTGATCCAAGTAGAAAACTTAACATCAATGTCATTGTATATGAATCACAACTTACCCCTATCCTGTGCCGTTAAAAGTGATGATGATAGTGTTTGCTTCAACTTGCCAAATGTGCCACCCGTATCGGGTGTATTATGTGTTGAAGCAGTTTCGTCGGTTGTAACCATCTAAAAAAAAGAGAAGAAAATGTGTCAATATTCACATATAAAATATGGAAAATATGAAATATTTTAGTTATTAAAATGTATTTACTTTTTTTGTTTTTTTTGCTACGAATGCCCAGCTAACAATTTTGTGGCATTCAGAAGAAGAAGCCAAATTTGTATACAGTTGTTCTATATCTATGCGAACGCGAGCGATTTATATAAAATAAAAACTAATTATATTTAAATTATCGATAATGTCCAATGCTTATTTATTGGTTAAAAATAACATCGGCCTTCCCTAAGTAAAACATTTATATACACTAGCAGATTCCAGCCCTCGAAGTTCGAGTGCAAATTCTAGGAAATTTTATTTTTTCATTAAATAAAGACCCTACAACTATGCTAATCAATTATAGCCAAATCACAAATCAACACAAAAAACAAACTCATTTTTATTACAAACATATTAACAGATTTAATAAACACACACGTAGCATTGTATAATTTTATGTATGTGTTACTAGCAACTTTAAATGCAATTTACTCAAAATAAAGGAAAAAATTTAAAAATCTGTAAATCTGGCGAACAGCCAAAAAGAAATACCTTTTAAATAATATACGCTTGGTCAAAATCGGGATAAAACGGTAGAACAAAACATCAGTCACAAGAAATCGCCTAGCCTATTAATATTATAGATATAAAAGTTGGTTTGTTTTTTTGTATCTTATGCAAATTTGTGTGAGGTCATATATTACACTGTGCGACAGCTAAACTCGGGATGGGATGAAACCACCGGGGAAAGTTATATTGGTCAAAAAAAAAGTTGTACGTGTCCCGGCGTTTCGCTGGGTTACGTCTAGGAATCGAGATATATTGATTTGAACTTACTAATTATCTTATAAGGGAATTTGTCACGTTTTGAGCTCTTTTATTTGACATAACTCGAGAACTACTAGTCCGATTTTGCTGGAACAAATTTAGAAAAATTAAGAACTACTAGAAATAGCTACAATCTACTTCCATACCATTTCTCAACACAATCAACAGTTTCGCAGTTATTATTAAATTTATGAAAAAAAAAAATTTTTTTTGCCTAAAAAATTAAAATTTTGTATTTTTAAAAATCATGCAAAATCAAAAACGAAAAAAAGCGTCAAGTCTCATTGATTTGGCATAAAGTCACATAACCTGTGCTCAAAATGAGACATGGATTATGAAAATCGATGGACGCGTTTCATTCATTTTATTCACAATTAAGTGAAGGTATCTATCTCATTTTGAAGTTAAGGCATCTCATTGGAAAAAAAAAACGTTGATGACTTTTTTATGATAGATAGATAGATAGATAGATAGATAGATAGATAGTTCTTTATTTCATTTTATAAAATTATTTACAATAAAATTTATGAATTAAATTGAAATGTTGAACTTACGACAATGACATTACGTCGTCAGTCGGAGGTTTGACTTAAATTTTTTCTTTAAATATAAATATAAATTTAATATAAATATACATAAATATAAAAATAAAATTAAAATTTTTAAAAATTTTTCAAATCAGCGGAATTCATTTAATATTAACTTCCTATATGATAAGGCATTGATAATAAAATTTACTAAATTACTCCAGTTTTCATCTCCCACACCATTTAAAGCGTTTATAATTTCATTCTCCGTTAAAACTACTTTTCCAAAAAATCTTTTCCTATATTCTTTTAAAATCGGACATCTTCCTAAAAAATGGGTTACATTTTCAACCTCATTTAGATTACATAGCGAACATGTATTATTAGAGTTCTTTCTGTTGAAATAATTGCCATTTAGAACGATAAGACCACATCTTGCCTTGAATATCCATGATATCTTGCTTCTTCCATATATTTCTTTAAAATATGTTTTTCCAATGTTGTGGTCGAGCGACTTGTAGATTTTTGTATTGCTTTGCAAAGACTTTATCCGCATTTTTTGGTGGTTATGATTTCTAATCTGGCTTAACAAACTTGCAAAACCATCAGACCAGAGATTTATATTAAAGTTTTCTATCGTCCACTCTAGCCCATAGTGTCTACCTAGTTCATTTAGATCTTTAGCCCAATATACATTTCTTTCGAGAATTTTCATAGACAATTTATTTGGGAGTCTGTTATTTTTATATTAAAAAAATGTCTTATATAGGTATCTCAAATGCAGATCAAGCGTATATAGGTGACTATTATCCAAACCGGTTTCTAGCATTATACATTAGGTGGGTGTGCAGTCTGGTAACTTAAAATTTTTATACCCTCCACTCCAGTGTGCAGAGGGTATATATAAGTTTGTCATTCCGTTTGTAATAATTAGAAAAAAAATTTTGGACCCCATAAAATATACATATTTGTGATCCTTATAACAACCGGAGTTGATATAGCGATGTCCGTCTGTCCGTCTGTGGAAATCACGATGACGGCATCAATCGGGCAGCGAGGGTACTCGTTGACATAAAAAATGATTAACTAACATCCTGGGAAGTTTGCAATTTAAAATCGTCTAAATAGGTCGATTAGGGCCCGAGATTTGAATGAAGAA
The DNA here is from genome assembly GCA_963682025.1 of Cordilura impudica. NCBI lineage: Eukaryota > Metazoa > Arthropoda > Insecta > Diptera > Scathophagidae > Cordilura > Cordilura impudica. The sequence continues at coordinate 81,310,755 of OY821519.1, read as the reverse complement.
CTAAAAAAGTCTTGAAAAAATATAATTTTCTACGTTGTTCTTGTCACGATAACGCCCTCAATGGGATAGCTAGGGTGATCATTTTTAGTGAGAATGATTCACCAAATTCATGGGAAGATTCCTGTTTCAAAAATCATTAAAATCGGTGGAGCAGGTTCAGGGAAATCTCTGAAAAAGTAAAAAAAAAAATGAAAAACATGATATTTCTATGTTGTTCTTGTTGTTATTCTAAATGTTGCACTGTTGTCATAGCTGTACTTGTTGTTTTTGTGGTCGTTGTGGTAATAATATAATAAAAACAAACCCTTTGTACATTTTTTTATCAACTCTGGTAGAAAAATTTAAAAGTTTCCATTGTTTTGGCATCACTAAAAAAATTTGTTGGATTATTTGTGTCATTGCCACGAGCCTGCCTGCAAAATTTCAGATCGATTGGGTCACGGGAAAGTGGTTAAAATAGATCCAAAATTTTTTCGACAAGCAGACACTACGAGTTAATATAAAGGGAGTAAAAATTCACCAACATTTTAAGCCAATAATGCTAAAATACCTAGTTGTTAATAAAAAAAAAAAACAATTGGGCAATTCACAATAGGTAATGTATCGTTGTATCTGTTGTGTCGTGTATCACTTTACAATAGTGTAAAATTGTTGTTGGTAATTTTCACTGAAAAATCTGATACACGATCCAACTTCATTTGCTATGTTTAGTAAATGTTGTATATTGCATCATAACATATCAGTTCCAAGTGAATGACAGTTTTTATGAAAAATAAAAAACAAATACATAGAATTTTATCTGCATAAATAATAATAAAGTAAAATATGGCAAATAATGCAGATAACGCAAATACACCGATAAGTTTATTTATATAAAAATTAATGTTTATATTTTTAGTATGTATTTTCTCTTTCAGTACCAACCAAAACATTTTAACATTTTTTTTTTCATTATAAATTAAAATGCAAGAGGTACGTAACTAAAACTCCAGGGTATATCTCACGACCAAAAAGCAAACACTGACAAGTGTTTTCTCTTATACAAAATAGCAGAAGCGACGAAGCGATCTTTCCTCGTTGGATTGAAAATTACTAAAGAAAGCATTTTACAATATGAAAATACAACTGAGTGTTCACAACAAATGATTGTATTGTGTATTTCAATACAACATACAATATACAACACCTGTTATGAATTGCCCAAATGTAAATTTAGCAAAAAAAATTTATGTATTAATTTATTTAAAGAGAAAAACACAAAAATAACGTTTGATGTTGTATGTTTTTTGTGTAATATTTACATATACATACATACACATATTAAATAATACAAATAATATACATATATTATATATATGTATGTATATATGTATATTCATAGTAACTGCATGTTAGAAATAAATCGGTATATTATTTTATTTACATAAAATTCTGCAATATTTTGTTGTGGGGAAAATACATTTCTTTTGCATTAACAGAGTGTCATTTCATTTTGTTCAGCGCGACTATGCCACAGTAGATGGCGCCACAATTTTTGTTCTAATTAGCTTTGCAATAGTTATTTCTATTTTAACATGAATGTCAATATTTTCAACTAGATATCATACAGAACAATGTTAAGAGTATACACGGGCTGGTCTTTTATTTCATACGTTTTTTCATTATTCTTTTACAAATATGAACATAAGTTTGGCATGTTAAGGTGCTATTACACGATGTGTTTTTTACATATGTACTGTCAAATATTCCCACAACAAAAGTTGTACACATCGTGTGATACATATGAAACATTGTTTATGTACAATACATGTGGAAAGTCATATGTACATTTTTCAATTAGAACAGGTTCTATTTTGGCGAAAGAAAAACAGAGTAAATTATAAAGATTAATATTGAAAGAAAAATAAATTGCTTAATATTGATTAACAATTAAAAAATATATAACTTTTTTTAACAATAAATTTTTGTAAATTCACAAATTAAATCTGCTGTTGTTTACATTTAGAGGTTATGTCATACGGAAATACATATGCACGTGTGATAGCAAAAATTATGAATCGTATGTAAAAGACAATTTTGACAGACATGCGGTATTTCATATGGATAAAAGAAGTGACATTACATATGTAAAAAACACATCGTGTAATAGCACCTTTAACTTTTTGTTGTCTTTACAAAATAGAGTTACGAGTTCATCAATGAGTTTTTTGCTTTCAAAACAGTTCTACATAGTTATATAGAACTATTATTCTGCTTTACCTACACAATATCTGATTGCGATTACATCTAATTTTTAAAAATGTTTATAATTAATAAAGCATTATTATTCACATAAATACAAAATTGCACTTTTTAAATTTTCCATTCAAATTTAAGAAAATATCAATTCTAATAAAAACTGAAATTAAAATTTCCAATTGTAAATTAGAAAATATTAATTGAATTTCAGAAAATCATATTAAAACGTCGGAAATAATAATTTTAAATTTAGAAGACATCAATTGCATCTTTAATATATAAATGTTATTCGTTAAACACAAATTTAAATTCCAAAAAAAAAAAACACAAAATATGTTTACATTTAAAAATGTTTACATTTAAAAAAAATATTGCCATTCAGGAGATATTAATAACTTTTCAGTACCGCGATTCAGTAACTTCTTTTAACGATAGTCGAATTGTAAAAAAAAAAGAAAATTGCAAAATTATCAGTAAAATTTTGAAACGATATTCGCTATTGTTAAAGTCAGCTGTTGTTGTTATCTAAACGACAACCATTTTTGTGTTGTTTATCCAATCGATAAAAACTTAAATTTTTAGGTTGAAATGTCGTCATACATAAATAAAAATCATGAAATAGTGAAAATATTTTGCTTTAATTAAAAAACTTTTTTATATAAATAAAAAAATTAAATAGCATATTCAATTCATTATTTCATTTTCAAATAAATAAACAGAAATATTAGTAAAAAAAATAAAGATATTAAACATAAACATAAAATCATCCTGTCAAACACGAAGTAATTTGTTTTTTTCTATTCTTTGTGTTTTTCGCTTATTTTGACAGAGATGCCACTCCTTTACAATTTAAATAAATAGAAAAACAGATTTGTCGATATTAATTTAAATTCAATGAATTTAAGAAAACCTCAAATGATATTTAAGAATTGCTAACATAAAAATTGTTACATAAGTAAACGTAATTTTATGAGAATGTTATTTTTTATATATAAATTTTCAAAATTTTTTTTGGATGAAAATTTGAAGTTTTTCAGAAAATAAAGATAACATTAAATTATTTTATTTAAAATGTTTGGGACTTTTCGTTTTTTGCGTTTTTCATCCCTAATTTGATTATTTATTATTATAAATTTATTCTCTATGTTTTCAAAATATGGCAATATTTTAAAAAAAAGTTGAGAGAGCTTTTTTTTTGGTTATTATTTTGTTACTCCATCCAACCTATATGGCCACAATGAAGAAATATTTGGCCAGTTAAAAGAAACTATACAGCCATCTCCAATTAGCACGATTTAATGCATATAGCCACTCTACACAACCATTACCTTTGCAATGGAGGTTAGGGCGAGCTATTTAATTAGCAAAAACTAAATTAAACGAGAAGTTATGTCATATAACCGGAAACGCATGCATATAGGTATATAACCAAAATGCATGCCGATCAGCAACCACGATGACCAAAAAGCAAACACCGAAATAAATCCGAAATAATAGAAAAGAAGAAAACCAACCCAAAGAATTTGCTGAAATAATTTGGTATTAAGTTTAACAAACCGAGGTGGAGGGTATCAAAGATTCGGCACAGCCGAATTTAACACTCTTACTTGTTTTTGCATAATTTGCTTTTAAAAAAATTTTGGCAAACATAAATTACGTAAATAGGTATATTTCAGATTTTAATTTGAATAATTTATTGAAATTGTCATGGAAGAATTAAAGGCGATTTTTTTAAAAGTAAAACTAATAAGCGCATATTTTTTATTTTTGCTTTTTTGGATTTATAAATAACTTTGCAAAAAATGTAGTTCTCTTTTTTCAGTTTACATGTATGATGAAATATGAAATATTTTTTTTTTTTTTTGTGTAGGTGTATTGGTGTTTGCATTTCCTTAAGGGGTGGTAGGTTTTAAAACATTTTTTTGCATTTCTCTTCCTGAATGCACAACATGTCGAGAGTGTTGTGTCAAAATTTTAAGTAAATCAGAGCAAAACTTAAGAAAATACAGCGTTTCCAGCGACCGGCCTCATACGGTATATTATGTATATAAATCCGTTTTTAACAAAGCTTTAAACCGATTTTCTCGCAAATAAATGTTCGAAGTCCGTGAACATCATAACTCAATATCTTCTTGACCGATTCTTTTAAAATTTTAGACACTATATCTACACATAAATCATTAGGTAACCACGAAGGTTTTTTTTAATTCCATTTTCTTCTCCATTTTCTAACAACAAATTCCCGAAATTGTATAGCAAAAATCGTTTTTCACTTTAAAATGCTGCAAAAAAAAAATTGAAAAACTCTTCGTCACTACTTCAGGAAACATGTCACCTTTTGAACGCATTTCGATTTTTTTATTTCACATGGTCCGGTAACGAGTTATGATGGTCACCGCAAAACAACAACGCCTCCGGATATTGGCTGTTGCGGACTTATTTATTAAAATTTTTAGTTGAAAATTTTTTCAAAGATTCTTCAAATGTTATGCTATAACGTGTATTCATGTCTTCAAAAAAAAATTATGAAAATACTACTTTTTTACTTTTAAAACCTTACCCTCCCCTTAAGAAACTTTTAATAACCTTGCTCTAAAACTTTTGTTTTTCTATGCTATTCTATTTTTTCTACAATAAAATGGAGTTCGGTTATAAAGAACTCGGCGGGACCGGCCAAATTAGTTCGTTATAGACTAAGTTCCTTATAACCGTAGTATTTTTTTGTTTTGTCCGAAAGGTTTAGAAACTTTTTTTAGTTGAATAAGTTTATTTATTTTGATGCATTTTAAAAAGTTATAAAACATAAATGAAATTATTAAAAAGATACATATTAATTGTTTGTCTTAATAAGACTGAAATTACCAAGTTTCTATCAAAATAGAATATTTTTTTAAATCATATAATATTAAAAACTCCTTATGTGTAGAAGCAGAAAGTATAAAGCAAAGGTTGGCTACTGGACCTTTTACAAAACTTCATTTGAAAATCGAAGTTTTTGGTTTGTATTTTTACAACTGTTTTTCGATTTTTTTTTTTTTTTTTAAGAAATTTTAAAAACATTAAAATTAATTTATTTTAAATATATAAAATATAAGAAAATTCTGAAATGGAAAAAAAATTTGTTTGTTAAAGTCAAAATAAACGGGCGCCTAGGCGCCACACAATCCTCTAGTTAAATATAATAAGAATAATAAAGCCTCAGCGCCAATTAGGCATTATTGAGGCAAGTTGGCAAATATAATACGTATCATTATCATTATTTATTATAAGTGTATGCAGATATTATAAAAAGTATTTAAAATTATGTATAATAATATTTGAACATTTTGAGATCAGGGTGCTTACATCAGAAGTTCTTCTATATTGGCTAATAAATACTGCTTTAACGATATTTTAAAAGTTGAAATTCTATTAACTGTTTTAAGATTTTGTGGTAAATTATTGTATTCACGACTACCCATACACTCCACACGTTGCTTGGTTGTTTCCAACCTACATCGGGATACTGCTAAATTTCCATTACTTCTGGTATTGATTGAATGTTGAATCCGTGTAAACTTTATTGTGTGATGTCCAATATTGTGTAAACATTTGAAGACATATAATAATAGTTGTGTTTTGTAAATACCATATATTGGTAAAATGGATTTGAATTTATCAACATAGAGTGAAATAGTTGGATAAGTCATAGGAGGATTGCAAATAGTTTTCAAAACTTTATTTTGTATCCGCTGAAGAGGCTTCAGGCGTTACTTTTTGTATATCCGTATAAAATGGCTAAATAATTCCAGTGGGTCTTAATTAAAGAATTATGGATTAAAATTTTGGTATCTGTATCAAGTTTGTTTTTAAATTTATTAATTCGTGTGCAAATTCTAGGAAATTTTATTTTTTCATTAAATAAAGACCCTAAAAGTATGCTAATCAATTATAGCCAATTCACAAATGAACACAAAAAAAAACAAACTCATTTTTATTACAAACACATTAACAGATTTAATAAACACACACGTAGCATTGTATAATTTTATGTATGTGTTACTAGCAACTTTAAATGCAATTTACCCAAATTAAAGAAAAAAATTTAAAAATCTGTAAATCTGGTGAACAGCCAAAAAGAAATACATTTCAAATAATATACGTTTGGTCAAAATCGGGATAAAACGGTAGAAAAAAACACCAGTTACAAGAAACCGCCTAGCCTATTAATGTTATAGATATAAAAGATGTTTTGTTTTTTTTGTATCTTATGCAAATTTGTGTGAGGTCATTTATTACACTGAGCGACAGCCAAAATCGGGATGGGATGAAACCACTAGAAAGTTATATCGGTCAAAAAAAGTTGTACGTGGCCCGGCGTTTCGCTGGGTCACGTCTAGGAATCGAGATATATCGATTGGAACTTACTAATTATTGTGTAGGGGAATTTGTCACGTTTTGAGCTCTTTTGTTTGACATAACTCGAGAATTACTAGTCCGATTTTGCTGGAACAAATTTAGAAAAATTAAGAACAACAATAACTATAATCTACTTCTATACCATTTCTCAACACAATCAACAGTTTCGCAGTTATTATTAAATCTATGAAGAAAAAAAAATAATTTTTTGCCTTAAAAAATTAAAATTTTGTATTTTTAAAAATCATGCAAAATCAAGAACGAAAAAAGTGTCAAGTCTCATTGATTTGGCAAAAAGTCACATAACCTGTGCACAAAATGAGACATGGATTATGAAAATCGATGGACGCGTTTCATTCATTTTATTCACAATTAAGTGAAGGTATCTATCTCATTTTGAAGTAGTTATTTATTTAATTTTATAAAATTATTTACAATAAAAATTATGAATTAAATTGAAATGTTGAACTTACGACAATGACATTACGTCGTCTATCGGAGGTTTGACTTGAATTTTTTCTTTAAATATAAATATAAATTTAATATAAATATTAGAGCGTTTTTCGATTTTTATATTTTGGGATATCATTAATTTTTAGAAGGTTTTTGCGTCAATAAAAATAATGGCGTTTTTATTTTTAAAAAATTTCAACTCCTTCAATCGCCTCTCGGCCGCTAAAGTCGCGAATTTTGGGTACCTTACTTTGTAGAACAAAAACAGCTAAATATACTTAAAACCTGACTTTACGAATCTATTCCACATGAAAAATTAGGCTTATAAGCATTTTTTTTACGCTTTTACAATTCACCCGATAGCCATTAGCGTGATCTGAAAAAATCGATTTTTTTATTTTTTAATTTTTATTATTTTTTTAATATACACAATTAAAGAGGACTCTTTCCTGAAAAAAATGGTATACTATACTTATTTTTGTTACTACCCGTTAAAAAGTTATTAAGCCTTAAATTTATTTGCAAGTATCAAGAACATTTTTTTGTTTTGTAATTTTTATTGCAAAGTACATTTTATTTAATAAAACATTTTATTTATTAGAAGAAATAAATAGGAATTATTTAATTAATTACCCTTTTTTCAATTGCTGATAGAGCTCAACAATTCAAATTATCTCTATTTTTTACTAACCCATAAGTGTTCAACCGTGAAATTTTACCAACAAGTTGTTCGGTATAAATACTTGTTGATTGAATATTTCTGGAGGTTTTAATTGCATTTAAAAAACTTTTCTGGTCTGCCCACTCAGCTGCATTAAAAAGCATAAATGAGATGTTTATTCCAAAACTAACTAGAGTTTTTAAACTCTGAAGAGTTATAAAATCAAACGGCGACTTAGAAAAAAAGGAATCACTATACGTCATCTTGTGCATTGCATCTACTTCAACATTATTAACCACTTGCTCAACTTCTTCGATTTCAATGAAATCTTTTTCGTAAAGCATTTGGTCTGTTGTATTAATTAAATTTATAAAATCTTCTGTGTTTTCCTTCACTGACATAGTGGATATTTGATTTTTATCTTCTTCTAAATCACTTGAAAAAAGGCTTATGTTTGGATCAATTTTTATGAGTTGCATTAGTTGACCTTGACTATTAATTCCTAACAACTTAACACGTAGATTTTCTTTTTCTTCCACTGAAATTCTGTCATCAAATATTGAAAATATTGCATTTTCTTCGGTTAAATAATCCATATGACGTAGTTAAGTAGATTTAGCACTACTTGCGATCAAAGGAAAATATTTTCCTTCGACTTGGGAAAATTCATGAAGCTCCGTTAGGAAATCTAAATCATTTTTTGGCGCATATATAGTAGATTCACAAGCAAACCAATACTTTAAATATACTGTTATGAAATATATAAGCATCGCCTCGAGCTGTTCTACTAAGATTTCCGATATATTAAAATGCTCTTTAAATAGCAAAATTTTGAAAATGTATATAACTTTAGAGAGCCATCTAGCATGGTGATCTGCTCCACAAGATTTAATTTTGTAATTTGAGTTCGCATTTAAATGCACAAGTGCTAGTTCCGCTACTTCCCGGTGATCTGCTCTACGGTGATTAATTTTGGTCTGTTTTTCATAAAAATCTATCAATGCTTGTTTATTTTTTTCCAGTATTGGTTTAAGTGTTTTGGAATGTAAAGCCGGTGTAATTTTCAAACTGCTGTTTTGGTTGAACCATTTTCGAAACTGGGAAAATATCGGAATTCCAGCACCAACACTTTTCATGACAACAGCTTTGAATGGACTTGCTACACATAATTCTTTCTGATGTAGACGGCATGGTCTTCGGTTTAAATGTTTTGGGTTTGAATCCAAACTAATGGATATTTCAAACAATGTTGCTGCTCCACTTTTTCTACCGGAATTTGATGCTGTTGTATCATACGAAAGCCCAACAATATTGTGTGTAATTTTTAACTCTTCGCACTGTTTTTTCAATTCATTTGCAATAGTTTGACCTGAACCATCTTCGATGAAATTGCAGGATATTAGCTTTTGCAGTCCATTTGGTGCGGATACGCTGATCACCAATCTTTCCACCATATCGTTACTGTTGTTCTGCATCTTTTTACCATCCCAATGCAATATTAAATGGTTTGGAAATTTAAATTGGTGAAGCCTTCTAAACGATTCCTGGCGTTCGTTATTTCGCATATTCCATACAGTGGATTTCGATGATTTTCCTCTCACATTATTGAGCTGTTTAAGTTCTAAGAAAAGGAGCGACATGGAAGTGGAAGAAATTCCCAGACTATCCAAGAGTCCACAGATATTTGGACTAACAAAAACAAACGTGGAAACTTTTGACTTTGCTTCATCAAGCAACCAATTTGGGTCATTGGTTTCACTATCAGATTCTTCGTGCGCTTCTCCAACATCCAGTTCCTTTTCAAGACAAAGTTCTAATTCTCGTTTTGGTGTCGCTCGCTCACGTTCTTGGGTACAAGGAAATGGATCAGAGAGCTGGTCGTAAAATCTTACAATGTATGGCTTTTGAACTAAACTTTTTGGTTTAAAATTCTTTTGAACATTCTTAAAGTTTTTGTAAATTTGAATGATTTTATTACGCAGGTAATAACGCTGCTTGGGATATAAATTCAACTTTTGCACATCTTCCTCTATTTCGGATACAACAGTAGAAGCTGTTACGAAAATATTGTGTTTTCCAATAGGATTAAGGATTATATAAAATCGACGTAAAACGTCTAACTTTGTACACGACCGAATATCTTAGGGAAAAACGTAACTAGTTATATAATTTTATTAAAATAATATATAACGCATTTACCTGGAATCCGTCTAATTCTTTTTTCAGTTATTTTCTTAAGATCACACATTTCATAAAATAATGTTAAAATTACGAATACTTAAAACTCCAAACCTAATTCAATGAAAATTTAAATAATATAAGAATAACAAAATTTTTGAACTCTAACAACTTCTAAAAGTGTTACTTAGTTTATAATTTTTTTAATACAAAACAAGTATAGTATACCATTTTTTTCAGATAAGAATCCTCTTTAAATGTGTATACGAAAAAATAGTTAAAATGAAAGAATTAAAAAAAATAATTTTTTCCGACCACCCTAATGGCTATCCGGTGCATTATAAAAGGGCAAAAAACTGCTCATAAGCCTAATTTTTTATGTAGAATCGATTCGTGTAGTCAGATTTTAAGTATATTTAGCTGTTTTTGTTCTACAAAGTAAGGTACCCAAAATTCGCGATATTAGTCGCCGAGAGGCGATTGAAAGAGTTGGAATTTCAAAAAAAACAAAAACGCCATTATTTTTATTGGCGCAAAAACCTTCTAAAAAGTAATGATATCAAAAAATCAAAAAACAAAAACCAAAAAAAAAAAACACTAATAAATATACATAAATATAAAAATAAAATTAAAATTTTTAAAAATTTTTCAAATCAGCGGAATTCATTTAATATTAACTTCCTATATGATAAGGCATTGATAATAAAATTTACTAAATTACTCCAGTTTTCATCTCCCACACCATTTAAAGCGTTTATAATTTCATTCTCCGTTAAAACCACTTTTCCAAAAAATCTTTTCCTATATTCTTTTAAAATCGGACATCTTCCTAAAAAATGGGTTACATTTTCAACCTCATTTAGATTACATAGCGAACATGTATTATTAGAGTTGTTTCTGTTGAAATAATTGCCATTCAGAACGATAAGACCACATCTTGCCTTGAATATCCATGATATCTTGTTTCTTCCATATATTTCTTTAAAATATCTTTTGCCAATGTTGTGGTCGAGCGACTTGTAGATTCTTGTATTGCTTTGCAAAGACTTTATTCACATTTTTTGGTGGTTATGATTTCTAATCTGGCTTAACAAACTTGCAAAACCATCAGATCAGAGATTTATATTAAAGTTTTCTATCGTCCACTCTCGCCCATAGTGTCTACCTAGTTCATTTAGATCTTTAGCCCAATATACATTTCTTTCGAGAATTTTCATAGACAATTTATTTGGGAGTCTGTTATTTTTATATTCAAAAAATGTCTTATATAGGTATCTCAAATACAGATCAAGCTTATATAGGTGACTAGTATCCAAACCGGTTTCTAGCATTATGCAGTAGGTGGGTGTGCAGTCTGGTAACTTAAAATTTTTTTTAATAAAATATATCTGCAATTTGTCAACTTCCTCAAAGAGTGACCCACCCCATATTTATGCTGCATAGCTCTGGATGGATCTACAGACAGCTTGAAATAGCCTCCACTTTGCTTCCAGAGATATATAAGTTTTACATAAGTATGTATTCCAGGTTGCCATTATACAGGGTGCGGCTAAAGTTACTATATGATGTAAAACAATTGTAACTTCTTTGCTTGCGAGTATTTAACTTTTTCTTTTTTCCTATTTCAGAAATTAAACTTGGGAGAATATTTAAAAATGGAACGCTATACAATTGCGCAAAGAACTAAGATTGTTTTTCTATTCATTGAAAATCATCGTTCGATAATTAATACTCAACGTGCATACAGAAGATTTTATGGTGTAAGAACTGCTCCAACGGGTCCAACCATTCGTTCGTTGGTGAATAATTTTGCTGAATATGGGACTGTCGGAGATTCAAGACGTACGGGCAGACCTCGAACTGGTAGATCGGCCGAAAATATTGATGCTGTGAGACAGAGCGTCGCAGAAAATCCAGAGACTTCAACGAGAACACGATCTGCCCATTGGCAGCTTTCTGACCGCACTCTTCGGCGAATTTTGAACCACCTCTTCGCTTAGAAATTCCAACTGGTCCAAATTTTAAAACCTGAGGATTTCGCATTGCTCTTCGAATATACTAGATCAGTTTTAAATCAAATGCTATAGTTACTTTAGCCGCACCCTGTACTATTCTTGGCTGAATTGTATCTCGTTTCTAAATGCTTTTTAAAACTCAACTCCAAGGTAACAATGCTCATTTACCATTACAATTTCGTTTCCACAATAAGTCCATTTCTCATTTCTGGACAATCTACCTCCACGTCTAAATACCATGATAGCAGATTTGCTAAGATTTACTTCCATACCCCAGGTTTCGCAGTATAATTCCAAATTATTTTATCATTATCATTTTTTGTAATACGGCTGTATCATCGGCTAGTATAACTATATCATCTGCATATAAAAGTAATCTGATATTCAACTCATCCACATATAGTCCACCTTCAAGACAATCATGAAGGTCATTTAAATATATAGCAAATAATAACGGTGACATTAAACAGCCTTGTTTTACTCCTGAGTAAGTACCAAATTTTTCTGAAAAGCTATCTCCTATCCAGACAACTGAGGTTGTATTTGCGTACAATTTTTCAATAAAATTGACCAGCTTCAAAGAAATTCCAAATTGGCGAAGTTTGTACATTAAGAGCTTTCTTGACACCTTGTCAAATGCTGCTCTGAAATCTACGAAGAATGCATACACTTCTTTCTTTTCCTGTAATTTAAAGTGTATTATTGAAGTGAGATTATATACATTATCAGTCGTTGAATAGTTTTTCCGAAACCCAGCCTGGTATTCTGTAAGCATGTTGTTAGTTTTAACCCATTTTGACAATCTATCGTTTAGGATTCCCATCAAAATTTTTGCAGCGCAGTTCACAAAAGAAATGCCTCTATAATTTTCGAGTAAATTCCTATCTCCTTTCTTAAAAATGGGGTATATTATGCTTAATTCAAATATTTTATCTACATTGTTGCTGTTGTATATATTGTTAAAAACTTTGGCCAATTTTTCTAAAAACTCATTAGTGGCATTATAGTAAAATTCATAGGGTATCCCATCTATTCCTGGTGTTTTATTGGCTTTAACTTTGGTTAACATGGATTGAATTTCATTTGCAGTTATGCATTTATCAAGCTCATGGATTTGTACTAAATTTGCTGCATAATATATATCATTTGCAAATTGTTGTGGATTTAATAATACCTGAAAATAGCGTTTAAATTCATTCGGCGGAATATTTGACCCACCTATAAATTGCTGATTTTTATCTTTTCTTCAAGGTCTTTGTAGTATTTTCTTTTGCATTCTTCACATATACGTTTGTACTTCCGGTTTGCATTAAAATACTTAGTTTTATGTTCGACGTTTCGAGTTCTGTGGTACCTGTGGAGCCAATAAAATGACTTTTTCCTTGCTTCCTTACATCGAGTATTATACCATTTGTTTTTCGGATTCATAGCTGTTTTCGCCTGCCTGTTTGTCTTAGCTGTAGACGATATAATCTTCGCAAGATCGTCTAAATCTAAATTATTTTGTGCTTGTTTTTTTCCTGCTAAATTAAGATTTAACTTTTCTCGATATAATTGCTTATTAGCTTCCTTCCATATCAACTTTGGTAGACTTTGCTTTTCACTTTCTTCATTTCTTAAGGTGGGAATTTTCAGGGCCAAAACTATGGGCATATGGTCGGACCAAATCTGTTTCTCCACCACCCAATCTTGCACAAGATAAAGAGCTTCCTGTGATACAACACAAATGTCATTGACTGATTCTCCATTTCCTCCAACAAATGTTAAGTTTTCCTCTTTGTCACTTATTGTTAAACCTTTCAAAACAATAAGGCCATTATTATTACAAAACTCGAAATATTGTCTTCCTTCTGCATTAAACTTTTTATCTTTTGAATGTCTTATGTTGCTAATCAATGACTGAGCCATATAAAAATCTTCAATACTTTGCTGTAGTTATCCTACTCTCACATTTAAATCGCACATCAAAATTGGCATTTCCATATCATTTTTCCATGAAATATTCCTTTACTTCTTCAAATTCGTTTTTCCAGTTGCTTCCTCTTATATAAACAGGAATAATATTGATTACTTTGTTAGTAAACTTTATGTCAATTATGTCAATATTGTCGACACTCCTAAAATTGTCGTTATACCACCTTAGATTACATCTTTTTTGATACCCACTACACTTCCGCCGCTGGCTCTACCATATTGGCTTCTTCTGGTTGCTGATCTCCAGTATATATTATATCCGTAAAAAAAATTTTCAAAACGTATAAAATGTTCCTTGCATATGTGTGTTTCTAATAATACAAATATTTCAAAACTTTTTATATATTCAAAGAATTTTGAAAAAAGTAGTTTATTCTCTAAACCATGAATATTATACGATACAATTTTTAAATTAACAAAATTTTCAAAATTATCAATACCTTTTACAATTTTTACCTTATTGCTAGATTTCCTATTATGTTTTCGACAGACGACTTCTAGTTATTGTTCATTAATTTTATTTAAAATATTTGTGTAACTCAAATCTATAATATTGATTGCATCCTTGTATAAGGCTCTAAGAGTAACTTTGTCATCTTCATTCCCGCATTTCAAATTATAATGCTTGTCCAACTTAAACCATTTATCTGATATTCTTAACTTTTCATTTTGGATCGTAATTTTTCGGATTTTATCGAGAGCTAATATTTCTTTTTTCAAGTATAGCATCACCTTCTTTTGTTGTTTTTTCTCCGAGTTTAAATTACGTTCCATATGATTTCAGAATTATTTATGAATCTCAGAATTAAAAAAAAGTAATAAACAAAAGGTTATTTAATTTTTATGACTGCGGTAACAAACTGAAACAAGTAAGAAAATTATAGTCGGTCTAGACCGACTATACGATACCCTATACCATGCGTTTAGAAACCCTATCTCTTAGGCCCAACTAACTGGACATTGAAAATAAGCAAAAACCAAATTTGAGTGGGATTTTTATTAATTTTTTTGGCTGCAGATATGAAAAAGTTCATATCGGATGCTATATCTATAAAGGGACTAGGTCCAAAAATGGTCCGATCCTGATCATGTTTGCTAAAGTCTCTTGTATTTTGCAAAAATATGTACAAACAAAATTTGAGAAGAATCAGTGCAATATTTTTGTTTTTTAATAGATTTAAGTGAAGATCGGGAAGCAGCTCTATATGGGGTCAAAGGGATCATTTTTGGACTACTCATTAGTGGATATAATGAACGCATACAAACCCAATTTGAGTAGGATCTATATGACAATTTGGATCTTATGGCAATTTATGTCGATTTCATATGGGTAATTTGTATGGGGGCTAGGTCTGAACATGGACCGATTCTCACCAATTTCAATAGCGTTCATCCCATGGCTGATAAAAGCTTATATGCCAAATTTCGTCAAAATATATTCATATTTGCGACCTGCAGTTTGATTACAAGCTTTACATGGACACACAGACGGACGGACGGACGGACGGACATTGTTAAATCAACACAGAAAGTGATTCTGATTCGATCGGTATAATTAAAGATGGGTCTAGGTCAAATATTTTTGGTTGTTACAAGCAGCAGCACAAAGTCATTATACCCAAACCACATAGTGGTATAGGGTATAAAAACGGTCATAAGTGTGCACAGACGCTGAATTTCTCTTCTTGTTTCTTCATGATACCTATTCCGTGCACAGACAATTAAAGGGAAAAAGGAAAGTGCACTTTTTTATTGGTGTGCGGTTTTCCGTTGCCTACCTGTAAGGGACTATTATTTTTTTTGCAGAAATTCTACCAACATTTATGTTTGCTCATTAGTTGGAAAGTTATAAAAAATTTGAAACGAATTTTTATGAGCCCTGGTTTTAGAACGCTCAACCAGCTAAATATGCTCCCTTAACAGATGCGTCCATTCATAAGTACCTGTCAGTTAAATATGGAAATATGCGTAGTATATATAGGTGCTCATTGTCGTTTTATGTCATTGAACAAGTGTCCACGAACGCGAAAAGTACGGCTTTTTAAAAGTGATGAAAAAGTTATCTTATATATAAAATTCTTCTGTCGCGGTGTTTGTAGTAAAATTCCGCCGAAACGGCTCAACCGATTCTCATGAAATATTTTGCGCATATTGAGTAGGTCTGAGAATAAGACAATTTCTATTTTTTTTTCATAGGGCCACTGGGAGGGGTACCCCCCATGCAAAGTTAAATTTTAAAATCAGATATCTGGACTACTATGATAGCCATAAGTGCCACGCCCACTTGAGATATCAAAAAAAAAAAAATACCTGTTGTCCGTTTCTGACACCTACCCAATATCCACACAAAATTTCATGAGAATCGGTCAAGCCGTTTCGGAGGAGTTCAATTACAGAGTCTTGAAATTTTGTTTCATATGTAAGAGTATGAATTTAAATAGTCTTGCCAAAAATGGGCGGGATCGGGCCACTGCAAAGTGAGTTTTTGAAGTGAAACTCCTGCGAAACGGCTCGACCAATTCTCATGAAATTTTGTGTGCATATTGGGTGGGTCTGAGAATCGGACAACAGCTATATTATTTTTTATATCTCAAGCGGGCGTAGCACCTCCCATACAAAGTGAATTTTTAATATCATATATCTGGAGTTCTATGATAACCAGAGCCCTGAAATTTTGTTGTATACGGCATTAACATTACAAGCGAAATCACGTTCAAGCGTCATTTTGACGTCATTTTGGACAGGTAGTTTAAAAAAGAATACGGCAGTTAAGGGGTTTACCCATAATATAAATTGAAACTTAAGAAAATTTCCCTTTAGACAGGTACTTCTAAAAAGGGTACGGTAGTTAAAGGTTTTACCTTAATATAAGTTTAAAAAATATTTTATATATTAGTTAACTTTCAACTTTTTATTGCTATTTTTATTCTTAGATTCCGAGTGATCTGAACTGTTAAGATAAACGGAAAATAAAAAAAAAAAAAATACACAAAAATTTTTATACATTTGCAGTAAAGCAAAATTATTTTTGGCATTCGCTACGACGATCAATAAGTCACAAGGCCAGACATTCTCTGTATGTGGCTTAGATTTGGAAACATCATGCTTTTTCCACGGACAACTATTCAGTTTGTTTGTGTTGGCTAAAGACGGACTAACCAAGAATATTGTTCACTCTATTGCGCTGAGAGATTAATCTTAATTTTTTTTTCAACTGCCATAATTGATAGTAAAAATATGAATAATTATTTTTGATGTTTACATAGCTACCGAGAATTGAGATTTAAGATATATCTGTTAATTTAATAAATATTAATTTATTAACCTAAATAAAGCATACTTTCAATGTCTACAACGCTTTGGATTATAAGTAATTCCCCGCACACTTATAGCAGATAATTTTTTTCATTGAACTAAAAAAATGTTATCTATCTAGCATTAAATATAATTTTAGGCAGGATAACGTCTGCCGGGTCAGCTAGTAAAAGTATAAAATCGAAATGAGTGCAGATTGTCCAGAAAATCTCAATTTACTTTGTTACGTTTGTGGCAAAAGAGCTTTTTCAACAAATACTGCATTACTCACTGAGCAAATGGATCGCGTTTTTAAATTCTATTTTGATTCCGAAATAATTCGCGGCGTTTCGTGGGCCCCAGACAAAATTTGTAAAACGTGCTACAACGCTCTTCACGTGTGGAACCAAGGGAAACGCAGTTCACTTTCTTTTGGTGTACCAATGATTTGGACTGATGCAGGAGAGCACAATTCCGACAACTGTTATGCGTGTGCAAACAAAATACATAGAGTAAATCGTAAAGGTCTTAAACAAAGAGTTTACATCTTTGTTAAAAGTGCACAAACACCTCTTCCGCATTCGGATGACATACCATTTCCACCGCTTCCAAGAACGTGAGAGAGAAACTTATTTTTCCATTGCAACATCAGATCAATCGGATTCCACCTATAAACCAATACCAGAAGTCGGCCCATCGAAGAAAACAATTCCAATATCACAAGCAAGAATGGCCAAGATTGTTGCTGAATTGAACTTGTCGCAACGTGAAGCAGAAAAACTTGCCCTGCTTTTGAAAGAAGGCTACAATTTGGATCCTAATGTCAAACTCACCGGATATCGAAGACGACAATTGCCATCCCAACGGTACTTCACACTCAACGAAGAGAACACATCTGTTTATTGCCACGATATAAAGGGACTGATGGAGGTGGTGTCCATTAATTACGTCGCAGGTGATTGGCGAATGTTCATCGATTCTTCGAAATCAAGCCTGAAAGTCGTTTTGCTACATAAATGTAATAAAAAACTAAGCATTCCCATTGGCTACAGCACAGATATGAGTGAAACATACGATTTAATGAAAATAATTTTGGATAAAGTTTGCTACACTGATTACATGTGGTGGATCAGTTGTGATCTGAAAGTCGTGGCGATGCTAAGGGGTCTCCAAGGAGGCTTTACGAAAAACATGTGTTTCTTGTGTCTGTGGGATATGCGATTTAAAGAAAACCAATACAAAACACATGACTGGCTTGCTCGAGATCCAACGGCGAAAGGACATAACTGCGTAAATGATCCACTCGTGCCAATGGAGTATGTCCTCATGCCCCCTCTCCACGTCAAACTGGGAATGGTAAAAATT